>RYFJ01001484.1:120000-513695 GCA_003991445.1 Oryza meyeriana var. granulata | reverse complement strand
TCAACAGGCGGATGAGGGCAAAGCCTCATCACTGAGATATACTTACAGATTCGGGTTCTAACCAAATCATACCGACAACGGGTAATGCAGTTCACAGGCGGTGTATTCCACAGATTCGGGCGAAGATTGTTGGCATCAAGGATCTGCTCTTGCATCTGTGGCACACCCGGGACAAGGAGGTCAACGAGCCACGGTATGGTCTTACAAGGATCAAGGCAGGATTTTCGACTGACTACAAACCCATACGCCGCCCGGTGGGTACAAGAACTCCCATCTGTTCTCTGGTCTCTCAGAACCACGGTTAGTCGGGCAATAGGGCAATCCCCTTCTTCCTGGTCTACGGTGCTGAGGCTATGCTCGACAGAATTACAGTTCGGGCTCTCCGCGAGTCTGGGCTTACTTAGAAGACGCCTCAAACAATACCCGACTAGTTGAGCTAGATCAATTGGAAGAAGCAAGGGACATCGCAACAATCCAGTCGGCAAGGTATCTTCAAGGCCTACATCACTACCACAATCACAATGTCCGTGGCCGCGCCTTTTTGGTCGGGGATCTCGTCTTGAGAAAAATACAAACCACCAAAGTCAAGCACAAGTTATCCCCACTTTGTGAAGGGCCGTTCATTATAGCCGAGGTCACGTGGCTAGGCGCCTACCGACTGAATACCGAAGACGGTGTCCTCATCAGCAACTCATGGAATATAGAATAGCTACGTCCTTTCTATACCTGAACTTTATACTTTATCATGTGTACAGTTTTCTCTGACTCACTACGCCGCTTGTATCAACCGAGTAGTGAGTCGGGGTCTCGCGGGGGCTTGTATCATGTTTGCTTGAGTGCACTTTCTTACAGTGAATGATTTTATTAAGTTCCGACATACTAACTCGGTGCAGACTACACATTCAAGTAAAGCTAATGACAACTAAGTAGTAATTCAAGGCTTGGCATCACTGCACATATATTTACATATATTTTCCACAAAAGTTTACATATGCCGACTACACGATATATTACTCTTACAGACCCTGGTCTCGGGTGATTATCTCAGCAGTCAGCCTCGCCCGGGCTATCAGCTCCAGCGCCTCCTCGGGCGTCGTCTCCTTGGCAAACCCCTCCCCGATGGCCTCAATGTCTGCCCTCGGTTAGATTGATTTGGTCATCGCTAGGGTCTGGGCCACGTCGGCAATGACATGCTCATCCGAGTACTTCTTCAAGGCACTCGGTGCATCCTCAAGACGCGCCTCTACTTGGGAGATCCTGCTGCAACTAGTTCCCACAGGGCTGGGATCTATGAGGTCAAGGAGCCCTTTCATGGACCCGACGAGGGCTTCCCGTGACTCCCTGATGACTCTTATCTCCTCTGTGTAAAACCGATATTGGACCTAGACATTGGCTCTCATGTCTGTTCGAGTCCACCGACAAGTAAACTTGTCAGGCTCGGTTGTAGATGGAATGACTAATGGATTGGTTAAGATCACCGTCAGGTTAGGGACTTACTTTCGTAGTCAGCCTCCCACTTGGCTACGGTTTTCTCCAGTTCAGTTTTTTCTTCGCTGAGCTTGATGGTGGCCTCTTTTAACGTGGCCTTTTCCCGTTCGAGCTCGGTGTTGGCCTCTGTTCGGTCGCCTTGACCTTCTCAAGCGCTCGCCTTGGCTTCTTCGGCCTCCTTTAGCTGGGCTTCCCCCTTTGTTCGGGTCTTTAACTCAGCTTCGAGGGCTGCACGACAGATTAGTCATGGACTCAACCTTGCGGCCAGGACGCAACTGGGCAGTCGGGAAAACGCAGCTGGAGAAATACATCAGAGTTCAGTGGGAAGACGCATTCGGGGGATTTACCTCTGATCTTCATAGCTTGGGCCCAATTTTCATCCCTGAGCTAGGTGGCGGCATCCTTCAGCCAAGCTTCTCTCCCCGCGTGGCGCTCTTCCATCTCGGCCTTTGTCGATGTTTTACACCGGCAACAAATATATGGGGCTACTCGGCGGATGGAAACCTGATGGATTGCAAAGGAACACGCAGAGAGATTTTATACTGGTTTAGGCCCTCGATGTGAGGTAATACCCTACTTCCAGTTGTGGTGTTATTCCTTTGAGGATTTGCGGTGGTGATTCTGCTGAACCAACTCAACCTGCCCTCAGGGGGCGCCCTGCCTCCCCTATATACTGGGGGACAGGGTTACAAGGTAGGAGTCCCAACCGGGTTATGGCCAAGGGATCTCCTCTTAGAGATATAACGCACCCAACTAGGACTGTATTTTCCTTATCGTACAAGGCAAAGTCTGCCGAGTGTGGCTATATCCCTAATTACAAGGCTAGGCCCATCCTCTATCTGAGTGGCCCATATGATTGTCATGTGGTACCCGGGGCCCATGGCACCCACAGTAGCCGCTGAGACCTTCATAGTTGAGTCACAGCTGATGCCGAGTGCTCATCCTCCACGGTGAAGTCTTCCCAAGTGCATTGCTCCCGAGTAGTCTTTGTCCGAGTGCTGCTTCTCCCGAGTCCTGCTTCATGTCAGCTGGTAGCGAGGCTATGAAGGGCATCATGTAGATGTACGAATAGTGTGCGCCGAATAGGCGCACCTATTAGGTGTAGCCCCCGACTTTGTGGTTAATTGTGAAGACAATTAAACATAAAGTCAAAGATCTTTCACCTGGAAGTCTTTCCCGAGTAGATTACTACTGGTATATGAGACTCTTCGGTATCATGTCAACCGGAATATGATTTATAGTCTTGCCGAGCAGGGAACTACTCGTATGTAGGACTCTTCGACTTCATGTCAGTCGGAATGGGTATTTATAGTCTTGCCGAGTAGGATGCTACTTGTATATGGGACTCTTTAGTGTCATGTCAGCTGGAAAGAGGGGTTTATAGTCTTTCCCGAGTGGCGTCCCACCCAAAAGTTAGACTCCTCCACGTCATGTCAGCGGGAATGAGAAATTTATAGTCTCTCCCGAGTAGTGCACTACTCGAAAGTTAGACTCCTCTGCATCATGTCAGCGGGAATAACATTGCTCATGGCAACTGATGGCCACGCATGTAGGCCGAGTACCACTTTATGAAAATAAATCCACGGCGTGGTCAGGTGTACCCGAGAAAGATACCTGCATCCCCAATTTTAATGAAGACCAGCTTGTGATCCTTGTAAGGATATATCCTCGCGACCTGGTGGATAAAACAGATACCCAAACATATATGTTTAGCAATAAGGCTCTCATGAAGCATATCTGTTTACCTCATCGGCTCCTGTTGGTAGCACCAGCGCTATAATTTCAACTCAGCCTGTGGGCGGCCCACATGGAGCACGCTACTGTAGGAACTCATATCTTGGTGGCTGCTACCAAATAAGCCGGCCTGAGCCGACTTACCCAGCATAGCTCTATAGAAGTATCATCCACACATGTCAGGATGAGTTTTTTGGTGTCGGTAACCACAATCAGCCAGAGAAATCCTTATTTGCAATCCTTTCCGACTTACGTTCTGGATGCAACCTGGTTGCCACATAAGCCTGAGTAGGTATATTGCAGGATCTGCTTGCCCTCCTCAGATGTGACGTGGTGGATGAGAACCCCGGATGCGCTTTGACGATGTAAGTCTTCTCTGACTTCAGGAGAGCCGAGCAGGGTACCCGAACCTTGCATTAGCATAGGATTCAGCTAGCGACCCTCATGGGGCATACCCTACCCAATAGAGCCATAGCCAAATAAGGTACCTGAACCTTGCATTAGCATAGGATTCGGCTGGCGACCCTCATGGGGCATACCCGATCTGACAAAGTTGTGACCAAATAAGGTACCCGAACCCAGCATTAGCATAGGATTCGGCTGGCAACCCTCATGGGGCGTACCCTACTTAGCTGAGTTGCGACCGAATAAGGTACCCAAACCTAGTGTTAGCGTAGAATTCGGCTGGCGACCCTCATGGGGCGTACCTCACCCAATCGAGTAGTATACGACCTCCAACTAGCGCCGGAGGTCGGTTGTCAGCTCACATGGAGCGTAGCCGGGGAAGATGTCGTCCCGAGTGGCGCAAGTACTCGGTCAGTAGCCCTCGTGGAGCATCCCGAGTGTATTTTGGCAGACTTGTCTAGCCCCTGAGCATAGGAGATAGGCTCGCAGCCCTGAGTTCCTGTCACACGTATCCGGAGCTGGCCCTGCACTATAAAGATACCGGATGAGTAGCATCTGATGATGAAAACAATCATCCGAATGAAGTGTATTTTACAATATATGTAAATACGTGATCTTCCTCTTATTGATATTAATTTCCTCGAGTAGTTGACCCCTTACGTTTAAGCACTCTGCCCGACTAGTCATAGCCCCCTAGCGTCGGGAGTTGGCTCATGGCTCTTTCCCAGACACGCGTTTTGGGTGACTTGAGTTCGTCTTTCATGGAGTAAAGTTTCACAGATCAGGATTTATGCTACTCGAGTACTTTTGCAATCATTTAAGAGCAAAAAAAAAAAAAAGTGCAGCTTGTACACTATTAGGTGTAAGCGGCTGCGACATTGCTAAGCCGAGTGAAGAAATATTTATCAGAAGCGACTTAGCTGTTCGGTATTTCGGAGTGGGGATGCCATCCTTGCGTTTGAGCTTGTGAGCCCCCGAGCATGTCACTTGTTGTTCTGATAGTCTTTAGTTTTAGGAGGTCGAAGACGGTTGTGACCGACTGCCACAATGAAGCCGCCTGACTTGCGTTTGCGATTCCTAGCTTTAGTCGGGACCGCGTCATCGGTGCCCTCCTGCTTCTTCTGTCTGGATGTCTTCTTGTCATCGAGGGCGTCAGCAATAGCGTCGGCCGAGTCGGCGTACTTGTTCGCCACGTCGAATAAAGCCTTGACAGAATTGGGAGGCTTCCACGTGTATTTGTCGATGAACGAGGTGTTTTTGACTCCTTTTCGAAAGGCGGCGATGACGACCTCATCCTTGATCATTGGGATTGAATTCTTCTTCTCAGAGAACCTCTTGATGAAGTCACGAAGAGACTCGTTCTTCCTTTGATGTAACTGCTACAGGTCATACTTGGAAGATGGCCTCTCGTATGTTCCCTGGAAGTTGGCGATGAGGCGTTCCCAGAGTTCTCCCCAGGAGCTGATTGATTGCTTGGGAAGTCCTATTAGCCATGTCCTCACTGAGTCGGCTAAAGCGACTGGGAGGTAGTTAGCCATGACTTTGTGATTTCCTCCAGCTACTCGGATCGCCAGAGTGTAGACCGTGAGCCAGGACTCGGGATTGGTCTTGCCGTCATATTTGTCGATGCCTGTAGGCTTGAAACCCGACGGCCAGTCGACCTGTTGTAGCACTTGGGTGAAGGCCGGTATGCCTTCGTCTTCATGAGGGCTCCGACTCCGAATACGGCAGCGAAACCGCTCGTGGTGGAGGCCGAAACGTTTGTTCTTGTCTTCCAGTTGGCGTTGCTCATCTTCTTCTCGTTCACGGCGCCGAGCGATGATCTCTTGCTGAAGGTCGCGCCATAGTCGGTCTCGGAGGTCCTGATTGTCCCAACGGTTGCTTTGACGTCGCCGGTTGTCGTTGGGGTTGCTGAGTGACGCTTGACGTGCCTCCGTATGCGGCTGACTGGAGCCAGCCGCTCAGCATTGCTTTGAGGTAGATGAGACTGCCATTGGGGATGTCGACCGGTTGGTCGGTATGAGGGTATCACCCAACTGTTGGTGCTGCTGACATGCAGCAGCGGTAAGCATTGCTTTTATCCTTGCGATCGTCGGGGTGGCCTGGTGATTAGGCCCAAACTGGAGTGTATCCGGTAGAGTCGCAGCGGCCACAATGTTCTGTTGAGGAGTAATGAAGACGTCGTGGTCGCAGACTCGTGTTTGGAGGATTTCTTGCTGAGCAGTCCGCCCAGCCTTGCATTAGGGCGTCGTGCCGGCGTCTTGCTTCTTCCACTTGTTGCTCTCGCAGTTGGCGTGCTTCCTCCTCTTGCTGCTCGCGTAGTCGGCGTGATTCCTAAGTAGGAGTAGAGCCTTTGGATGCCATGAAGATTTCTCGTGGCGGGGAGAAGCTTGCTGAACTGCTGTCCGACTTAGAGTCAGAATCCGACTGAGAGTCATAGTCCGACTAAGAGTCGTAGTCGGAATAGTTGATGGGGGTGATTATAACTCCGACCTCCCTAGATCCGATCTCGAGCGGCTCTGGGCCGTATCCGAGTCGAACTCCAGAGGATCGGGTTTGCCACGTCGGATGTTGTCTGAAGATATCCGTGGCGTTGCCGAGTCTGTACGGGAGATTGACGATCTCTTCCCTTCTTAGCTCGATCTTGGCCGGCTCAAGGCCGAGTCCGGGTCGAAGACCGAAGGAAAGAGTTGTCCCGAGACCCGGACAAGACGAAGATTGCCGCAGCAAGTCGATGAGGGTTGCTGCAGCGTCGTGTGGACCGACTGGCGCAGAGTCGGCCAGTTCCTTGGCAGATCGGATCGAGTCCGAGTCGGCCAAGGTGAGATTGCCGATCTGGTCGGCGGTGAAGTCGAGGCTTTTGAATGAAATTGTATCTCCGGGGGAGAGTTTTGCCTCGTCGACTCCGGTTGCTAGATCCATTGAGCTTGTAGATGTAGATCACGCCGAAGCCCCTACCTGGCAATAAATATATGGGGCTACTTGGTGGATGGAAACTTGATGGATTGCAAAAGGAACACGCAGAGAGATTTTATACTTGTTTAGGCCCTCGATGTGAGGTAATACCCTACGTCCAGTTGTGGTGTTATTCCTTTGAGGATTTGTGGTGGAGATTCTGGTGAACCAACTCAACCTGCCCTCAGGGGGCGCCCTGCCTCCCCTTATATACTGGGGGACAGGGTTACAAGGTAGGAGTCCTATACACCTGAGTTTTAGCCACACTAAATATTACCTGTGCAAAATACAACCCAAGAAAAGGAATTTTAAAATGGCTAGAGAAATTAATTGATGGTGTAAAATGCAAGATAATAAATTGTCGTGGCTGGGAATATTTTTCTTGTATTCTCTGTGCCAAAATACATTAACTGGATTTTTAGTGGAATTTACAGAGCACAGGAACTATTTTTAATAAATCAAATACGCTTATCGGAATTTAAATCGTCCTGGAAATCTTTTTCCTTTTCTTTTCCCTTCTGTTTTCTCTGCTTTCTCCTTTTCTCCATCGCTGGGCCGCTGGCCCGCTCCTGTGCCGCCTTTCCCTACGCGCCGCAGGCCGGGTCCTTTTTTTTCCCTCCTTGGCCTTTTCCTCCTCGCGCCCGTGCCCGCGGTCGCGCCAGCGCCCGCGCTTGCTCTCGCTCCCGCGCCCCGCGCCTCGGCCCGAGCTCCCGCGCCCGAGCTCGCACCCGCGCCCACGACCCCGCTGACAGGCCGGGCCCGCCTGTCATCTTCATCTTCCTCCTCCGTCCGAATCGGGTGGAGGGGAAATTCCCCAGAGCCGTCCGATCCGGAGCCGCCTCCCGCCTCGTCCTGCGCGCTCTCCACTCGTTCAAACGGTCGCAGACCGAGTCGCCCCACTCCCCCGAGTTCACCCGGCGTCCACGTCCCTCTCTCCCGAGAATCTCGCACACGATGCCCACGCGCGGTCCACTCTCCGTGCGCGATTGGAGCGTTCGGCTTCGATCTCTCCCGGCCGACTGTATAAAAACATCTCCACCCTCTCCTCCATCTTTTCTCCAACACGCGAGCTTTCCAGTGCCCCAGACCCCCATCGCCACCCGCGCACCCCGTTCTCCGCGTTTTTTCGCCGCTCCGGCAGCCGCTCGCCGCCGTTCCGGACGCCGCCAGGCTACTCGCATGCCTGCACTCCGCCGCACCGCGCCGCATCTCGGCCGCCACTCCGTGGAAGCCGAAGCTCGCCGGACCCGCCTCGCCCCGCCGCACGGTGAGTATCGGCCCTCCGTTTCTTTTCGGCCGGTGATTCCGCCGCGCCGCGTCACTATTCTCCGCTCTAACTCCTCTCCCATCCTCCTCATCCTCCAGGACACCTCGGTAATCGCCTCTCGCCGTTCCCCGCCGTCGAGTTCCGTCGCCGACGTCATCCGAGGCGCGCCGCTTTTTTCGTCGCCACCGTCGTCTTCGCGCCGTCGCTCGCCGCCGGTGAGAACCCTTTCGTTTTCCCCGTTCCTTTCTGCCCCTCCGTGTGGTCGCCCGGCGCCGGGTGGTCGCCGTCGTCGACCATCGGGTCGCGTGCGCGCGCCGCTCCCGCTCGGGACAGCTGGCTTGGCCGCCGCTCCCCGGGGCCGTCCGATCTGCCGGCTGGCAGATCGGGGCCGCCCGCTCGCTCGCCCGCGTGGTTGCCCGCGGTGGCGCCACGTGGTGCGCCCGCTCTCGGCGGTGGACTTGGTCGCCGTGCGCCTGCCTCTCGCACGCCACTGGCTGGTGGAGCCCGCCTGTCGGCCGGCTTCCCAGTCTGGTGACGTCATTAATCGGTTAATGCGCATTAAATCACTGGTTAATTATATTCACTCTAAATAGCAGTAAAATTCAATAAATCATAACTATGTCATGCGAACTCTGATTAAGTCATTCAAATTTCATTAAATCCAGAAAATGCCAAGAATCCATTAAAAATACTTTCAGCCCATGTTTGTTGACCCCATGTACTGTTTTTAATTGTTTATGCATTGTTTGTTGTAGAATCGCGCCGGTAATTCTCCTGCGTATTTCGAGATCGTAGCGAATACCTTGAGCCGGAGCAAGGCAAGTCGCACTGATACTTTGATCAATTTGTACCATTTTTCGTTAAATTGCTTTGTTTACGCAAATAAACTGCATTATTTTAATAATTCATGTGGATTGGTATTGCCCTATACAATGTCAGGATGAAGCTTAGTTTTGATGACTAATCCTTGTCACTGGGTAATAATATGAGTAGAATATAATCCTAGGATGCTAGCCATTGCTTAGCAACATAGCTCACTTGGGAATTAAATAATGCCTTTTATATGATTCGACTCAATGTCGAAAAATGGAACCTTGGATAGGTTGTTGTTAAATTCCTAAAATTTTGACCTAAATGGTGGGCTGTGGGTGTATGGTTTTGCTTGTCACCCATGGCAATTAAGGACCGGTTCGCGGGAACACTTGGACAACTCCGTACTTGCCACAAGCAGCGTGGGCAACGGCTGGGCTTGAAGCGTTTCTTCTCCTCTCCTAGGCACGAAGAAGAGGGTGGGCGTGATGGAGTTGGGTCGGCCGGGGTAGGGGTTGATCGGCTGCCGGATTCACCGTGGCGCAAGGGGGGTAGCCTGGCCAATATGGCGTGCCCCTGTCGGCAGGTGCAACCTCAGCGTGGTGTGGATGGTTAGGGAGGGGTGCGTGAACGGTCTGTCACAGCCTGCACGGGACATCGTGGTGATGTACTGGCACACGAGAACGTGTGTGGGGGCTGTGTTTGTGGGTACAGTTGTACACTCTGATCAGAGTAAAACTATTCGAATAGCCGCGGGCGGTAATGGCACATTGGCCAAGACTCACCGTGATTAGTCTCACCCTAGATAATTAATCCTGTTTTATCAAACTGGTGTGTGGAAGGTGTGAGTCCGGTCGACGTGGTTGAGTTGACCGGGGGTGACTGGTTAGCGTGGTTTAACGCTAATCGGTGGAGACTGGTGAGTGTGGTGTAACTCTCATCAGTTACGCCTGGTGGTCGTGGTGTAACTTCCATCAACGCGGCCCGGTCAACGTGGTTTAGCGTTGGTCGGGAAAAGCTGGTCAGCGTCGTACGTTGTCCGGTGGTGACTAGTTAACGTGGTGTAGCGTTAATCAGTGGAGTCCGGGTAATGTGGTGTAACGGTACCCGGAGGTGTCTGGTGAACGTGGTGTAGCGTTCATCAGTGGAGACTGGTTGACGTGGTTTAGCGTCAATCAGTTGGGAATGGTTGGGCCTGGTTAACGTGGTGTAACGTTAATCAGGGGTGAATTAATATTGTTAATTAAATCAACTTTTCAATGTTTGCGAACTACTCCTTTTTGCAACTGCTTTTTCCGCAAATAACCTATCCCATCTTTGTACCCTGTGCATATGCATAATTGTGGTGTGATTTGTTGAGTACTGTGGGTGGTACTCAGCCTTGCTCCAATTTTCCCCCAGTGTTGGAGGACGCGTCAGATGAAGATCATCCTGAGGAATAGGGCTGGCTCCGCGTCAAGGTGCTGTGGGAATGGAATCGGCTGCTTGGCCAGATGTTTATAGACTCCGTTTTACCTTTTTCCTGCATTTATGTAATTTACCAGTTTACTCTGTTTGTAAGACACTCTGTATGGGAACTTGGTTTGTGTACCCTGGCTTTCCTGGGCAGGGATTTATTACACATTAATGTTCAGAATTTCGGTGCGAATTTCTGGGCGTTACAAGTTGGTATAGAGCGAGCTTGACCGTAGGACCAGCAAATTGAAACCCTAAGAGCCCTCTGAAATTCTCATTTGCCTATGCTCTTATAGTTGGAGTTATTTTGGGAAAAGTGCGAATCTATTTTCAGGTTGGGGTAAAATTTGGCCGTTTATGTGGATGGAAAATTTGAGTCAAACTAGAGTTAAATTTTTGTTTTCAAGGATTGACATAGTGTCCAAATTTTGGGAAAACATTGGTTATTCTTGGGAAAGGTTTGATTTACAGCATGCATAAAATCTCTTTATTTGTGTTGAAATTATTATGTGAATCTTATGTGGTTTCGCAATGGTATTTTGTTGGTTTCAAATTTTTACTTACAAAACTATTTACTGCATAAAATCGTTGTTGTTTCCAAATTATTTATTGTTTACTTATTTGGATCTGAGCATACATTGATTCCCCCCCCTTTGCTATCTGTAAACGCCCCACCACCCCCACCAGCTCCAGCACCAGCTCCAGCGCCTGCACCAGCTCCAGTACAGCCGACGGGGTGGATGGATCAGTGCATCGTTTGACGGCGATGGCTCTCAGGGGGCACAGCATCCACGGGGGTTCACTTCTACGGACGAAGCAGCTCCTTCAGTGGGTCCCGCACCCGCAGCGAGGCCAGTTCTTTAGCCCATGGGAGTGTGGATTATGTGGGCAGATCCAGGAGCCGCACAGACGACGAGGCCGGAGACGAGCAGTAGCCGGAGTACGACTCGGATGACCGTCGAAGCCGCTCGGAGCATTAGATGCGCCACCCTTAGCTTTGCCGTTTTCTTAGTTTGATTTCCTGTTTAGTTGTAATGTTAGGAATGTTTGTTTGTTTGGGGTTAGTGGTGGCATGCCGTCTGTTGTGGTATGTCCGCCGTAATTAGGAGTTGAACTGTTTTTCCTATGTTTCCAACCAGAAGTTCAGTTAATTTAATCCAATCACTTAATCACACTCCTGTTTCTGAGCCACTGTTTTTCTCCTCCCTTCCTCTGCTCTCCCTTCAGATGGTGAACACAAGGAGAGTTGGTTATCTTCAAGTCACCCGTGCCGTTGCGTCGGGAAGCAAGCTTGAATCAGGTGCAGCAGAGCAAACCGTCAGAAAGTGGAACAAAGCCAGAAAGGAAATACAGGATATTCAATAGTAAGGGAATACAGGATGTGTTCCAGAGGACCTACCAGGGATGCACCAAAAGGGAAATTGAATTTAGGATTGATCTGGCACCTGGAACAGCGCCAATATACAAGAGGCCTTACAGAATGGCACGAATGAGATGGCCGAAGTCAAGAAGCAAGTCGACGACCTGCTACAGAAGGGTTACATCCGACCAAGCACATCACTTGGGGAGCACCAGTCATCTTTGTGGAAAAGAAAGACAAGACAAAACGGATGTGCGTGGACTATCGCGCACTAAACGATGTCACCATCAAGAACAAGTACCTTTGCCGAGGATTGATGATCTGTTCGATCAATTGGAGGGTGCACGTCTTCTTCCAAGATAGACTACGATCAGGCTAGCACAACTCAGAATTCGAGAAGAGGATATACAAAGACAGCCTTCACCACGCGGTATGGGTTGTATGAGTGCACTGTTATGTCCTTTGGACTGACCAATGCACCCGCCTTTTTCATGAATCTGATGAACAAGGTATTCATGGAGTTCCTGGACAAGTTTGTGGTAGTGTTCATCGACGACATCTTGATCTACTCGAAGTCAATGGAAAAGCATGAGCAACATCTTCGTTTGGTTCTGGAAAAGTTGAGAGAACACCAGTTGTACGTCAAGTTCAGCAAGTGCGATTTCTGGCTGAGAGAAGTGCAATTCCTCGGACACATCATCACCGCTTAAGGAGTTGCCGTGGATCCAACGAACGTGGAATCGGTCACCAATTGGAAACCACCTAAGACCGTGACACAGGTAAGGAGTTTTCTTGGACTTGCGGGGTACTACCGCCGGTTCATCGAGAACTTCTCGAAGATTGCTAGACCTATGACTCAGCTACTGAAGAAGGATGTTAAGTTTGTTTGGACCCCTGACTGCAATCACAGCTTTGAAGAACTCAAGAAGAAGTTGGTTTGAGCACCGGTTTTGATCTTACCTGATCCCAAGAAGGATTTCCAAGTGTACTGTAATGCATCCCGCCAAGGGCTAGGGTGCGTGTTGATGCAAGAAGGCAGGGTTGCAGCCTATGCATCGCGTCAGTTACGCCCCCATGAGAGCAATTACCCAACACACGACTGGAATTGGCCGCAGTGGTCCATGCTTTGAAAATTTGGCGGCATTACCTCATTGGTAACCGCAGTGAGATTTATACGGACCACAAGAGCTTGAAGTAATCTTCACCCAGCTGATTTGAACCTCCGCAGAGAAGGTGGCTGGAACTGATTAAGGACTATGATGTGGGGATACATTACATCCAGGGAAAGCCAATGTCGTGGCAGACGCCTTGAGCAAGAAAAGTTACCGCACACCGCAGGCAGAGGCAATGTGCAAGGAAATGCGCAGGAGTTTGAATGCTTGAATCTGGGCATTGTTGAACATGGATTCGTGGCAGCCCTAGAGGCTCAACCCCACTTTTTGATCAAGTTCGCAAGGCACAAGCGACGATCCAGAAATCGAAGAACTTAAGAAGAACATGAGAGTCGGAAAAGCTCAAGGTTTTACGGAAGATGAGAAGGGACGGTATGGATGGGGGAACGTTTGTGCGTTCCAGAGAATAAAGAACTCAAGGACCTAATACTCCGGGAAGCCATGAGACGCAGTACTCCATTCATCCAGGAAGCACCAAGATGTACCAGACCTTAGAACCAAGTTTTGGTGGGCCAGCATGAGAAGGGAAATCGTGAGTTTGTGCACTTTGTGATGTGTGTGAGCGAGTCAAGGCAGAACACCAACGGCCTGCAGGACTGCTACAGCCACTCAAGGTCTAGAGTGGAAGTGGGAAGAGATCGGGATGGATTTTATCACCGGGTTGCCCCCGGACATCATGGGGTATGACTCAATCTGGGTGATCGTGGACCGACTCACCAAAGTTGGCTCATTTCATCCCCGTGCATACCACGTACTCGGGTAAAGAAACTGGCGGAACTGTATATGGCTCGCATAATGTGTTTACATGGAGTACCAAGAGATCGTTTCTGATCGTGGTAGCCAGTTCACTTCCAAGTTTGGCAGAAGCTACAGTTAGAGTTGGGAACCCGACTGAACTTCAGCACAGCATATCATCCACAAACAGATGGTCAGACTGAAAGAGTCAATCAGATATTGGAGGACATGCTGAGAGCTTGCGCACTAGACTTCGGAGGAACATGGGATAAGAGCTTACCATACGCAAAGTTCTCGTACAACAACAGCTAAGCCAGCTTGCAGATGGCACCGTTTGAAGGCTCTGTATGGCAGGAAGTGCCGCACACCCCTTTTCTGGGATCAGACAGGTGAACGTCAGGTATTCGGAACCGACGCACTCAAAGAAGCAGAAGAGAAGGTAGCCATAATACGAGAGCGTTGAAGACGGCTCAATCCAGACAGAAAGCTATGCTGACAACCGACGACGAGACTTAAGCTTCGAGGAAGGAGACTACGTGTACCTTCGCGTCACACCGCTCGGAGTACACAGGTTCCAAACAAAGGAGAAGCTAGCACCCATGTTTCGTGGGACTTACCAAGTGCTAGCCCGTAAAGGTGAAGTGGCATATCAATTGAGCCTCCCAGCTTCAATGACAGGCATACACGATGTGTTCCACGTGTCAAACTGAAGAAGTGTTTGAGGATACCAGCAGAACAGGCAGATCCGGAAGCAGATCGAGATCCAGGAAGAACCTCACCTACGTGGAGAAGCCAATTACGGATCCTGGAGATCAGTGAAAGAAACACCAGGAGCGGGTAATCAGATTCTGCAAGGTACAGTGGAGTCACCATTCAGAGCAAGAAGCCACCTGGGAGCGAGAAGAACGAACTGAAGTCCGCCTCTCCCCACCTCTTCGCCAGCGCATCCGAATCTCGGGGACGAGATTCTGTTTAAGGGGGGTAGGTTTGTCACAACCCTGAGTTTAGCCACACTAAACTTTATCGGAGAAAATACCTAGGAAATAAATTTTAAAATGGGTTAGAGAAATTAATTGATGGTGTAAAATGCAGATAATAAATTATCGTGGCGGGTAATATTTTTTCTTGTATTCTCTGTGCCAAAATACATTAACTGGATTTTAGTGGAATTTACAGAGCACAGGAACTATTTTTAATAAATCAAATACGCTTATCGGAATTTAAATCGTCTGGAATCTTTTTCCTTTTCTTTTCCCTTCTGTTTTCTCTGCTTTCTTTTTCTCCATCGCTGGGTCCCTGGCCGCCAACACTGTGCCGCAGGCCGGTCTTTTTTTCCTCCCCGGCCTTTTCCTCCTCACGCCCGCGCCCCGCGCTCGCGCCCGTGCCCCCGCTGCGCGCCGTGCGCGCCCGCGCCCGTGTGTCGCGCCCGCCCTCGCTCGACCCGCGCCCCGCACCTCCCGCTGACAGGCCGGGCCGCCTGTCAGCATCATCTTCGTCCTCCGTCTGAATCGGGCGGAGGGGAAATTCCCCGGAGCCGTCCGATCCGGGCCGCCTCCCGCCTCATCCCCGGCTCTCCACTCGTTCAAACGGTCGCGGACGAGTCGTCCCACTCCCCGAGTTCCTCCGGCGTCCACGTCCCTCTCTCCCGAGAATCTCGCACACGATGCCACGCCGCATCCACTCTCCCGTGCACGATTGGAGCCGTTCGCCTTCGATCTCTCCGGACGACTGTATAAAACCATCTCCACCCTCTCCTCATCTTTTCCCAACACGCCGAGCTTTCCAGTGCCCCAACCCCGTCGCCACCGCGCACCCGAGCTCCACCGTTTTTCGCCGCTCCGGCCGTCGCTCGCCGCCGTTCGGACACCCAGGCTACTCCGCCACCGCCTACACCTCCGCCGCACCGCGCCGCATCTCGGCCGCCACTCCGTGGAAGCCGAAGCTCGCCGGACCGCCTCGCCCGCGCGCACGGTGAGTATCGGCCTCCGTTTCCTTCCGACGGTAATTCCTGCCGCGCCATGTCTCCATTCTCCGCTCTAACTCCTCTCCCGTCCTCCTCATCCTCCAGGACACCTCGGCAATCGCCTCTCGCCCGTTCCCCGCCGTCGGAGCTCCGTCGCCGACGTCGTCCCGAGGCCGCCGCCGCTTTTTCGTCACCACTGTCGTCTTCGCGTCGTCGCTCGCCGTCGTGAGCCGCCGGTGAGAACCCCCTCCGTTTTCCCGTTCCTTTCCGCCCCTCCGTGTGGTCGCCGCCGCGCCGGGTGGTCGCCGTCGTCGACCGTCGGGTCGCGTGCGCGCCGTCGCCTCCTGCTCGGGACGGCTGGCTTCGGTCGCCGCTCCCTGGGGCCGTCCGATCTGCCGGGTGGCAGATCGGGGCCGCTCACCCGCTCGCTCGCCCGCGTGGTTGCCCGCGGTGGCGCCATGTGGTGCGCCCGCTGTCGGCCGCGGTGGACTTGGTCCACCGTGCGCCTGCCTCTCGCTCGCCACTGGCTGGTGAAGCCCGCCCGTCGGCGCTGGCTTCCCGGTCTGGTGATGTCATAAATCGGTTAATGCGCAGTAAATCATTGGTTAATTATATTTACTCTGAAAATAGCAGTAAAACTTTAATAAATCATAACTATTTCATACGAACTCTGATTATGTCCATTCAAATTTCATTAAATCCAGAAAAATGCCAAGAATCCATTAAAAATACTTTCAGCCCATGTTTGATTGCCCCATATACTGTTTTTAATTGTTTATGTATTGTTTGTTATAGAATCTGACACCGGTAATTCTCCTGCGTATTTCGAGATCGTAGCCGAATACCTTGAGCCGGAGCAAGGCAAGTCGCACTGTTACTTTGATCACTTTGTACCCATTTTTCGCTAAAATTGCTTTGTTTACTTAAATAAACTGCATTATTTTAATAATTCATGTGGATTGGTATTGCCTATACAATGTTAGGATTCAGCCTTAGTTTTGATAACTAAATCCTTGTCACGAGGGTAATAATGTGACTAGTTTACAATTCTTAGGAATGCTTAGCCATGCTTAGCAACATAGCTTACATGGGAATTAAATATTATTTCTTTTATATGACTCGACTCAATGTCGGAAAAATGGAACCTTGGATAGGCTGTTGTTAAATTCCTAAAATTTTGACCTAAATGGTGGGCTGTGGGTGTATGGTTTTGCTTGTCACATCCATGGCAATTAAGGACCGGTTCGCGGGAACCACTTGGGCAACTTCCTGTACTTGCCACAAGCCAGCGCGGGCAACGGCTGGGCTTGAAGCGTTTCTTCTCCCTCTCCTAGGCACCGAAGAAGAGGGTGGGTGTGATGGAGTTGGGTCGGCCTGGGGTAGGGTTGATCGGCTGCCGGATTCACCATGGCGCAAGGGGGGTAGCCTGGCCAATATGGCGTGCCCTGTCGGCAGGTGCAACCTCAGCGTGGTGTGGATGGTTAGGGAGAGGTTGCGTGAACGGTCCTGTCACAGCCTCGTACGGGACATCGTGGTGATGTACTGGCACACGGGAACGTGTGTGGGGGCTGTGTCTTATGGGTACAGTTGTACACCTCTGATCAGAGTAAAACTATTCGAATAGCCGCGTCCGCGGTTATGGGCACATTGGCCAAGACTCACCGTGATTAGTCTCACCCTAGATGAATAATCTGATTTTATCAAAACTGGTGTGAGGAAGGAGTTGAGTCCTGTCAGCGTGGTTGAGCTGACTGGGGGTGACCAGTTAGCATGGTGTAACGCTGGTCGGTGGAGACTGGTGAGTGTGGTGTAACTCTCATCAGTTACGCCTGATGGTCGTGGTGTAACTTCCATCAGCGCGGCCTGGTCAACGTGGTGTAGCGTTGATCAGGAAAAACTGGTCAGCGTGGTACGTTGTCCGGTGGTGACTGGTTAACGTGGTGTAGTGTTAATCAGTGGAGTCCGGGTAACGTGGTGTAACGGTACCCGGAGGTGTCTGGTGAACGTGGTGTAGCGTTCATCAGTGGAGACTGGTTGACGTGGTTTAGCGTTAATCAGTTGGGAATGATTGGGCCTGGTTAACGTGATGTAACGTTAATCAGTGGAAGTTAATATTGTTAATTAAATCAACTTTTTTACTGTTTGCGAACTACTCCCTTTTGCAATTGCTTTTCCGCAAATAAACCCTATCCCATCTTTGTACCCTGTGCATATGCATAATTGTGGGTGTGATTTGTTGAGTACTGTGGGTGGTACTCAGCCTTGCTCCCATTTCCCCCCCAGTGTTGGAGAACGCGTCAGATGAAGATCATCCTGAGGAATAGGCTGGCTCCGCCGTCAAGGTGCCTGTGGGATGGAAGCGGCTGCTTGGCCAGATGTTTATAGACTCTGTTTTACCTTTTTCCGCTGCATTTATGTAATATACATTTTACTCTGTTTGTAAGACACTCTGTATGACAACTTGGTTTGTGTACCCTGGCTTTCCTAGGCAGGGATTTTATACACATTAATGTTCAGAATTTCGGTGCGAATTTCTAGGCGTTACAGCCTACTTGTCAATGGGAGTGAGGGAATAGGAGGTTGGGTCCACCTGTCATGCAGGGGAGTGGGAATGGTGGGGCCCATGTGTCAGTGGCCAAAGATGGAAGAGAGAGATTAATCTGGTGGGTTACTGTGCACTTATTTTGGTGTGGCCTACGTGTAAGTGAGGGGTTTTGGCTCGGTTTTGATTAAAAGGGCGGGCCCACCCGACAGTGAGAGAGGGAAGAGATGAGGGCCACCGTGTGGGCCTAGATGTCAGCGGGTTTGGCTCGGGGTGGTGAACGAGGATGGCGGAGCATCGACGACTGGCAGCGCTCGGCGTGATCTGATGATCGGCAGCGAGCCGAGGGGAGGGAAGCATGGCGAGCGGCCGCGGAGGGACGCGGAAACCTTTTGTGCAGCTCGGATGGGGGACTGAAGCGTGCGGCGACGGCTATTGGCGAGGAATAGAGAGCAGCTGGAGGGAGAATGGCGTGCGGCGGCAGGACACGGGTGCCGACGGTGAGGGAGGGGCAGCACCGGCGGCGGGGCTCGGGGTGAGGGCTACGACCACTGAGGGGAATAGGGAGAAAGAGAGGAGAGGGCTCACCGAAGAGGAGAGATAGTGGCGGTGGTGGCTGGTGGACTGGATCGAGCTCAGCTCGAGTGAGGTGACGCGTCATGGCCATGGCGAAGGACAGAAAAGGAGCTAGGGGGACGATGGCCATTTATAGGCAAGCGGGGGCGCAAGCCGACACAGAAGAAAGGCGGTGGCCGACGAGATTTTTCTCCTCCTCGTGACATGGTGGGCCGGCAAGATGGGACATGGCACCGGGAGATGGCACGTCCATGTCGACCGAAGTGAGGGAGAAAGGTATGGGTGCGGCTCGGGTGTCGGGATGGGACAGGACGAGGAAGGTGAGGTTGACCACGGAGGCTCAGTAGAGATATTTTCTCGGGGTGGGACTTATGTCGAGCACGTTGTGCTTGTGGAGAGAGAGATGGAGCGGCTCGGGGAGGAAGACAGCGCGGGCGTGTGATGCGTGTACGCCGCGTGGGCCCCAGCTATCGGTCCGTGGGAGCTGAGGCACGGGCGGCTGGCGAGTGGGGCCGGGATGTCAGGCGGCGCTTGCACGCATGTCGGCCGCGCATGTGTGGGGAGGAGGGGACTGCCTGTTGGGCCATGGGTCGGCTTGTGCGGCTGGGCTGGTGCAAGGAGGATGGAGAGAGGAGGGGAATTGCCCAAATCGCACAGTAGGTTTTCATATTTTTCAGGGATTTATCTTGCAGGGTTTTTTTAGGATTTTTCTAGGAATTTATTTGATGGTATTTTGAGATATTCAAATGAATATTTAAGTTTTGAAACTTGATACCTTGGCCCCCAAAATTCTGAGAGTTTTGATGGGAGGAATCCTTGGCTAGGAATTCACACACACACACACACACACACACACACACACACACACACACACACATATATATATATATATATATATATATATATATATATATATATATATATATATATATATATATATATATATATATATATATATATTTCGATAGTTTTGATTTTTGAATGGTATTTGAGAAAGGGAAGGAAGGGAAAGAATTCAAGGAGTCTTCGGACTTGAACTTGATTGTGATTCGGGGAAATTTTGGGGGAGTTTTAGGGAGGAAAGAAGAAAGGATTCCCAAGGGAGTTTATATTCTGAATTTTGAAGCAGGGACTTTGTTATTTTTCTCGGAAAAAGGGAAAGGGGAAAAAATGGATGGGTTTGAATCTAAATGAAACCTAGAGACATTGGAGCTTTTCTGGGAAGATTATTTGAGCTGATATGATGCTCAGGATTTTGAGAGAATTCAAGGGAAAGGGGCGGGACTCTAAGGAAATTTGAATTCGAAGGGATTTGGATTTAAATTATTCGGGGAATTTTAGGGAGAGACATTCGAATGTCAAAATTCGAGTCTCGGAATTTGGATGAATTTTTTTTTGAATCAGACTTTTTGAGTTTCAAGGGAAGGGTTTTAATTGAGATCCGGCACTTAATCCTTAATTATTCACACAAAGATCAAAAATTTTTAAAAATAGAGTTTTTAGTAAAATAGTGTTAATGGCCCGGAAACCGGGGCGTTACAATATTGGTCCCATAAATATTACCCAGTACGTACATATATGGACGTGACTACACAGTGCATATGCACTAATTAGTCTTAACCAGCTACCAACATTCCGACAAATGCTAAAAATAGCATGTATCGTTTCCCGTGCGGCCGTGCATATTCATGCGTCCAATGCCAATCTGCCCACATCTAACGTTCTAATACAAGTAGTTTTTTCGAGCAACAGTTACATGTGGTTACATCTAATTCATGTATAAGTTACATCTAGAATATATATAAGTTACATCCAAAATCATGAAAAATTATCCCCTCCCCCTAAATCTGTGCCAAATCATTCAAAAAGACATAAGGAACAAAACAAAACAAACTGCACCATAAAATTATAAAATCAACATCCATCCCTTTACTTCCAAGGGTTATGTTTTCTACCTTCATTTACTACATCCATCAAATTATTTAAATTATTGTTGTTGTTAACTTTTCTAGCAGTGTTCGTTACTTATAATACCATGAATTGTTACTTCTATTTTCTTAGAGTTACTTCGTATATGACATAAATTATTTTTTCAAAAACAGTAATATAGGGATTACCTCAAATAAAAAAAATCATGTATTTACTTGTGAATTTTCTCTATATTGTACCTATAAATTTACTTCATATAGATCCTTATTTTAACACGTCTATATAATTACTTCTAAGGCTATAAAGAGTTGCTTCCATTGTAGAGCTTAGTTACTTCTACTATTTAAGTAAATTACTTCTAAATATTTCAATATATTTAATATTAGACTCATTTTGTCATATATTTTGAGTGGAGTACAATGTTAAAAATAGATCTTAAAAATAATACATGGTTTAAAACATATAAGTCGTCAAAGATTAAAAATAGACTAATACATACACACAGAGTACTGTTCTTTGGATCTAACTAGCAGATTAAGCGCACAGTAAGACTAATCGGTGCACACACACCGATTAGATTTTACCCATATATATACGGTTACGTTTTTAATGGAAATTCAGTGAGTCGAACTCACAGTAGTGTGAGTGTGAGCCTTCGGTGCAATAAAGAAAATGTACGCGTGTCAGTTACTTATCTCTTCTATGATTTATATTCCAAACATTGTCTGTCATGCGGTACTTGCGCTTCCATTCCTCCCGTCAAAACTGATGACGACAAGCACCGAATATCACGTTTAATTGGTACAATTGATTCGATACCAATTTGGTACAACCATTTATAAGGCAACTATATAATCGTAAAGATCAGCACAAACGAAAATAGCAGTACCAATGCTAATTACTCCTGAAATTCACCCGCAATTCCTGTTATCCATATCCATACAACTTATCGAATAGTAAGTGATTCCAAAAATAATACATACAAACAACTGAACAACACTATAAACACCGCACCCCTATTTGATACACCCACAAAAAAACAGGTTGAAGCTATCACCGATAGCAGTAGCAGCAGCAAGAAGCGAAAGATAGCCAACGGCGTCAAAGATGAAGGCCATCCACGCAGCACTTTTCCTGGCCATCGTCCTCGTCGCATCATCCTCATCAGGTACACAATATTTTGGAGCTAGCTAGTGTATCGTCTCTTGTTTTTGGTCAGGCTTGTGATCAGCTTGGTTGATTGAATTGGCAGGGGTGATGGCGGCCAGGATTACGGGGCCCAAGTACTTCCAGGACACCTGCTCGGCGGTGATCAACCCGGGCGCCCCGACGTGCGACAGCGGCTTGTGCGCTGCGAACTGCGGGGGGCAGTACAGAGGCGGCGTCGGCCAGTGCATCGGCACGCAGTGCAAGTGTGTCTACACCTGCGCCTTCCCGCCGCCGGCGAGGAACTAACCGAGATCGGTGGTCGGCGATGTGCTCGGCGGCGTATCACGTTCGTACGCGTTGATGAGGCTTAGTTTACTGCTGTTTGGTAGTACAGCGTGACGCGCGCGTTGTTAATTTTGTTGTGCCCGGAGAGACGTTGGTGAATAAATAAATGAATTTTGTTGTCCCATGATTTTGCAGTGTAACGCAACGGCCTACATGCAGATAAAGGAAGTGTTGATACCTAAATTTGATATTAGGACGAATTCGTAGAGTGCTTCCGTTCGCTATCTACTTTTTTTTTCTTTCGGATTCGGCAACGACGGCACGACGGTTGCGACCCAAGAGCGGCCATACCCAACTTCCAATCATATCACATGTCAACTCCTTTGATTTTATGTGTGTAGAAAAGAAACTGAGCTTAAGTGTCCAGCCCAAGTATTTTGAATATTTTTTTATGGACATGTAGCTACTTTCTCCCCCTTAGCACAACGCTACTCCACACAAGATGACCAGCAGCTGCAGCCGATGCTGCAATTCCTGCTCGTCCTGCCATTGCCGGAGCCTGCCTCGTCCACCCACACATCCAAGTTCCCTGTCTTCAATTCAACGGCAGCTCAAGCTTGCTAGAGCATCGCCGAATAAAAGAGTGGTCGTAAATCTCAGAAGGGAAGAGATAAGCAATGAAGCATTTGTGTTGGACGCTGCTTTTGATGCTTGTGATTTTTTCTCTTCTCTTTTTTCTAGTTTCACACGCCGGGCTTGTGGTTTGGACTGACGAGTCCTCTGTGAGCTGCTGCTAGGTCGCGGCGTCCGATGTTATCGGGCACGCGACGAGAAGCATTTCCGTTTTTCTTATCGGCCTAAAATGTCTTACCGTAGCTACTTTAAGCTCAAAGTATATCTCTATACTCCATGTAAATAAACACAATGCAAAACTTTATACCGTGATCATACTTTCCATACAATACGAGACACTAGAAGATCATATTTTATATAATTAATTAATTTCACACGTTACAAATACACGGATATTTTGTTAGTCGTAATCTTTTTAAAAAAAAGGACGAGAGGGTTATGGGCTTTCTCTGTCCTCAGAAAATATTGTGCTTCGGCATAACCTGCGCATGTGCGTCAAGCTGTCTGCTTATTAATTGGACCTTCGTATCGTCGTCTTCTTCCACGAGTAGAGTGTGGTGTACGTGGCGATGTAATCAATCTTAAAGAATTTTGTTCTGTTAGCCGGAAATGAACTGAACAGGCAGTGAACAATACTCGGACAAGATAACTTGTTTAATTAAAAAAATACTAGGGACTTTCCCGCGCAATTTTGCATAGGTTACTTGAATTAGATTTAATATATAACTTTTAACACCTATTTCCATACCTGCAATTATATTTTGTATATAATAGATAATTAAAGTAGGATTGTATTTAATATACAACTCTTATTATTTCATGTTTCTATAGATACAGTTATACTTTGTATGCAACTGTTGCTATCAATCTAAATCGTTATAATTTGGTTCTACCACGATCTACCGGCGTAGGTTTTATTCTTTTTATCCGATTAATATGATAATTTCTAGACCTTCAGAGTGAATGTGATGTCGCCTTTTCAAGCTATACTTATAATATATTTTCCCTGTCCCAAAATAAGTGACCACTTTGGATTTAAAATTTGTCTGAAAATAAGTGATCATTTTACAGTACTAATTATCCCACCAATCACCTATCATTGAAATTTCTTTCTATTTTACCACCAATTACCCTCCTACTCCTAACCATCTCTCATTTAATGAGGGGCATCTTGGTCATTTTCTCCCCTCATAATTTGCCTTTGTCAGCGTCATGGGTATAAGGGTTCCCTGTATACCTGCCCACCTGGACTGAAGTGCTAGGCGGGGTCCACGGTCAATGGCCCATCAAGGCTAGAGTAGTCCAAGAGTCCGGGGTGGAGGACGCGGCCACCCATGCTCCTGAGCTCTTCCTACCCGGAGTGTGCGGAGGCTGACATGTGGAGGGCATGCCCAATCTCGGGCACCTTCCGCCTGGACTGCATAGCCGACATGTGTCAAGCATGCCGGGCACCAAGCTCCTCCCGCCCAGGTGCTTGGAGACCGACGCATGGTAGGCGCTCGTGGTCCCAAGCGCCTCCGGCCCGGAGTGCACGAGGGGTGACACCTGGAGTGCCCTCATGAGGGCATGCAAGAGAAACCTAGGGACAGAAGCCGGAGGACCACACATCCTAACACCGAGGGGCGGCAGGTGAGACGTGCTCTCGCATGCCTTGTCATTCTACATTTACGAGGCATGCTCACGGCCGGTCAAGGGCAATAAATGCTAGCGATTTGATGTGGATTGCATTCTTCTCCCTTATCCAACCTGTTTTGACAGGGGTGATCTCCATCACGTCGACGGACAGCTCGAGGACAGGCAGGACGAGCGACCCGAGGAGGCGAGGCGAGATGCTAATGGTAGAGGGATGTGTCAGGGGTATGGTCCATGTAATGATGTGTGTACAGTACCATGTCAGGGCTCCCACGGAGGGTTAGGTATGTCAGGTGGTATATAAGCCGGTGAGTGTGCGCCAAGAAAGAGGTTGGACTCCAGTAGAATTCAGTAGAGAGCAAGAAGAAGGGCTTTGTAATCTGTACAGTTCATACACGTTGAAAATAGGCAAGCGGGAGTATGGTTATTATCCTCCGGGAAGTCCGAACCTAGGTAAATCTAGTGTGTGCTTGTTCATCTTCCGGTGAGTGGCATGTAAATCTCGACCTTAAAATCCCACCGTAGAACACCGGGTACCTCGTGCTGAACCCTACCGATTATCACACGTCGACAACCTTCTCTCTTCTAAAGTGGTTGCTTCGGGACGGAGGGATTAAGAGCCTGCTTGGGAACACTATATAATTTTTTCCCCTGCATTGAAAATACACCTGTAATTTTCGGTTACCCAAATTACAAGTGAAAAAAAATCGCTTGCATGCTTGGCCGTTTGGGAGATGAAGGATTCATCAGGAAAAGCTGGGAAATTAACAAAGTACATGGCTGATACTGATTCCAAATTACTAAATTACAGACAGAAACATCTCATCAGAGCAAGGAAAAAATACCGATCAATCAACAACCAATCGACAAAAAACTGAAAATACTGATTACTTAAACACAACAAACTCATAGCAAGGTGACCAATGGTTGAATATTATTTGCATCTGATTTATCAAATGTTGGAACTGCTGCAAGCCATGACTAATGCCTTGCTGGTAGCGCTTTGAAGAAGGCATCAACGAATTGGATAGACGATTGATGCCGGCAGAATATCAGTGGCATAAAGAGAGACACGGCAGACGGCGGCGACGTGAATCGAAGCTGGGATGATGCCGAGGACGTGGATCGAGGATGGGATGACGCCGATGATGCAAATCGAGCTCAGGATAATGCTGGCGACACTAAGCGATCCGGTGAGAAAGCAAGCTAGACCATGCAATTATAAGAGGAGGCCAGCGGCATGGACTGAATCCAGGAGTAGAGAGGAAACAAGGTGAATATTCGCGTGCGGCAGCGCACGGGAAAGGGTGGATTAGAGAGCGGTGTGGAGGGAGAAGCCGAGAAGGAGGTGTTAACGTCAAAATTTGGTAAGGCCCTGTGTCAGATTCGGTCAAAGGAGAGCGTCACAGTCAACTAACGGAGATTCATCCAGAAGGGACCGAATCCAGGGAGGAGCCGTGAAGACCGCAATATGGCAGTTATTTATCGTGTCTACTATTTAGGCAGTATTAGTTTTTATCTTTAGCAGACTTGATCTCGTGTCCGATCAGGTCCTGTTAATATTTCCTTTTGTAATTAGGAAGTCTTGTGACGTGTCCTATCAGGACTATATTAACTCGGGGTATATATACGTATGCCCGGGTACCTTGTAAATCATCACTCGATCAATACAATTTCGGCGCATCGCCACCCTTCCGACGGGATCTTGCTTCTCGAGCTGGGCTGTATCGGTTAGGTCCGACCTCCTGCGAGAGGGTAAGACTCGTCACCCCTTACCCAGGTGTATCTGCTCTGTTTACGGCTGCATCGGTTCGGTTCGATCTCTTAGGCCGATCAGGTATACCACATCACGCGTGCATAGTCTTCATCGGCTTACTGGGAGCGATTTATCATCAGTTTGTGCTGCATCGGTTGGGTCCGACCTACTAAACTGCTCGTGATAAATCGTTCCTGCTAGGTTGATGGTTTCCATGCAAGCGTCTTATCGGAGTGTATAGCCGATAAGTTATCATGTTTTAGCATCACGATTACATTAGATCTATCGGCCTATCGAGATCTCGTTATTATTATCAGTCTGTGCTGCAACGGTTGGGTCCGATCTACTAGACTGAATAATAACGTTACCCTTAATAAGCCGATGGGTTTTATGCGATGTTGTTATCGGAGTGCTTAGCCGATAAGTTATTCCTTATCAAATATAGCCGATTATGCTGCTTGCCTCGATTATACATTCTTGCCTGCATTACTGTTACAATCGGCTAAGGGCTAGCCGATCGGTTTATTCTGCCGATCCGATTGCGAGCACAAGCAAATTCCCGAGCACGACCTCAGGCAAGGACCCGGGCACGAGCATAGGTAAGAACCCAAGTACGGGCATAGACAGCGGATGAAGATCTCGGGAGCCGATGTGAACAAGGGCCCGAGCACGAGCGCGGGCGGTATCTTTACAGCAATACCAGTAACTTTAAACTATGATCGGCTGAAGCTTATTTAATCCATTTACTTATGCATTCTGCTCGTTTATTCTACCAAGTTTATAGCCGGTTTTTGAGCATCCCTTCGATGATCGGCTAGCGCGATACTTGTTTATTATTATGTTATTATTCTTGCCATCATCGGTTTTCAGCCGACGTGTAAGTGCTACAGTGTGTATCGGTCATCGGCCGATGAGATGAGTCCAAGCCGGCTTCCAGCCGATTGGCTCGCGAATTTGAAATCGTCTCTCCTTGTCAATTGCAGGGTCAAATTGACTGGCACGCCTACGAACCTCAAGATTTTAGGACCTGCACTGGAGTGAAGCAAATCTCCCAGGCCTTCGCGTGTCTCCAGACGCCGAACCAGATCATCGGCTCGTCCCCGACGCTGCAGGCGGTTTTCGGGGTCAACAGGAGGAGCCTGACATTTGCATAAAAAAATTGTGGCCACGCTTGGCGATTTTATTTTTTCCTGTGTAATGGGCCAAACCGAGTGTAAAATTAGTGTCTTAATGGGCCATTCAAACACAATTTTTAGGTTTACGGAGTAAAAGTTTTTGGGCCTGTATTTTACCCTGGTATTGGGCTAAAAACCCCTCTTCCAAGCATGTCTTAAGCCTACGCACTAACACGAAAAGGCCATTTAGTGAACATTCTCGGGCAGAGCGTCCGTACAAACGCCCCTCCAACCTTCTGTTTTTGGCACCGTTTTTCTTTTATAGAAACTTTATACATATAAACTTTATACATAAAAAGTTTATACACGGAAAGTTTACACGTCCAATTCGAATTCAGAATTAGAGTTCCAATGTAGAAATTTTATACAAATAAACTTTTTTTCATTTATATATACAGTGTTTTCTATGTATAAATGTAACGACCGCATTTTATCTTTGTGCAAAACTATGTTAATAAAAAGCTAGATTCAAAAATTTGGCTCTTTAATTGATTTGGAAATTTTTGTGCCATGTGTGATCTCAAGAAAACTCCTAAAAATATTTAAAATAGCCCTAGAAGCCTCTGTAGAAGTCACCCAAATTTTTGTAGAATTTTTTAAACCCTTTTTAAATCAATTTCCAAATACAAAACCTTCAAAATCTATTCAAAATCATTCTCTGGAAAATAATAAAGACTCCTATGCAAGCCAGGCCAGCCTCCTACATTTCTCAGCCCATCCCTGTGCCCCCTTGCGTGGCCTGCTCAGCCCGCATGGGCGCGCGTGTGGGATTTAATCCCCGCGGCCCCGCACGTCGATTGCTCCCCTCCACCTCGCTCCTCGGCCGCTCGATGCTATCACGTGGACGGCCGGGATCCTCTCTGCCACGCGATCCTGCCTGTCAGCACGGTCAGTAGCATCGTCTTCCTCCCGCCGCTCGCTCCTCTCTCTCTCTTCTCTGGATTCCTCTCGAATCCTCCATTTGTACCCTCTCTGCTCGCGCCCATCAATCACCCCGCCGCTCGTTGCACGGCGTGAGACACTCCGCCATCATCACCCCGCCGCTCAGCGCACGGTGCGAGACGCCCCCGCCATCATCACCTCGAGCCCAGAAACAAGACACAGTCCGCCGTCACGTTTCTCCTCCGCGCCGAGCCCCGGAGATCGACGCACGCGCCATGTCACCTCGCCCCATCGCTTCGTCGCTCCCTCCGTGTCTCGTTTTCTCTCTCTGCAGCCGGTGATGTGAGCCATGGCGCCCGGCGCCATTGATGAACCTCGTCAGCCGAGCTCGAGTTTATCTCCTCCCTCTCTGCCTCTGTCCTCTGTCTGCTAGCACCGGAGCTCCCCTATAAATAGGGCAACCCTCTCCTTCCATCGGCCACCAAGAACCAAGCCCGAGCTAGCCGATCACCGCAATCCTCTCTCCACCGCCGCCATTAGTGTTCTGACCCGAGCTCCCCTCGCCGCTACAGACCCTCACTGGCCAATCTACCACCACCGCCGAGCTCCCCTAATCGCCAGGAAGCTCCACCGCCATTCCCCGCTGTCGATTAGCACCCACACCCGAAACGCCCAATTTCTCCCTCCACCGTCCGCCATCGCCGCCGCTATGGTACTCATCGTTGAAGGAGGTAAAACACAAATTAATCCCCTCCCCTAGCTTCCTAGCAACACACCGCACCTAGACCGCCCCTTCCCGAACCAATCCGTCGCCCAAATGGTCTTCGGCGACGAGCCCTTCTCTCCGCCGCCGCCGACGGTTCTGTGTCACCGTCGCCAACCACCTTTCCCCGCCTGCCTGGCCAATCCGAGATGTTAAGCTAGCTCGCCGTCGTCCCTGCTCCCTGTAGCCGTAGACCGCTTGCCGATCCTCGCCGCCGCCGGCGAGATCGCTCCGGCGACCGTCGGCCGGCCGTTCCCTGTAACCCGTCCAGCACCACTCTCGGTCCCTGACATGCAGGCCCCGTGCAATACCCCTGTCCAGCGGGTCCGACTGCTTAGTCTCTTCCTCTGTCACTTCCAAGTGGGCCCCATCCTTTAAGTACACAGTAATTAGTACTCCTCCTTTTTATACTGATAGATGGGCCCTGCACAGTACTCCCTTCTCCTCTCACTTCCATGTGGGACCACCATGTCAGCCTTAGTGTCTCTTTCTCTCTCTGACCCAGTGACCCCACATGTCAGCCTCTGATCTATTTCCTTTATTTATTTTTATTCCTTTTCTTTCCTAAAAGAGATTTTAAATCCCTTTTATTTTCAGAAAATAGCCCAAACTTTGAAAATCCATAACTTTTAAACCGTAGCTCTGATTGAGCCCATTCAACTCTCAAAATTTTTCTAAAATTAAGATCTATGCATTGGCACTATTAGTTATATAAAATAGGTTCTGATTCTTGGTGTTTTTACGTGTTTTCTTTTGCGACGCTTAGAGGCCGTTCCCGAGGAGCCGACGCAGGAGGATTTTGTCGAAGACCCGCAGGACCTCGAGCAAGGCAAGTCACCCTTGACCATATTGAACCTATGATTTAAAATGTATTTACTTCTAAAATATGCATAATTAGGAACACGATTAATTTTCGGCCGCAATCCGTACTCGGATCCGTCCGGCCTAACCCACTTGCTGCATTTGATCCTGTCTTGGATAAATTGATGACCTGATCTTTGTAACCCTGTCATCTTGATATTCGTACTTGTGTATGGACGTCGATGACACCTTTTATCTAAAATAAAATATGACGAAGGGAAAAATCAGGGTTTTAGAATGATTTAAAAGTCCTCGACACCCTTGGTTGAGAGTTTGCGAAATAAAATAGTTTTACAAAAATTGGTCATTGGACGTCGCTGCCTGTGTGGCTCCGACTCTGCATGATTTTTAAGGACCGTTTCCTTGAGGAATTGCACTGAGCGTAATACAGTGCGACCACACGGGTGAAATGGGACGCCCCTGGCCAAGTAATTAGTAGACCCAGGATTGGCTTGGTCGTCTTTGGACGTGGAGTCGCCGGGGTAGCAATATAAGATGCACCCGCGGGATCCTGAGTACGAGGAGTCTGGGACTCGCTCGGTACTTGGTCTAGGACCCGTCCAGTTGGCTTCAGGTAATCCTGGAGACACTTCGGAAAAGCCTTGTTGCGAACCTCCCCGCTTGGCCAGCGTGGGAGTAAGCTCGCGTCGTGTGGGAAAAGCATACACCCTTGCAAAGGATTGTTATGAACTGTTCGAACAACTGTGCCCATGGTCATGGGCGAATGTATAGTGATTCCTCTAGCGTAGACTTTCATTTACAAAGATCTGTGCAATTGTTTTGCAGGTTGGGAATCGTTACCAAAATCAGTCTGTGTGACTGATGGATGGCCTATGTGGCCTGAAACGGGCCTAAGTGACCTAGGGTGTTGGATGACACCAGAGTTAAGTTGCTTGAGTTAAGTGATGAGTTTTGAAATGAAGAGAATCCACCTAAATGGAGGTACTGGAGGATGGTATGCTCCGAATCGGAATTTATAACAAGTCTCAGACTTGTGGAATGGGTTGAGATGCGAGTCTCTTCCCGATTAACTTAATTGTGGTGAGTTGTTGCAAAGTAACTCACGAAATGGATTGAGGCGTGAGCTTCTTTCCGACAACTTAAAAAGCACACTTAGAGTTTTAAAACCACAAAGTCTTTTCAAACCTCTCTTGCGAAAATAACCCTAACCTTCCTTTGCTAACCTTACATGCCACAAAATTTCCGTGACTTGCTGAGTACCCCGTGTACTCACTCTTGCTCATCTTCTCTCAGAAGTCCTTGAAGATGAAGACCCTACCCTCAGTGAGTTCTACCAAGAGCAAGCCGAGTACGAGGAGTTTTAGGGTTTCGGTCTAGGTCCCCAAGCCATGCTTGTGGGTATAGGTCTACCCGTGTATCTTTTTCTGCTGCCTACTTTTGTAATGTATTGTTGCATGTCTCGGGGTCTGTCTGAGACTGCAGCTTATGTAAGGACTATGTATAATAAATAAACCAGGTTTGGCTGTGATCCACCGATGTCCTGTATGTACCAGCTAGTCTCCTGGGACTGGTACATGTATTACAAGTAACAACGTTCCCCTTCTGTTAACCTGTACGGGTTAGCGGGAGAGGGGCGTTACAATAAAGTTTATATATATATATATATATATTATATGTCCGATTTTGGATTAGTATTTAATTTGGAATCAAAGTCTTTTACCTAGAATGTTTACGTATTAAAAGTTTGTATGTATAAAGTTTATGTGTATAAATTTATATGTATAAAATTTTTGTGTATAAAGGTTTTTTACCGCACGTAGGCCGGACCGAAGCGTTCGCGTGCGGCCCATACGGGCGAACACTCGCTCATTAGACCCCTCCGCACTAACATCCTTGTTTTCCAAATTATCCCTAATAGAGACAACTGATCATCAACCAAATGCAAGTTTTTGGGAGCGTCATCAGCCGTATCTACGTAGACTAGAAGATGTCTATCGTCTGATTGAAGAAGGCCTCTAGATTTGGAAGGAACTAAATTGTACACCCGTCAGTTACTTATCTCTTAGTAAGTGATTAATATTTTTCCAATCATCGTCCATATCATGCAGAATATGCGCTTCCATTCCATGTGAAAACTGACAATATATAGCCGAATATCTCCTTTAATTGCTACTATTGATTTGGTACCAATTTAGAAAGACAACTCATTTACAAGGCAACTATATATATATTATCCTAAAGATCAGCACAAACGAATATAGCAATATCAATGCCGGTTACTCCTGAAATTACATCGCTATTCCTGTTATCCATATCCATACAGCTTATTAGAGTAAGTGATTGCAAAAAAAAATATTATGCAACAACAACACTATATAAACTTCCCCGGCCATTTGATAAACCCCAAAAAACCAAATTAAGTTGCAGCTAGAACTGGTTGCAGTATTATCAGCACAAGTGAAAAGAAATAGCCAACAGCGTCAGAGATGAAGGCCATCCACGCAGCACTGCTCCTCCTAGCCATCGTCCTCGTCGCATCATCATCATTATCATCAGGTACGCAATACTTGGAGCTAGCCTGTATCCTTCTCTTCTTTTTTTTTGTCGTCAGGCTTGTGATCAGCTTGGTTGAACGAAATGGCAGGCGTGATGGCGGCCAGGATTGCGGGGCCCAAGTACATCCAGGAGGACGACCGGGACACCTGCACGGCGGTGATCAACCCGGGCCCGACGTGCGACAGCGGCTTGTGCGTTGCGAACTGCCAACGGCAGTACAGAGGCGGCGTCGGCCAGTGCATCGGAACGCAGTGCAGGTGCGTCTACACCTGCGCCTTCCTGCCACCGCCGCCGGCGGCGGCGAGCAACTAACTGATCGGTCGACGAAGTGCACGGTGGCGTGTAACGCTCCTGTTTCTCCTGTTCGGCACAGTGACACAGCCATGCACTGGCGTGCGCATTGTAAATTTTATCATGCCAGAAGAGGCGTTGATAAAAAAAGACCAGTAATTTGTCCGTACTAATGCTATGGTAATATATGTTAATACAAACCAAACAATCAAAAGAGAAAATGTTTTTAACAACCAAGTAGTATAGCATATATTTAAAATTAAAAGAACACAATAGCTAAAATTATTAACTACGTAGCTAGGTGCGCAATATAACATCTCATATCTCTTACAGGATTTTGCTGTACGAGCGCTGAAACGACTTCCAAGATGGGAATGGTTAGGATATGGATCAAACCTGAACCATTTTTATTGAGCTCATGTATCCGTGGTTCAATAGGGTCAATTCACCACGAACTCACTGTATTGTTTGGTTACGCATCCATGAATATCTAAATAGATCATAAACTGCACTACTAATATACCAAGCCACTGAGACCTTCTAAACAAAGATAGACACATCTCAACCCCGCTGTCCTTCTTGCGCCGCTCGCACGGAGGCAATGGCCAGCTGCAAACAGAGCCCAAAGCAATGGCTGCCAGTGCAGGCGATTGGTAGACTGGCGCCCAACCTAGAGTGCACGACGTCATGTGTGTTGTTGCTATCCATGACTGCTTCATGATGCCGTGGAATTCAGCATAGGGCGGTGTCGCGTATAGGAGCTATATGGAGACGCACGCGGGACGGGAGCGGCGCACTCGAGGGCTGCGCAACCTGCACCAGTCTGGCTCGGGTTGAACCGCTTCCCCTTAAGTGTATACCATAATGGCTCTATTAGCCCATTAAAAATTGTGGATCAACCCTAAGATCCATATAGTATATAACTTATGGAGCGGATAACTAGATTTTTGGATCGAACCGAACCATTCTCATCCATAGCTTCCTACATGGATCAAGCGACCGATTACTGTTTAATTGCCCAATTAAACCACCTAATTTCCATATTAAGTGTAACGGCAGTAAATTTCTCCTGTCCCAAATTAAGCATCCGAACTGTGCCATACTTGCTTCGAATGACCAAGCAAAAATATACATGTATTTGTGTGCATGTTAAATGATTTATGTATATTTCATATTCTCATAAATTTATTATATTTCATAAACATACTGTAACATAAAATTGTGATCAAACTTGCACCCCGAAGACTTAAAATAATTCAAACATCATAGTATAATTTTTGCCAAAGGAAGTAGTAAATTTAATCTAGCAGTTAATCTCACTTTAAGTATATGCACAAAATGTAAATTAATTGAATACTTGCACATGTACCAACATTTTAAAATATGGGTTATCTCATTTCTTTTGCAAAAGGGAACATATATCCTATAAATTTTTAGGATGCAATTTACATACAAATACTTCTGGCCAATCTCAGATTTCCATCCAGAAATTACCACCACAATTTCACATCTAACAATCCTACTAATCTCTCTCCACGTCTCCATCTCATGCCATAAGCTCCCAGACTCCCGCATAACCGATCAACTTCTTTTCCTTGGAGGACCTGGACTCCAACCGTTCCACGACTCATCACCCGAGCAGTGCATCTGGGCCGTGTGCTAGTGCACCTAGATCCAGCCCAAATAAAATGTCGTGAGAAGCAACATGACGTAGAGCTTTTTTCCAATGCCATAGTATCTCAAAGATGATGGTGACATCCTTGCCGTTTGGAACATACCAGAATCTAGAGTAACCAGAACATGAACACTTCCTACATAGTATCAGCCCTGCATGAAAAATACAGTCAGAGAGGACAAGGGACTTGTACACTTGCATGAAAAAATGTAGTCAGCGAGGACAAGGGACTTGTACACTGCATACATAACTTCCTACACAAGTATGCTTCACTAATTTTGCAGGATCTGTCTAAGTTACGCTATGCACGGGCTTGGATGGTAAATATGGATTAAGAGAGCAAAAGGCAACTTTACAATCTTAGGACCGGAGTTCAAGATTATTGCGCAACCAAATATCAAATAAAGGATGCTTCATTTTAAAAGAAAAACCTAGGGAAAATGAACAATCAGTGTGCTATCACTTTAGGTCTGACAAAACTACCGTATGACATTTAAAATGAGGAGAACCACCATGATCTACAAATATAGCCGTTTATGTGCCAATGATGATCATCAACAAATCTGGCCGTTTAAAGAAATACATACCGGCAAAAAGATAACAAGACCATCTGTAGAGAAATCCTTGCTAAATCTGGAAGTGTTTTGTTCAGATATCTTGGTGATGGCTCGACGAAGAAAACGGTGAGGAACAACACCGCCGAGCGACGTGTTATGCTCCCCCATGGATAGCGGATTCAGACCGAGCATAAGCACTCAATATTTCAGCCCTGGGAATGCAAGAGAATGGAATGTTCAGCTACAGTAAAATACTATATGCCACTGTCTCTAGCAGTTTTAGTTGCTAATTCGAATACATGGGTAGCAACGGCTAGCTAGCTTCCTGACATGCATTATTTGCTTATGGAAAGGCTCGCTGCATGCATATCAATATCTAGTCGTCCCATCAAGTATCCTTTTGTTACCCTATATATACAAAACTTTTCGTACATTAGAACCCACAAACAGTCGACAAATGCGCATGAAAGAGAAGCATACACGATGTATAAAGTATGTTTGCAGGTAAAGGTCATAATAACTCATGGGTGTTTCCTTACCTGACTTGATTTTTGAATCGACGTAACCTTCTTCTTTGTCAAATATATATCAAATTCTTTGGCTAGCTATTCGTCAATACTTCTCTCCAAATGAAATCAACCAAAACCAACATGCGCATATCGTCATAGATAGAAGCATACAGAACCACCGTATCTCCTCCTGGAGAAAAGGAAATTTTAGATTCAATGACCTAATTTTCCAGATTATCAAGTTAAAAAGGTGCAATCATGAAGGAATGCAACGTGAGTAAATAAAAAATTCCAATCAATGTGATAGCACAATATTCAGAACCACTAGATAGTTGCCTTCTTTATCTACAAAATATTATTATTATTGCATCAAAATCAACTTTCATCAGAACCAATCTTCTTTGCAATATCTCCTTTCTTTGCATATGAACATGCACGGGTGAATTTGCATATGAACAAAATTTGCATGAATAAAAAGCACGTGAGCTGTCTGACAATGTCTATGAGTGAATTAGGCATCAAAGAAAAAAGGGAGATACAAAAACAAACATAGAGCTTAATTGTGCAAATAATCCAACCGCCAAGTACTGTTCTATGAAAAGGACATTAATTCATTCCAAACTACCTTTAAGTCGGCATTTGTTACGACGTCCCATTATCCAAGCAAAACTGAGTTATATCAAAGGGAATAAAAAGAGGCATAAATTCAAAAAGACATAAATGCTTCATATGTATATCACACAAAACTCTTGCAACTACAGGAACCTCAACATCACACGACTTAGTCCAAAGGAGCATAGACCATAGACCATTGTTCTGGGACATGGTATATGTTGCCTTAGTGATGGGGCAAAGAACAAATTTATCCTCTCTTTGAGCATGTAGGTAATTCCGAAGCAAAAATCTGCACTATCATACATGCTAGTCCAGAAATACGTTCTAAAAATGGCCACACACACTTCCAACAAGTAAAAGGAAAAGTTCGTTATCAGGAATCTGTTTAACCTTATCGCCCCTATAAATAGGTATGTTACTTTGCTTCTCCCATTTAATGAGCTCATGTTGGTCTAAAAAAAGATTTATTTGAACTATTGTCTATGGCAACAAAGAAATCAAAACAAGAAAATTCGCTAGCTACACAGTTCTATTATTAAGGTTCAGAACAAGAGGCCCAACAATGAAAGAGCTTCTTATAAACAGGCATGAAATCTTTTTCAGAGAAAGCATAGGATGAAATCTTTATCATGCATTTTAGTCCAGATCAAAGCAGGGTTAGTATCTGCAGGAGAAGAACTGTCACCAGAGCAACGACATGATTAATTACTTGTCATTTATCAGAGAATGCGTTTATCACTAAAATCCAATATTAGGTCTCATATTAGTACTTTTCACTGTATACAGGTGTGGACGTCTAGAGTGATCACCCTCTAAAAAGAATAAGAAATTGTTCTGCTAAAAAAAGAAATTAAAGAACCGTCCACATGGCTATTTGCAACCACCAGACATTTCGTGTTACCTCAAAGATAAACATATGGCAGCACAATCATGAATTGTCAGTAAGATGAAAAAAAGAAGAAAAACTTTAGTCCAATGATTCTTACCTACAATGAATATTATCTACATAAAGAGATAAGTTTGTATTATTTCCCAAGTTGCAATGCAGAACATGATTAATAGAGGCAGGATTCAGGAAGGATGGCAATGACCACATGTGAGCTAGGTGAGGATAATACCAATGGCAGGTGTTAGTGATGTGGGACCCAGGGCTCTTCGCGTTGCGGGCGCAGGACAGCTGGACACCACATCACCTGTTCCCTGAGCACGGGAGACGGCATGGGCCCACCTCAGGGCTGTGCACCTCCCTGTGCTCAGGAAGAAGTTGGAGAGTAAGAAGAGCATGAAGCCACAACGACGTTTGAGCAGCCATCAATTAGAGAAGTGCTTTTCAGGGCCCGAACAGGCTACTCGGGGGCTTGAGCCTAGCCGTTGCCCAGGACCGGCCCTAGCGGCCGGCCCCAAGGAGGACGTCCCTGAGCACTTGCGGGCTACCTAGGCCCGTGAGGTGGTGCTCGGGGGACGAATGCCGCCCCCAAGCACTTACGGCCCACGTGGGTCTGCAAGGCGGTGCTCGGGGGCCGAATGGCGCCCCCGAGTGCCCATGGGCCATGTAGGCATGCGGGGTAGTGCTTGGGGGACGAATGGCACCCCCGAGCGCCTGCAGGCCATGTGGGTCTGCATGGTAGAGCTTGGGGGCTGAACAGCTACCGGTGCATTTAATGCACCAAGACGAGGCGTGCCACCATGCCTTGTCCTTCGCGCGCCTCTCCAAGGAGGGGCGATGTGGCAGATATCTACCCGTCAGGGTGTGCGATGTGGTAGATGGGTCAGGCCATGTCGTTTGTCAATCGAAGCACTATGCAGGCTATCAGGAGGTGTGGGTTATCAGATGGCTTGACTCCTAACAGCCCGCCAGCTTTTCCCACTTTTTGCCTACTCCGCCCAAGCACCAACAGGTAGGATTGCAAAACAACAATGATGACCAAGTTTTTCTCCACCGGAGCGCACCCACGTGAGAGTGGGTGGTGTCCTATGCACGTGTTAGGCGGCGACAGCCTCCTCCTGGACCTGCTTCGTGGGGGGCCAACTGTAACACCCCAGTTACTTGGCTATTAAAAACTATTTTAATAAAAACCCTAATTTCAAAAAAAATTGGTTCTTTGTGTGTGATTAAGGACCTATGTGCTAAGGTCTCAATCAAATCCTCCTTTGGACCCAAAAATTCCCCAACCAAAAATCTGTATCCCAAAACCAAACTCCGGAACTCGAATTTTTGAAAATTTGATTTCCTCCGAAATCCCTCCATTCCCTCAAAATCGAAGTCTCGCAAAAGCATCCAACCTTGGTCCTTGAAAACCTTCCCCTGACTCTTGATCAATTTTCAAACTCAAAAATTCCAAAAGTTTGAATTCTCCGAGACTCGAATTTTGGAATTCAAAGGTCAGTACATATGTAGGCAAAGAACTCAACACCGAGATTACCAGGGCCTGCCTTCCTCCCGTAGGATTTTCTTCCATCCTGCAAGTCTTGTGTTCACCATGTCGATGAGAGGTTGGAAGTGCACAAATCTTAGTCTTGTAGCTATCAGTGGGAGGCCCAGGTAGGTTGTCGGCATTTTTTGCCGAAACCCTGAGAAGCTCTACAAGATCTCATCTAGGTCCACGACCTAGTAACTGATCGATACCACCGAGCTTTGTGCCAAATTCACCCTAAGTCCCATCGCCTTGCCAAAGGATTTGAGGTTTGCAATCAAATTGTCAACATCCCTTCTTTCCGGCTTCAGGAAGATGGCTGCATCGTCTACATATAAGGATACTCAAAAGGTTGTGTTGTTGTCGTTGATGCTTCTCAGCAAGCCTTGCTCTGCTACTAGTTCTAGCAGCCTGTGTAGAGGATCAATTGCCAAGATGAACAGATATGGCGAGGGTCTCCTTGATGTAACCCCCTTTGATGCCAGATGCTTTCTCCAAGAGTGTTGTTGAGGGATACTTACAATAGTACTATGCCACACCCTGCTAATTGCTAATGCTAAATGACATTATTTCTTAACGTGCCCATGATTCATGAATGCTTTGGCCTTAGATAGTTATCTTGCATTGTTGGTGTTAAAATTTTAGGTATGAGGAGATATTTAGTTCAATTAGCACAAACTCCACAAAATCAAGCACTTGCGGAGAATAGTGGTAATGTTGTCCGTAAGTGTAAAATCAATTTAAATGAAATCGTAAGCGATCTTGCACTTAGGAGAAAAATTGAAGAGCATGCCCCTAAAATTCAAGATTAATTGAAGAGTATATCCTGAAAAACCATTACTCCACGATTACAGTATTTCCTTCGTAGGCGCAATTAGAACATTAGAGGTAAGTTTATATGTCATAAATGTAAACATATTCTTGTCTTATATCATGCAACAATATATGTTTTTATCTTGCAGAGTTGTTTTTGGGTTTTTCTTTGGGACTTCTGTTAGTTAATTATGAAGCATCAACGGGGCCAAAGTAAGGTACGCGGGTTATGTACTAAATGCCACATCTTTTTTCTTTTTAATCTATGAACATTTATATGTGTGTTAGACCATGCTTATATAACAAAATTATTCTTGGTTGTAATTTTGATTGTAATTTGAACGTATAGATATATTTGATTATAGTCGTTTTACTTAGCTTGCGCACCACCTAGACTATAGAAAATTTCTGGCTCCGCCACTGAACAAGCTCGAGGGCAGTGAATTAGTGCAGGCGCGTCAGGCAAGCTCAAGATCAGCAAATCAGAGCGAGCTCGAGGGTGGCGCGGAGGCCGGTGGCAGTGGATCAGCTTGAGGACACCACATAGACAAGCTCATGGGAGGTGGCATCTCTATCCAAGCAATCACAAGCACGACGACAGCCTCATCCAGGAGAGCTCGAGATGTTGTTGTTGTCCATGGCAAGCTCTAGAATGCAGGTAGGCCAGCTACACCATGGCTGAGCTCACACGAGAGGTCCTGTGGGAACGGACTGACCGTAGGAGGAAGAGGGTAGTATTGGTATTTCATCTCATTTTTTGGAAAAATAATAAAAAGAAAAACTAATAGAATGTTAGATGGAATGCTAAATAGAATAGGGGTAAGTCTATTTTGCTCCCGTCAACTATGCCTTTATCTAAAAAACACCAAACACAACTAGATGCCGGACGTCCAATGTAACACTAAAAATCGGACACCCTCCCATTTGTTGTACTCCCTGATCCCTTGCGCATGGCGCATGGGCTCCACCTACATGTGCCTCTATCACTCATCCTTACTCTGTAATTGCGCATATCCACACCTACTCTGTAATTGCGCATATCCACACCTAACAACTCTTTGCGCTATGTATGCCTGCATGCAGCCACATACTCTACCAAGGGCAGAGCTACCGTTGTTGGACTGGGGTCCCGGGACACCGATGACCTGAGCTAAAGTTCATTTGATACCTAAAGTGTAGTTGAATATGACCCCGGTGAATCTTTTGGTTTGACCCTAGCCCATCTGGTATTAGTGCATTGCTAATTAAGTTTTATGTGATTAGCGGCTGGTTTGCAAGCCTATTGGCACAACGTGAACAAAAGGCCCACAAGCCAACAGCCCACGCTAGCCTGCCTATCTATTGATCTTTTTTCTCTCTTGCTGGCACACTCTGCCTCTTCGACTTCTTTTCTCGCCGCCAGCACTAGACACCAGTACCGCACGAAAGCCAAAAAAAATTGTTCCCAATCCCACCTAAACCTAAATCCCCAATTCCCAGTCCAATTTTGGGATTTTCTTCTGATGATGCCGACATGATGAGCCAATATGGCTAGAACTTGATACTAGTTCTAGATCAACTCATAAACACAGTAAGTTCTTAGTCTTCCTTTATTCCTTAGGGTTTCATTTTATTATGATCTGCTAAAAGTAGCTAGATGCAGCTTCTAAGTTCCATTGTCTTTTCAGCACAATTTCAAGTAAAGATGGAGCAGTTCTTCAAAAGGAAATTACTGCCTTGCACTGCTACCTATTGCCATTGCATCAGTGGAGAGGTGCTTTTCTGCTGCTATGAAAATTGTGAAGACAGCATCACATACTCGTATTGGCGATCAATTTATGAATGATTGTATTGTATGCTTCATTGAGCAAGAATTTCTAGCTACAACTCTGGTTCCTTTCTAGAAAACGAAGTATAGTAAAGAGAAAGTATGAGAGGTAATTACTCCTGCAAAGATAATTTATTTTGTCATACCTTGTTGTCAACATTTATCATTGTATTATATATACATTGTTAGTTTATTACAAGCTACATGTTAGTGTTAAGACTAAGGATTCTATAGTGACCCCAGCGTCATTTTTGGCTGGCTCCGCCCCTGTACTCTGCTCCTTTGTACTCCCTCCGTCCCAAAAAAAGACATTCATACCTAGAAGTTGTCTTTTGTTGGGACAGAGGGAGTATGCTCTTACTGCTCATCATGGACATGCTTTGTTAGTAAATTTTAAATATTTTTTTCTCTTAACTTACCTATCTGATCTGTGATCTAACTACACCCTTATATTTGTTATAATTAAATCTTTATAACAAGATCTTACATGATTATATTTCTGATAAAAAATTATATTGATTTATATCATATACGAAACATTGAGTTGTAACTATTGAAACATCACAAAATACTTGATGAAGTATCTTAAGAAAACCATGTGCGACATGTTTGCGAATGAACCAGTGAAACATCAGGAAATACTTATTGAACATCCAAATAACACCTTGTGCAACATTTGCAAATGAACTAGTGAAACATCAAGAAATACTTATTGAAACATCCATATAACACAGTGTGCAACATTTAAAAAGATTCATTGCAACAAAAAAAATAAAAATGTGCAACAGAGTCGAATTCTAGTAGAAACATTCCCTTCTCACACATAAAACATCAAATTTCTACGTTTGAAACATACATATTTTTTATCAGAATATAATCATGTCAGATCTCCTTGGAAAGATTTAATCATAACGAATACAACGGTGCAATAGGATCGTAAATCAGATAAATAGATTAGGAGAAAAAAATATAAAGATTACGCCTCAATTTGCACATCTATGTAGTAGCATGCTGCATGCGTTCGGCTTACCGGCTAACACCGTACAGGGGAGAGAGAGATTAACAGGTCCCTATGAAAAAGAGGAGTGAGGTGGCGTTCGAAATTTTACTTCCACCTGGACGCCCGGCTGGGAGCATTTCCCAAAAACGCCCTTGAACTTCAAAACCAGTTACTCAAACCCCTCAACTTTTAATACCGTTCATTTGAACCCCCCACCCAACCTCCCCACCCCCCCCCCCTCCCTCCTTCATGGTATTGAACCTTGGTTTTGCGCCATGTAAGATGCCACATCGGATGCCACGCTAGCACTTATCCACGTCAACGTCGCACGGTCAAAGGTTGCCTTGCAAGTGCTAATCCACATCAACTTTAAACCCAATTAAAAAGCCCGTGCTTTCGCTCTTTGGCTCATGCTCTCGCTCTATCCACGAGCCAACTCGCCTCTTTCCCCAAATCAGTGATGAGCCTGTGGCGAAGGCAACTGTGAGCCTACAAAAGAGGGCAAGGTAGCAGCGGCTCGTTGGCTCGGTGTCGTCCTCACTGTGGTGTTCCATCTCTTCAAGGCCAACCTCAACCAACTCACTGCCAAGCCCTTCTTGTTGCCTGTTGGGCGATGAGGCTGAAAGTCGCGGTGTACATCGGCCGTTGCAACACCACACAAGGCATAAACTTGGGTAGCCTTCCATTGAATCAAGAATTGAAAGCTAACTAAAGCAAACTGAGATCAGTGCAGAGAGATAATCTGCCCCTTGAGTCGTTGAAGGAGAACGAGCCACTTGAGCAGAGCATCCACGTCCTTCTTGGAGAGCTTTTCAACATGATCTCTTCCATGGGCAGGGGCAACTTGCGTGACCCTTAATGCCGCTACCCTTGGCTCCAGCCGCTGCGCCAAGATGGCCCTCCTGGTATCAGCGGCCCCTCTCTGCTACTCTTTCCACACGTCGCATCCTCCGTCGACGCGTGCATGCGTCCCACACCAATGGGCAGCGCACAAAGTGGGCATAGATGGGATCGGCCCATATAATGCAAGGAACATGATCTCTTCCATGGGCAGGGGCAACTTGCGTGACCCTTAATGCCGCTGCCCTTGGCTCTAGCCGTTACGCCAAGACGACCCTCCTGGTATCGTGGGAGACAATGGAATGGCTGCATTGGCAGCCCCTCTCTGCTACTCTTTCCACACGCCGCATCCTCCGTCGATGTGCGCATGCGTCCTACACCAACGGGCAGCACACAAAGTGGGCATAGATGGGATCGGCCCATACAATGCAAGGGCCGACTAGCCTAAAACTGCTCAGGGAGTTAAGTGCCTGGAATTAACAGTTCGAGGGTGTCATGCATCTGGTTTTGAAGTTCGAGGGTGCATTTTAGACAAAGGCAAGAGTTGAGGGGGGAGGGGTCAAATGGACTTATCCCAATAGAATAAGTATATAATTTTTGTACTATTAAAGTGAACCACGAACTTTTGATGCTATAAAAACAAAACCGGGAACTTTCAATGCCACACAACCAATTTTGCCAAAGAAAAATATCATACAAGCAAAGGCATCGAAGAAAAATTCAAATGTGGCTCAGAGTATTTTTAATAAATTCTCTACGCTCTAAAGTAAATTTTTTACATGAATTATGATAGCAAAATAATTGTTTTTAATAAACCAAAACCAATTTCGATGTTTTTTTAAAAATAAAAGCTAAAAGAAAGTCTTTTTTCCTTTGGATCATTTCCGGCCCAATCTACATCTCTCACTTCCCCACTCTTACTCTCTCCCGGCCACCAACCCATCTCACGCTCATCCTATTCCCTCACCTGGAAACGTGTTCACCCCAGTTGACCCAACCTGAGGCCTCGGCCTCGCGTTCCTCGCACGAGCATGTGGAGGCTCAGCTGGCCCAGGCTAGCACACGCCGCATCCGACACTGACCGGACCCAATCATGTTCCACCTCCAGCCGGCACCGCTTGTGGAACCCTAGCCACCGCCTCCACATCAATTCGCCTCCCAACTTGTTTCTACTCCAAATTGAATGCGTAGGCCGACTACTTGCGTGGTGGTCATCATTTGCCTTGAATCATCGTGTTGTTGAAAAAAAAACAGCTCCTCGCTCGGAGGCAACCCTATAGGCGCAAAACGACTTAGCTGGGAAGAGACCTTGGGATCCAACGGCAAGTAATGACCTTCGGGTATGACCGAGGCTCCGAGTCAGGAGGCCAAAACACCCACCCCCCCCCCCTCTTCCGGAGGGGTCCGAGCGAGACCCTGAAACACGGAGCATCTGATGGATTGCTAAGGCCGCATGATAGGTATCTTTGTACACATGGCATCTAACATGGCGTCCTAGTGTACCAAAACTAGGGTAAAAACCGTTCACAGGGTTAAGTGAACGGTACTGAAAGTTTAGGGGTGTCAAAAAATCTAGAAAGAACAGTACTAAACGGATCACTCTGAAAATCTAGAAAGAAATTATGAAAGGTCTATGTGGTGGCAAGAATTTTCATTGGAACTGGTAATCTGCAAGTGGTAGATCAAGGGTGGGGAGCTCTACAGAAATCAGGACTCGGCTATTGAGAACTTATCATGCATCTGCCTTTAGGGGACACTAGCATAAGGGCCACTTATCATAGAATTAAAAAGTTATTCTACTGGCCAGGACTAAAAAGGGAGGAAGAAAGCCTGATCAGAGAATGTCCTGTTTGTCAGGTAACTAAAGCTAAGATCCAAGTTCTATGGTCCATTTAGGGTGCTTGAAAGAATTGGGCAGGCGACTTATAAATTGCAATGACCTAAGGAAGCTAACATTCATCTAGTGTTTCATGTTAGTCAGTTAAAAGCGCACATTGGGCCAAATGCAGTTCCTATGGCCAATCTTCATTTGGTGGGTCCACATGGCAAAGGTTAAGACAGAACCTATTGCTGTTCTTCAGAGGAGAATGGTTCCTAGGAGAGGAGAGGCTGTGACTCAATGGCTCGTAGCATGGGAGAATTTAGCTCCAACTGATGCTTCATGGGAAGATGCTACATTCATCAGGAAAACGTTTCCAAACTTTAATCCTTGAGGACAAGGATCATGCTAAGGAGGGGGAGCTGTCAGGACCCTGAATTGATGTCTAAAGAAATGGAGCAAGTTCAGAGAAAGTTCAGAAGTTCAGCGTCTGTAGGAGAAAGAAGCTGAAGACAAGCGTACCGGTTCGCTGGGTGCGGTTATGAAGATCGAATGGCTAGGAGGTGCACTGAAAACTAAAATCGGACGGCTGGCACATCATTTAGTAGTTCCTATTCACTTTAAACTGTTGCCGTTTTGTATTTATCACGGGAATCAGTTCTAAACTGAATTAGCCGCTAATGTAATCAACTCTGGCACATAAGATGCCGATCGATCCAATGGGGAAAGCAAGATGTTGGACCCTAATTTTATTCTTATTGTCCCTAGGGATAAATAACAACTAATCAAGAAACGCGAGACAATCCAAAAAGCAATTGAACATGATCAAATTTGTAAGCTATTGAGCATTTATCCATAAGATTAGGATTCTTTTAAATGAGTAGTTCTAGGTGCAACTTTGGAAAAATAAAATCTAGTAACTAATCTTGCGGCGGCCACAAAATTTGACCGATCGATTGCTACTCAGAATTGGGGAAACTTATTCCATTTCGTACTCGGGTTCTAACAGCAGTGAAGGCCGGCGAAACGAAGGGTGGCCGCCGGGACCGATCCATAAGATACCAAACTGTAGTCAGCAACTACGTGAATAAACCTTACCCGCAGCCGATCTCCTAGAGGAGGAAGTAGCACACGAGGAGGCTTGCGTGGGGCAGATGGCGCACGGGATAACGCCTTTGCGTCATCTTCTCGGCCGGCGGCGGGATCGGATGGAGACATAGCGCGGCGGGGACGGTGGCGGCGGAGTCGAGTGAACTAGGGCTGGAGAAAATGGTCAAGCTGGCCAGCTCGGCCCGTTAACTGGCTCGGCGGAGGCATGGGCTGAATGGCATTTCGCCACGTTACGGAGGCCTATGCCTATGACAATTCTTGGGCCTTTTGAAAGTTGGGCTTTAATCTCTTGCAGGCTAGTGGCCCATGTGTGTAATTCACAGGTACTCGCCTCGTTTAGGCCTGGAAAGAAATTAATGCAAGATACGTATGAATTGGATTATCCTCTCCATTTGTTGGGAATCATATCACCACAGCCAGTGGCGGCTCTAGCAACTTTTCGTTGGGTGGTCCTACTTCACACTCCAAAATTCCATGACGCCTCAAATTCAATATACATATATAAAATTTGCTCAAAATATGACAATAATATCTCATAATATCGTAAATCAACTAAATTCAACACTATAACTAGTGGGTTATACTTGTGGAGTAAAGTGGACCGGTATTTTGTAGGGAAGAAGGGCCCTTATGGGCTGAAATCGAGGGTGGTCCCAGGCCCACCTGGACCACCCTCTAGAACCGCCCCTAACCACAGCCATCAAAGCTACCAAAAACAGAGGATTGCCCCGATAAAAAAAATAGACAATTGCATTAATACTACCTCCATTTTTTTAATGTTTGATACCGTTGACTTTTATTGCGTTTGATCATTTATCTTATTCAAAAATTTTGTGTATAAATGAAAAGATATAAGTCGTGCTTAAAGTATATTTAATAATAAAATAAATCACAACAAAAAATAATAATCACATATATTTTTAAAATAAAACGAATGGTTAAACGTAATTTCGAAAGTCAATGGTATCAAATATTAAAAAACAGGAAGAGTATTATTTAGAAGCACCATGATGCATATAAGCCTATTTGTTGTAATTTAATATTTGTTGCCTTCTTGTAAGTGATTCCAAAAAAGCTTCCCCGTGGATCCACTATAAAATCATGGCCTTTCCCATAAGGATCAACAACGTATCTCATCAGTCTTCCAACTTTCAACGCCAACACCAAACGAGGATGAGGACTGTTCACTTGCTGCTGGTCGCCATTGCCCTCATGTCTCTATCTTCAGGCAAGCACTTCTCTCGCCGTTAATTTCGCGAACATCCAGCAAACTCCTGAATCCTACTAACAAATCTGTCACTTGTAACGTGATCTGCAGTGACGATGGCGAGATCTGCAGGGACGACGGCGACGGTATCTGCCCTAACCCCGGATTGCAAATCGGTGATCCTGTATCCGGGCAAGCCATGCAGCCCCGCGGCATGCAGCGCGGACTGCTCCAGGATGTACAAGGGCACCAGCGCATGCTTCGGTCCTTCAGGCTGTGACTGCGAGTACTGCCCGTCTCCCTCGGCCACCACCTCCACTGGATCAAAGAACTAGCTTGCTGGCTGTTTGAGATGTAGAATGATATGTGCACATCTGTGGACATGACAGCGATGTGAAGATGATGGTGTATCAGCATATTCTTTTCCAAGCATGGTATAATGATGGTGCAAAATTTCAGTTATGTTTCTTGAGTTATTGCTTCAAAATATTGTCAATCAATAATACTCATGTTTACATGTTACGGATAGGTTTGGGCTTTTTGTAGGCAGTGGTCATGCAACAAGGTATCTGGATCACGAATAGGTTTAGGCTTGTGAATGTGGCTAAACATGCTTCTCTCTAAGCTGGGCTTGTGTCAAGTGGGCCTTGCTTCCCTAGGCTTGGGCCTTCTGTTTTCTTTCTCAGTTATCACGACACGTGTACAACCACGGATTATTTACCTCCTTGGCAAGGTTAAAAAACAGCAGAAACACAGGGAACGTACGGTACAACCGGGCACGGCAGGACAAGAACCCAAATCTAATTCGGCATTAACGATAGATCCAATGGCCAGTCTCGCAGGGCTAGTTGCAGCAGCAGCTTCGCTGTGCGTACGGCCGCTGCCTGTCGCTCCTGGGAAATTGGGTGCATGCCCAGTTGCCAACCCCGGCCGTCCCTACTCCCTCGTGATGTTTCTTGGAGTACTTTGCTGCTCCGTTCAGGAAGCAGTGGTGTGCCAGCGTTGGACACTGGACTAATTAAGTTTGATCACTGACAGGCATCACCAACCATATCCTCCTCACTCTGAATTCCAGCGAGGTGCTCTAATGGCGTGTTCGGGGCAGCGAGAGGAAGAGATAGAGAGGGGTTTGTGTTATTGCGTCCTACACGTTGCAGTTGCATCCACGTGCTAGATCACTGACAGGTGGGCCAACATGTCTGCCGAGTTAGGCCCGAATCAACCGGAGCAGAATTAGCAGTTTTTGCGAGATAAAGTAACAGCCTTTTATTTTCTCCTGTAGATTCAGCCAGTGTGAACAGCAGGGACACAGGCTTTGCCACAAACAGGCATACATGCATGCATATCTGAAAACTTTTGAGCCCTCAAAGGCTCCATTCTGGTTGCCCTCCGCTGCTGCAATCCTGATGTGATTTGCCTTCCCAGGGACAGCGACCTCTCATTATTCCTCACCTTTTGCTCCCTCCACTTGTGTGGACTCAGGCGCACAGCGACGTTGCCGCAAACGCAAATGCGACTCTTCGCAATCGTACGCCCCGTTCCCCCGCAAGCGCTGTACCTATCAAGCCGGGGAAAAAACCCTCAACGTATGCCTCACGAAGAGCCAACGAGACGGTGAAACTGACGAGAGCGGCAGCTTCGTTTTCCGTATCTCTCCCTGACGTTTACTCGCCATCGACGATGACGCAGCCGCTCGCGTGGTCCGAGAGGCCCGCGAAGCGCCACACACGCCCGGCACCGCGTACCACCGATCATGCAACGCGACGACGGCGACGGCTGCGAGCTGCAGATCCAAGAAAAGACAACACCGAAATATACATGGTTTGCGTCCTAAATTTGCTCTCTAAGAAAAAAGGCTGATAGATCCATCTGATTGACGGATCGAGCTGTTCTTTTCTTTTTCAGTTTTTCCTATCTTTGGGAAAAGCTGGAACAGTAGTACGAGTACTCCAGGGCTCCAGGCTACTGCTTATGAAAGGATCAGGGTTTGTATGTTCCTCGACTGTCATATCAACGTCGGCTACAGGGGAATATATGTGTGTGGGTGACCAATGACGAAGTGCTAATGATCTGATTAGATCGATGATGGCCCATTGGTGTGGTTGGGCTAGAACCATCTCAACAGCAGTGACCTCCTCCGCCGACTGTCCGCGCATGCAGTGTGGATGGCATCCAATCAAACTGATCGATAATATTTTGGTGTTAATGAAGGCAACTAGCTCGGGATTACGCCAAGACACAAGCCACATCAAGCACCTAACTATGCATCAACAGATGCAGTACTTTCACATTATTGTTGGACCAGGCCATGCTCTCGGAAGAGGAAGCTTGCATATGCATTAGCTAAGGTGTCGCCATCATGCCGGCACTGGCAAATATTGTGCGCTGTGCGATAGTAGTCGATCGATCGGGACTCAGGCTGCGAAGGTCTTATTGAATTAATTCCCCAGATAAGCTACGGACAAGGGATATGCTTTGCTTGCATGCATGGTGGTGATGTAGCATAGCATCCATGTACGTAAACCTTCCCCATCCTACGACGTGAATGCAGAATTTGATCAGGTAGTTTTATTGTCAGATTCTATTGATGTGGAGCAGGAACATGTAGAAGGTAGACGCTAGTAAAGGACGGAATCCAACTTCCCGTATCATAAATTTCTCCAGCCATAATCAACCTTTCAAATTAACTACAAAGATCTATGGCCATAGATTGTATTCACAATTCATATTAAATAAAACATGCAATTGAAAATACCACAAACTAGTTTTTACCTTATTAGTTACGTTCTCCTCCGAACTAAACAAATTAAACATGCCATTGGAAATAAAATTTTCCAATAATTAATAATTCAAACATTCGGAATTATAAATATGAAGTTTTATGCATCTTGGACTCTCAATTTAATACTTATTGATTTATCCAAAATTCAAAATTAATAAATAGAAAATTTGAAACTGATGTGGTCTCTTCTTTTAATCTAAGCCACAAGATTTCAAAAAAGAATAACCAACAAATTCATCATATGGTATTTGAATATTTATAATATCGATTACAGTAGCCTGTGTAACATGCATGTTGACGACTTAGGGTCCGTTTGGTTTGTGGACAAGGTTGAATGGGATATGGCTATCCTTGTTTATAAGGATGAGGATATCCAAGTTAGATGTTTGGTTACGTGGATGTGATGAACTAATTTTTTGTTTGATTGGATGGATGAGAGTAGATGAAATGAGCATGGTTAACTATTAACTAATAAAAATGTAATTATTATTAATTTTAATTATAATCAATACTAATTACCACAAAATAGATTATTTATCCTTAATCAACACTAATCTTGACAAGAAAATTACTAACTAACACTAAAATAGACTAATTATCACTAATCATTTACTAATGATTAAGGTTAGCGAATGTGGATAGCCTCATCCGGCCAAATTTGCTGGATAGCCTCATCCAGCATCTTGACGATAGCCATCCTATCCACCCTCGTTCACCAACTAAATACATGGAAAACTTGGATGACCATTTCCTATCCAGGATATCCATCCAACTAAACACACCCTCATTTATCTAGTCCTCAATTACTTGAACCAATTAATGAGAGAGGAATACTACACTAGAAGAAGAGAACATTAAGTTAATACTACTACTGTATAACAACATGAGCTAGCAGTTTCAACCTAGTTAGTGTGAAATATAAAGAAGTCCTACATTTGGTACTACAGTTGTACAGAAGACCTAGTGCAAAGCACTTGGACCCTTTGCTCTTCGTTTGCGTCTTTTTGTGCCTGTAATGCGTGTCGTTGCCTTTTGTGCGCCATGCATGTAATGCAATGAAACAGACGAAGCAAGTGACGAAGGTCATGCATGCAGAGGGTAGCGCTTATGTTGGGACCACGTTTGAATGATGCTCGGAGTGCTATGTCTGTCGCTTGAAAGAAAAGGCCACTACTCTACGGCCAGTGCGTATCAATGCATTGGGCATGTTCAGCAAAATGGCCTGATCTACTGATCATATATAGAGTACTGCAAGCCGGGGTCCCGGCCGGGGACGCCGCATGCACGGCTTTTCCTACCACCTACGGATTCCGGCAAAGGAATTGAATTCCGGGCCTTGTGTACTGAAATCAAGGACGGTGTACAAACTTTGATCTGTGCGCGCTGTCGTTCTCTTTAAATTGCGTATAGCTTTCGAGACGGGTGAATGGAGATGCTGCTGTACTGTACTACCTGTCCGAGTACTGATCATTTCGTATTCGTTGTGGCTTGTGAAGATGGATTAAAAATGTTTCACCTTCTTTGTGTATAATCATCCAGATTGATGTACATATAGTTTTACGTTTTTCTAATTAATCTTTCTTGTTGAATTTCTGATAAAAATCATATGACATTTCGGTGGACTATTTTTAAATGACTAATAACATGCTTATGCGTTACAACAGATTAATAAGATTAGAAACACAAAACTATATAAATGAAAATATAGTGGTGTGAATCGAGATCGAGCATAGAGCCACGCATCCAACCGTGGTTTCTATTAACCAACCACCTTTCTATCTGTTTTAGAGGGATGGGGGAGCGGCAGCTGTGTGTGGCGTGAGAGGGAGAGAGGAGAGAGGGAGAGAGGAGGTGAACAGACGATTTCTCTTTTAAAGTAGTAAGAAAAAAAAACACTTCTTGTATAAATTTTGCTAAGTTTTTAACTTTTGGAAACACATCATCTCTATATGGAGCAGTAACAAACAATGACATCCAGCACGCACCGTACCTAAAGTGCTCGGTAGTATAACTGCGAGCAGCCGTGCAAATAGCAACAAGTACAAAGAAACTAGAAAAAAAGCTCCGCTCATTAGTTGCTGGAGCTGGTTCCACGTACAGAAACCTAACCGAACGCATACAGTTACACACTATAGTACGCAGTACCACATTTGAATAACTCGCGATCACGTCAAATTCCAACACATTAATTCGTGGTGGTTCGCGGCCACATGCGAGCACGAGCAAATCAACCAATCAGCAAGCGCGCGCCCACGCATGTCTCTATGCTTTTAAGCATCCAACCGATCCAACGTGCTGGTGGGTCGGGTGAATTTACAGCGGCTCACACGCAAAATCCCACGGCTCGCGCGCGCGCGTACTCCGCTAGCTACTCGACCGTATAGTAGCAGCCGCCGCAAGCGCGACCGGCGCCGAGAGCCACGACATCACGGGACAACGGGCCATCTCGCGCGATGACTCGATCGATCTATGCATGTATGGTGGCGCAATCGATGCATCTGTAGCAAAACGCACCGGTGAACCTAACGTGTGCGTGGGTGGATGGATGGTTGCATTGGCCATACGTGGTGCGTTCGCGAGAAGCGTGGTGCGCGCGCGGGCCGGGGTTGATGTGAGCGGTGTCTCCTACCAGCCGGAGCAGGGGTAAGGGGGTGGCAACACATGCTTGCACGGATCGAGCGGGTGTGCAGGTACGACGTCGTCGACGACGACCACGGTGCAGTGCAAAGCTAGCTAGCGCTCGCGTACGTGCCGCCGGCTCCACCGGCGCCGCGCACCGTTTGTCGTTCGATCGACGTGCGTGCCGACCGGCCGGACGACACGTTTTCCGGGTCGCGGATTCGAGGGAGAGATGTTGTGTTTGTGAACTGAAGCAGCTAGCTAGCTTGCTCGACCGATGCGAGTTTTTAATTGGCTATGAACTGTGGATGGGGTACTATCTTGTCTCGAAGGCGCTTATCCGGCCGGTATGTGCGTGAGCCCGGAGAGAATTTACGTGAGCTAGTAGCTATAGTTAGCAACTATGCTTTACGTACATGCTGGCGTTAGGGATAAGACATGATTGGTTACGGCGATGACAACTCGATCGAGTCTTCTCCTGAACAGAATCCCGAAAACAACTTCTAGTTCTTCATCTGATATATATTCTGCATGTGCATGCTTCTGATACAGTAATTTTCAGGTAAACAGAGATCTCATCCAATCCAATTCAATTTCTAGCCGCCTGTTGAAAAAAAAAAGGTCAGATTATGTAATTCATCTTGTTTTGGGCATGCCTTACCCTGTAGACATAATTAGGCGTGCAAATTCAACAACGACAAGGTACTCCTACCAGTTGTGGACAGTTATTGAAAGCAACTTTGTACCCCCACCCTCTGGCTTCTATGGCTCTTCCCAACCAATCAAAGCCGACTAATTAAATATCTCCAGCTCTTTCCCACCCATGGATCATGTGAGCAGTCTGAGTCCACACCCACCACCTCTTTCTAGTTGAATCTTGCCTGTTTGTGCATGCAGAATGATCTGAGCCTGAGGAGGTGAGGCGATGACTGCGCCATATAGTAGGTGGTCCTAGGTTTGGAGGATTGGAGATCTCCTTCCCGACAGCAAGATCAGACCCATATTTATGCTTTGAGAAGAACACCACTAAAAAGCCTTTGGCAAAGCCTACCTCCTTCCCAATCTGCATTAACAGCTTGACACTGCCCCTGCAGTTGTCAGCATATGTGCATCTTCAGATCTTCTGTGCCAAAAAATTCTGTAGTCAACTATATACAGTGATCACCTAATGACCACGTTATATGAGAGAGACATGCATGAGAGATATATCTATCAGAGTAACAGTGTTAATTTCCGGAATAAACTGGTGGATCCACAAAGATTATCTTGTAGTGGCAACGTGTTATTAGTTTAGTACTATCTGCACGGTGTGCGTGTCGGTTTCATCAGGGATTATTCTGATCTTCTTTCGGTTTGCCTTTTCACTAAGAAAATATATTATATTGCTGATGCTTGTCGATGCTCCATATGAGCCAATGGGACTGATGGCACACGAAAAGAAGGAAAAGGACACATTCTGATTACTGCGTTCAAGGTTTAATTGGGCTGGCTAGCTGCATGTTTGGTCCCAAGCAGCAGCATCCAAAGTCTCATCCAAAAGCTAAAGGGGACAGGGAGCTCCATCAATAGAGCTGGAATTTGATGATTGTTTTGGAGTACCGTCTCTAGCTTACTTTAAGTGGAGAGACTTTGGCATATGATGTGATGCAGACAAGTGCTAAAAAAAGCAGCACCTCATTAATCAACAAGCAACACATGACGACCCAAGCAACAAGAGTTCAGCCAGAAAATCATATGACAGCAGGTTAGATAATCAGGAATATATACTCTCAAGATTGAACCTCCCTCGGTTACAGCTTGGATTTTTGTGCTCGAGGATCTACTACTTTTGGTGTGTACAAGTAGCCCAAAACGCGGGAATTGAACCATACAGTGATATAGAAAGCTTTTAATTAGGTCAGTATGCTGTTCCTTCTTTTGCTTTCTTAAGGTATCTAGTCTGTTGGAGCCAGTTTCGACTTTCTCAGTTGGGCCAAATGACTTTCAGCTGACATGTCCAATACTAGCAGTACTGATCTTGTACGGCAACTTCTGGAATTCCAGCAAACGGCAAGTCTTTCACGACCAATTCAGAGACACCGACGTATAAACCAGCTACTGATAAGGGTAACTAGCGCTATAATTAACCATAATTAAGCACCCAACCAAAAAGAAGATGAAACCAAAAAATCAGTTATGACAAAGTTATTTACCCAGCTCCGCGGCAACCATGAGCTAGCTAGCTCTCCAACCAACAGCCTCCCACCAAAAAAAATGTGAAGAGAACGAACTAGTTGAGAAGTGGTAAGGCTGTCATGTCCTGCAGCTAAGCTAGCGCGGTGAAAAGCACGTATACCAGCATGCATACTAGTCTCTGCACCTGCACATCCGTATGCGTTGCGTGCTTTGCCCCTCGTTGGAAGCAGCGAAAGCGAAAAGGAGAGCGAGAGGGATAGCGATCCAGAGCGAGCGACATATCGGTGATGATGCATTGCATGGTTGGGTTGGGGCAAAGCCGCAGAATTGCATCTCATCCTCGCCTCGCTCGCTCGCTGATCTCGATCGCTTCCTACCGAAAATAAAATGCAAGCCGCGTCCTTTTCCTGCAGTTACGACCATTACCTCGCTGATGCTACCGCCGCTGCTGCTGCTGCGACTTTCCACGGCCTCACGCTCGCAAAAGTGACGGATCGATGGGTCGATCGGTGTGCGTAGGTGAGAAACTTGCCCACGGTAACAGCCTAACCGGCACGGAATTATTTGCGCCGTCGGGAAGAAGCACCCGTACCTTTTTTTTCTGCCAAATCCTTTCCAGGCTGACAAGCGTTTCTGTCTTATCGACGGCTCGAGTCCATCATCAATATCTATCGTACGGCCACGGCATTTACGAGGCAAACTGTGTGGTGGATCGGGGAGTTGGATCTGTTAATAAATTACTGTAACCCTGAGAACGACGAAGCTTGCTCGATTGGGTGAAAAACGCGTGAGATGATGATGATACAGAATGGAAGTCCATGTCGAGAATATTTGGCGACGCCTGCGAGATCTGGCGCGATCGGCAAGTCGAGTGGCAGCAGCGGCCGCGACGTCGCCGTGAAAGCGGCACGCACCCACCTGCAGCTGCAGGGGTGGAGTCGCCGTCGTCGGCGAGCTGTGGCTACAACTGTTGCCTGCTAGCTAACTTGTACGACGGCTTGTACCAGTACAGGGGCAAAGAAAAGGCAAGGCAGGGGGCATGAGTGATGACCAGATGCACGTCGATGTACATAAATGTTGTTGCTTTTGCGTGTCGCATCAACACTTTGTTCTACTTCTATAGACTACTACTGTTTTTTTTTTCTTTTGTGCGCTCCCAATTTCGTGCTTTCAGATAGTAGTTCATACACTCATTGACAGCTACAACGGTGGTCCTTGATTCTCAACCCAGTGAAAAACTGTCCAAGTCGGTAAGGAATTTTGATCATTTGGCACACTATTTCAGCTTGAAATAAACGTGGGCCTGAATGTGATCTCTCATACGCGCGCCAGGAATATTACTGTGACCATGAGTCCCAATCGAGCTTGCATTTTCACTCAGTTGTTCTATGTACTTCTTCAGATGGCCCATTGAAACAAGATGAAATCATGGGAGCCGCTGTTAATTTAGGCCATAAAAAATATTTTAACACAACAAACTCCGTGGAGATGAAAAAAAGGACGTGCATATGCGATGTCTGTACCAGAGATGAAAATAAGGTGTAGATTTCATTGGTGTCATCATTATGTACTTGTCGAGAGACACATGCATTGTACTGGTTGATGTTGGAGATGTACTTATCCAGACGAGAACCTCTTAAAGAGATACTCCAACTACACACAAGTTCAAATAGCATCGCGGTTGGCACACGGTCACTCACGGCTTTACGCGCCCATGAGGCTTGAAAATGTTTTTGCTGTCCTATCGAGCATTAATGTTCATCACAAGTTGGAGAAACTGGATCGACTGATCTATCTGCCTCCTAGGATGTTTTGGTTTCTATTCAAACACATACTCTCTCCGTATCAAAATACTCTAACTTATACTATTATTTTAAGAAATTAATGTTGAGTTAAAAAATGGCTGTGATTAGTTGATACGAGAAAGTGGATGAAAAAATTAAATAGAAAATGTTATAATTGGTTAAGATAGGGAGGTAGATAAAAAAGTAGTAGTATTATAAGACAAATTTGAATCCTAGAAGTAGTATTTTAACACAGAGGGAGTAGCTAGAAGTACTCCTAGATGGACAACAATGAGATAATTATCTCTACGGACAATTCCATTTGTGGCAGATAGGGGTCATCAATTCAGAAGCCATCAGGCAACATCATATGAAACCAAACCTCCAGTGTGGGAGTACTGACACTGACAAATTTTTCACGTACAGTAGTATCTCAAACAATTCCAATACAATTACCCCTTTTCCAGATCACTACTAGTAGGAGAAAAATCGCTGCCTGCATGCATGGAATTCCGTAAAAGAAAGGTCAACAAAAGCCTGTAGAAAAAAAGGGGATAAAAAGAAGCTAGTAGCAGCCAGGAGTATGTAGACATGATCAAAACTACGGCACACAGCTAGCTCAATTAGCCAGCTTTCGATCCAGCAATCAAACATGTGGATCCCGGCTAGCGACGCAGCGCGCGCCATCGATCGAACACGTACGTACGTGCCCACAATTATTATAGCCGCGCTGTCAAAAGAGAGAGACCGAGAGAGGAGAGAAATATGAGAAATCGAGAGAACGAAGCAGCTGATCGATTGATCGCTACTACGATGGTAGCAGTAGTACCACAGCGCAAAGCTATAAAGAGAGAAAAACTTGCATGCGCCATGCATGCTATGCTTGCATGCATGACTGCCTCCGTCTGCTGCACCGGCCGGCCGGCATGCAGTAATCATGCAGCTGCAGCAGCAGCAGCAGCATGCACAGGGAGAGCGAGCAGGCAGAATGCGATCGAGCACGTCGCCGTCCCCAGGAGGACCACCTGCGGTCTCTCATGTTGTAAAGAAGCCAGCCTCCCATAATGAACCCCCGGCTACAGCCAATCCCAGAGGCAGCAGAGGAGAGGGAGAGAGAGACGGATAGACGGAGTCACACTACCCACTTGATGCCCACTGATAGCTACAGATGCATGAAAGCTGTACATGGAAAAAATTCAGATTTTAATTTCTCTGTAGCCTCATCTCTCTCGCTGCCTAGTTATACCTAGCTACTCTAGCTAGCTAGCTAGCTAGCTGCACCCGTGTGAGTACATATGTACTAGTCCCATATTTGCCGAGAAAGAAATGGACCGGGGTTAATGTGTGTGCGCGACTGATGAGACGCTAGCTTGCACTAGTAGTAGCTCTGCTCAGCTAAGGCAGGGAGGGCACAAGCAGCAACTGCAACTGCCACTGCAGCTGCATTTGTACTTGGTGATGAGAGAGGGGGAGCTTTAAGCTTGGTAGTCCCCCTCTGCTCTTACTTGCATGGTCCCCCTCTTCCCCTCTCCGCTAGCTCCGGCCTTACAACACCCATCCCCTTAAAACCACACCAACTCGCAGCCAATTTCCTCAGCGCGCAGACGCAAAACGCATCGCTGCGAGCAAGCTAGACAGCCGTCGCCACCGCCAGCGCGCGCACGCAAGAATTGCCCCGAGTTGCAAAGGGGAATTCTTGTTGGTTAACGTAGGAGCAGATAGCTTGGTTGGTTAGAACGTACATGGCGAAGCCGCAGGACATGCGCAGCGTCGACTCGTTCTCGCAGCTGCCGTTCATCAGGCCGGCGCCGCCGCAACAGCAGCAGCCGCGGGACACAATTCGGCTGTTCGGCTGCGAGTTCTCCAACGACCTGCAGCTGCGGCCCACGGAGGCTGCGGCGGGCGGTGCAGGCTCCCCCGACGCGGCCAACGGCAGCACGGTCACGTCAGAGGGCAGCAACGGCGGCGGAGGCACCAAGAACGGCGCCGCCGCGTCGGCGGCGGAGCGCAAGTTCGAGTGCCACTACTGCTGCCGCAACTTCCCGACGTCGCAGGCGCTGGGCGGGCACCAGAACGCGCACAAGCGGGAGCGGCAGCACGCCAAGAGGGCCCACCTCCAGGCCTCCCTCGCCATGCACCGCTACATGCCGGGACACATGTACGGCCTCTTCAACTACCACCACATCGGCGGCCGCTTCGACCACCCGCCGCCGCCGCCGCCACCGCCGGCGCACTATCCGATGTGGACGAGCGCTGCCCCGGGAGCCTTCGCCGGGCCTGGCTCCATGGCGCAGCCCATCAACGGTAGCCCGGTGCAGGGGCTATTGGGCGCCGTGCCGCCGCCGACGGAGAATTTTGGCGCGGCCGGAGGCAGGCAGGGCGCCGCTGACAAGGCGATGGTGGCGGGGCCGGCGGCAGGGGAGGTGGCATGCAAGGACGAGAAGGTGCCGATGAGCTTGCTGTCCTCGTCGCCTTCGTTCTCGTCGTGCTCGTCGACGTCGCCGGAGATGCTAGGTAGGTGTGAATTGGGGCAGAAGGAGGGTGTCAGCTTGGACCTCCATTTGTAATCCATGTTTAGGTTTTCTTCTTGTGGATTAGCAGTTGCAAGGGTATGTTAATTCTCATAGCTTAAAATAATCTACTTTTTTGCCGTCTCCGAATCCAAGTTTAGCTAAGCTTATCTAGCATGTGTAGCCACTTTATTTTTACCAGACAAAAAAAAAAGAAAATCCTTCAAATTACAAGGATCAGAGAAAAAATATTTAATTTCAAAACAGCTAAAGATGCACTTGTTATACATGGCATGGAAAGTCAAGAAAAACACAGGAAAACAATAATCGTTTAGTTAATTCGGTTGAATAAACAGGAAATCTAAGGAGTAGTTAATTTACCCACAGAAATGCATGTGTGTGTGGAAGAAAGGTTACAACGTAGTAGATTTAAAATGTGTGGATCCAACACTGTCGTACATGGGCCCGTATGTATATAGTGTACATGACCTTTCTTTTGCTCCCCCCATGGCCCAATTATACGTTCATCTGAATTGCTTTGTACAGAGATGGCTCTTTTGAGCATGTGCTCCATCTGCCAAAGGCAGGTGTATTTCATGTACTTTCTGGCTTCCTCTTATGGATGAGTAATATAATAATTTACTGATGGCAGATTGGCACGTGAAGAAAAAGGCTAGCTGCTCATATTAATATCAAAAAAGGTCTGCTCATATATAACAATAAATTAAAACTGATGCAAAATACAATTGTTCCTCGTGCAATTAATGTACGGACAAAAAGTTATACATTGTTTTCACAAATTAAACTACACACAGAAAAAAGTTCAGACCACGCATATGAATTTTTTACTCGTAACTAGCTATATCCATGCTGATAATGCACTAAAAGGTAACGGGCACTATAAGGACATGCTAATATTGGTTGCATACATAGAGGTATATGAACCCACCAATTTAGAATTTTAGCTAATCAGTTGTTTCCTGTATTAAGAGGTTGGGTCTAATCAAACCCTCGTACAACGACTTGTCTGAACAAGCCATGTACAATGGGACAAGAGTAGTTAGCATGCATATTAATTAGAGGAGAATTTTAGAACTCGGATGTATCTACAAACAAGAGCAATAGTCAAACGGTTTAAAGAATTGATGGTTTTGTTTCATTTTCGGGTCTTGAAAAAATAAGAGCTCTTTTGAAACACAAGATTTTAAAATCACAGGAATAGAAAAAACATATAATTAATTGAAATATCATGTACGGATAAATCCTACAGTAATCAAAACACGTGATTTTAAAAGATGATATATTTGAATGTCTCATAGCAAAAAAAACGCATGATTTTGATAGCTTTCGAGAGGGGGGGGGGGTATATAAAGAGAAAAGATGCATTGGACTTCTCAAATAAAAGATAAGGGCTCCTTTGAAACAAAGGATATTTGGAGGATTTTTTTAAGGATTTGAATCCAATGAAAACTTTTCCTATGTGTGCCTTTTGGACAAACAAATAGTCATATCAAAATCCTATGAAACTCCTATGGACTGTCTTGATTCATAGGAATTTTAGGGCCCCTTTGATTCATAAGATTGACAAAGGATTTTCATAAGATTCAAATTCTACGGATATTTTCCTACATGTGCATTAAATTCATAGGAAAATGAAGGAAACTTTCGATAGAATTGTATTCTTATGCCTCACTTACACAGGAAAATTACCAAGAGGTCTGACCCCTTTGTAAACTTTTCTTTGTTTTTCTACGTCACTATCAAAGGGCTCTTATTATCTTTTTCTATGTTTTTAATTTCCGTAGGATTATAGACATGCACTTTTTTATATTCTTATGTTTTTCATATCTTGCAAATCAAAGGGGGCCTTAGAGGGTTTCTAAAGGAGCCCTAAGGCTTAGGTACCGAAGGTTGGAGGTTGAGGAGAAAAAACTTCTCATTTTCCATGAACACGCTTTCCAAGCTGCTAAACAGCGTATTTTTATAAAATTTTTCTATATAGAAGTTGTTTTAAAATATCATATAAATCTATTTTTTAATACTAATCCTTAGTTTAAACTATACCAGATTTTCAATCATCTAGGGCCATACAATTAAATTGAGACATGAGATGTATAGTACGTATCTGATCAGCTGCTAATTCCATGATATATAGGGCCAATCGATCGGCAAACTGGTACGAAAATGCAGCCTATACATGCATAGACCTTCTGGGTTAACAGCTTAGGAACACACAGTACAAGCATTTACTGCATCTACTGACCGTCTATATAACTGAAAGATCACTATCAAAAAACCATGGATTTTCTCGTGGTGTACAGAGTTTAATTAAGGCTGAATTAACCTCATCAAGTACACATGTAACCACCGGCCACACGTCATGAATTTTCAGAACAGTTAAAAGATCATTGCACATCGATCGTGGCACGACCCCGGTCCTTTCGAAAATTCAATTTCAGTCCACGTTCTTGTCGTCATTTGGTGTCTCACGGTACCAACAATTTGGCACAGCATCCTGACATAGTCTGCAGTGCTTCGATCGTTATTAATTTCACTCCAATATGCACGGCTGCATGCATACTGTTTCTTAGCCTAAACCCAGTACTACTTCGAGCTAGCCAGCTTCCGCTGATCAAGATGCTGTGCACAGAAAGCCCCATCTCGCGTAAAAAGTCATTGCCATCAATTTCATGCTCGACTATATATTTTGCCAATTCCATATGCAACTTTTTTTTCTTCTTCCAGATGTGTGTACTCCCAATATATAGCTAGGACAGCCATAAATTAGAACGCATCAAGGGACAGACAACGTCCATATACAAACTCACTGCTTTGGCAATAAAGTTTGGTCTTAGGGACACAGACTGGAACGGGCGCAATTAATTTCTCCAACGAAAAACACCTAAACTATACATTACATATCATTGAGTAAATTCCACAAAATATTTTACCCAAACTATCACAGAACTACAAATTTAGCATTGGGCTTATCACGGAACGCAATAAAGTTGTAGGGGAGTCTTCCCCCAAACTCTGTCTTCCTTTAATAAAATGTAGTCTTAAAAAAATACTTATAACAAAACTACAGATTTAAGGTACAATATCACAAAACTATAATATTTGTAACTCCAGCAAAACAATAGTGGTATGGATCTAAATAATAAAGTCTATAGTTTTGTGATAATTTCATTACTAAATCTATAGTTTTATGATAATTTCGTTGCTAAATTTGTAGTTTTTGCGATACTCCGTCTTAAGTAAGTATTTCATGATATATTTAATGTAAATATGTAGTTTTTTGATATACCGCCTTAAATATATAGTTTTAGGGTAGTTTAATTGAAGTATACGTAGTTTTGTGAAATTTATTCGTGTTAAAAGAACAGAACTAGTCTTGCATTCTATCGATGTCCTATGTACACAAAAGTCAATTCATTGCAAGCTATCTACTACTTATGTTCCCTTTTACTTGTCACCATGTACTCATGTATAAACTTTGATTGCTCGTCCTTTTTGCAAAAATAAAACTATAAACATTTGAAAACATGATGTATTATCAAAGTAAATTGCACGCTAAATATAAATATACTAATTGCGTTCATCAAAACATCATAGTTTACAAGTTTTTACCAACCAAGTATAAAATCATAACAGATTTGCTATTGATCAAACTTTTGATTTTTTTATTTTATCAAACAACATCGCTAGCCATTAGATGGAACTTTAAGATTCGGGGTGGAAGAAGCGAGTTCTAAGTTACACTTTCAACTTATTATAGTTGCGCTTTTCACTTGTTATAGTTGACATTATCGATCACGTCTAACTTTAGTTATAAATTTGTGTAACTCAATCATAAATATGTGCAACTGCATCTAATTTATCGATCGCGCGTAACTTTAGTTATAAATTTGTGCAACTCAGTCATAAATATGTGTAACTGCAATTAATTGATAGATTTATTTTTTAAAAATGTTTAATTAATAGGCAGTCCCAAATCACAATGGTCGACACAATATCAAGTAAAAGGGAATAGAGGGAGTAGTATATAATTCATTCATGCATTAATGGGTATATGGGGAAAAAAATAGCAAATGTTCAATTATGAATCATCTACAATCTTATTCACTTGCTCAGAGCGAGACGATGTTTCCAGGGGACAAGCAAGGACAAACCTAACGAGGCAGCGATGCGAACGCGCGCACCGCATAGCTATCAAACCGGTGCAGCAGATGCGGCTAACAATAGCTATAACTAGTATAAAGTGTGTGTATACACACACACCGAGATAGTAGAAAGCTACAGGTCACTGCTGGTCTGCAAGGTGCATGCAGCGAGTACAGCAGCAAGACTCTCCACAGATCTAAATAGGGGGCACTGAATCATGCCAATTGGTTTGCCCTGCAACACTAGTACTGCATGCACATATGACATATGCGTCCAGCTCCAGCAGTAGGCGGCAGCAGCAGCGGCCAGCCAGCCAGCAGTCAGTACCACCACCACCGCGTCGCATGCAGTGGTTGCCGGCCTGGACCAGCGCCCAGAGAAGACGCGCGCATGCAGCAGCTGTACTTGTGCCCAGCAGAGCGAAGCCATGTACATGCACAGATCGGTCAGTAGTTCAGCTACTGCCACCCACTCATCACCGATCGCGTCTTCGCCTCAGCAGCTAAAGTTAGCACCATGTGCGTCCCTGCCGGGACGACGACGACGATACATGTCATATGCATCAATGCATCAGTGCAGGCCTGCCTCTGCCTCTGGGTGTGTTGATCTTTCTCAGATTTCTTGCTTCGTTCTTGCCGCTGTTTGTACGCGCGTAGTAGTACTACGTAGTACTTACTACTACTACGCCATCGGTCGCGGGCATGCATGTGCCAGTCTTAACCGCCTCGGAATGCGCGCGACCGGAGTAGTTGGTAATACTCCGGCCAGCCGGCCGGAGCAGAACGATGTACGTACGGCGAGCTTGCTCATTGCATCGCCTCATCGCACCAGTGCGACTGTTCATCAGTTGGGTTGCTGACGACGCGCGCTAGCTAGCTCCCGACAGCGCCCAGGCAGACATGGGCCGGGCTGCAGCGGCCGGCGCCAATCTAGAGAGAACCAGTGATCAGAGACAGATCGGCTGGCTGGCTGCTGCTGCTGCTGCTACTGCTGCTGGTGACTGGATAATGCAATGCACGGCTAGCTGCAGTGGGGCAGGTTAAGGTTCATCGCAGAGCTATACTGGCTGCAGCAGATCGATGCATGGATCGATCGATCGACCACCGATCTGGCACGAGATGCATGCATTGCATCCGCCCTAATGAATGATCTGGTACTATCCTTTTGCATTCATGCTGTGCGTGGCACGGTTTTTAAGGTGAAATCATGGGTACCCACTGCAGAACTGCCCATCAAGATCTAAGTTGGCACAAATGGGTCGTTAAGCAGAAAATGATTGGCATTTGGGGGGATTTTAATTTCACATATACGGTTGGTTGAATGTACTCTAGTAGCAGCAGTATGCATATATGGTCGTAACCATCCATGCATGCATCATTTCTGGATATATATATATATATATATATATATATATATGGGTTCGATCATCATTATTATAGTTAGGAGCATTTGGATACGCATCTCATATGATGGAACCATATATAGTCAGAGGCTAGCCTAGCTAAGGGCTTTGGTTGTTTATGAGCAAGTGATGAGTCTGTGAGTGAATGGAATGAACGATGACAAGAAGAGAATCTATTGACCAGAAGTCTTGGCTGTACTTGATGTTGCCAGGAAAGGGACGAGAGATTATAACTGTACAAGTACAATCAATCTGACACGAGAAACAGTTCTGAGTTACGGCAGAGTGGTGATGATTCACTGCGCCATACACAGTACACAGAGCGGCGCAGGGACAAACAACGAACCTAGCTTCAACACTACTCCTAGCTCCTTCTGGGGGCATCACTGCATACAAACACCTCTACTACTAGTAGTAAGAAAAGCTGTGATTTTGGGAAGTGGTCGTTCGCCACGTACTTAATGCTGGAAAAAGGTTTGCTGCATCATCTCAGATGTTCGTGACTGCGCGGTCCAGTGCCTGATATCGTCGTCCGCTCACTGCTACTCCATTCTTCCTAAAACAATTATCATTTTAAAAAAGAGTGGGTGAAATTAATAGGAAATAAAAATAATTTATGTCTTATTAAATGACAATTATTTGAAAAAATAGGTAGAAATTTGAATACGAGATGATTGACAGGACAAATAGTACTTCAAAGTGATAATTATTATGGAACAAATTTTAAATGCTAGAGTGTCAATATTTTGGAAGAGAGGAAGCAGGTACCAAGAGTAACTGTGGGTGTCATGGGCCCTGGGTACCTCATGATAAATATATGGGCCACTCGGATAAAGGATGGGCCTGGCCTTGTAATCAGAGATATAGTAATTCCTGGCAGACTTTGTCTTATACAATAAGAAAAACACAGTCTTAGTTGGGTGCGTTATATCTTTAAGAGGAGATCCCTTGGCCGTAATTCGGTTGGGACTCCTACCTTGTAACCCTGTCCCCCAGTATATAAGGGGAGGCAGGGCACCCCTGAGGGCAAGTTGAGTTGGTTCATCAGAATCGCCACCACAATTTCTCAAAGGAATACACCCCAAACTGGACATAGGGTATTACCTCACATTGAGGGCCTAAACCAGTATAAAATCTCCTTGTATTCCTTTGCAATCCACCGAGTTTCCATCCGCCGACTAGCCCCATACATTTATTGCCGGTGTACAACATCGACAGTTGGCGCGCCAGGTAGGGGATTCGGCGAGATCAACATCAACAAGCTCGATTGATCCAGCAATCGGAGTCGACGGCGGCAAATTCTCTCCCGGAGATACAATCTCATTCGGAAACCTCGACTTCGTCGCCGACATGTTCGGCAATCTCACCTTGGCCGACATGGACCCGATCCAACCGGCCGAGGAACCAGCCGACTCCGCACCAGTTGGCCTACACGATGCTGCAGCAATCTTTCACGGCATACTGCGGCGATCTCCAATACGCCCGAGTTCAGGGACAACCTTTTCTTTCGGTGTTCGACTCGGACACGGTTTTGAGCCGGCTGAGATCGGGCCAAAAAAGGAAGAGATCGTCAATTTTTCGTTCGGACTCGGCGACGCCGCGGATATCTACAATCTACATCCAACGCGGCAAACCCGATCCCCTGGAGTTCGACTCGGATACGGCCCCGAGCCGCTCGAGATCGGATCTAGGGAGGTCGGAGTTGTAATCACCCCCATCAATTATTCCAACTTCGACTCTCAATCGAACTCCGACTCTAAGTCGGACAGCAGTTCGGCAAGCTTCTCTCCGCCACGAGAAATCTTCATGGCATCCAAAGGCTCAACTCCTACTCAGGAATCACGCCGACTACAAGAGGAGCAACAAGAGGAGGAGGCCTGCCGACTGTGAGAACAACCGGAGGAAGAAGTAAGACACCTGCACGCCCACAACGACGATCTACGCAGGGCTGGGCGAACCGCTCAGCAACAAATCCTCCAAACCCGAGTCAGCAACCACGATGTCTTCGTTACTCCTCAACAGAACATTGTGGCCGTTGCAACTCTACTGGATACACTCCAGCTCGGGCCTGATCACCAGGCCACCCCGACGATCGCAAGGATAAAAGCCATGTTTACCGCTGCAGCATGTCAGCAGCACCAACAGTCGGGCGATACCCTCATACCGACCAACCGGTCGGCTTCCCCAGCGGCAGTCTCATCCACCTCAAAGCGACGCCGAGTGGCCGGCTCTAGTCGGCAGCACACGAAGTCACGCCAAACGCCACTCGGCAACCCCAACAACAACCGGCAGCGTCGAAGCGACCGTCGGGACAATCAGGATCTCCAAGACCCACTACGGCGTGACCTTCGGCAAGACATCAACGCTCGCCGTAGCCAACAAGAGGAAGACGAGCAACGCCAACGGGAAGACGAGAACGATCGCTTCGGCCTCCACCACGAACGATTTCACCGCCGTATTCAGAGTCGGAGCCCTCATGACGATGAAGGCATACCGGCCTTCACCCAAGAGCTACAACAGGTCGACTGGCTGTCGGGTTTCAAGCCTACAGGAATCGAAAAATACGACGGCAAGACCAACCCCGAGTCCTGGCTCACAGTTTACACTCTAGCAATCCGAGCAGCTGGAGAAAATCACAAAGTCATGGCTAACTACCTCCCAGTCGCCCTAGCCGACTCAGCGAGGACATGGCTAACAGGACTTCCCAGGCAATCCATCGGCTTCTGGGAAGAACTTCGGGAACGCTTCATCACCAACTTCCAGGGAACATATGAGAGGCAATCTTCTGAGTACGACTTATATCAATTGCATCAAAGGAAGAACGAGTCTCTTCGTGACTTCATCAAGAGGTTCTCTGAAAAGAAGAATTCAATCCCGAAGATCAAGGACGAGGTCGTTATCCCCGCCTTTCGAAAAGGAGTCAAAGACACCTCGTTCATCGACAAATACACGCGGAAGCCTCTTAACTCTGTCAAGGCTTTATTCGACATGGCAAACAAGTACGCCGACTCGGCTGACACTGTGGCTGAGGCCCTCGATGATAAGAAGGCACCCTGACAAAAGAAGCGGGGGGGCACCAACGACGCGGTCCCGACTAAAGTCGGGAGTCGCAAAAACAAGTCAGACGGCTTCATTGTGGCAATCGGTCACAACTGTCTTCAACTTTCAACAACTGAAGATTATCAGGACAACAAGTGACAAGCTCGGGGGCTCAAAAGCCCAAACACAAGGATGGCATCCCCACTCCCAAATACCGCACAACTAAGTCGCTCTCTGATAAATAGTTCTTCATTTGGCCTTGCCATTGCTGTAGCCGCTTACACCTAATAGGTGCACAAGCTGCACTTTTTTCTGTCTTTTTCTCTTAAATGATTGCAAAAGTATTCGAGTAGCATAAATCCTAATCCGTGAAACTTTGCTCCATGAAAGACGAACTCAAGTCACCCAAAACGCGTGTTTGGGAAAGAGCCATGAGCCAACTCCCGGCACTAGGGGGCTATGATTAGTCGGGCAGAGTGCTTAAACGTAAGGGGTCAACTACTCGGAGAAATTAATATCAGTAAGAGGAAGAACACGTATTTACATATATTGTAAAATACATTTTATTCGGGTGACCGAGTACTTGCACCAGTCGGGACGACATCTTCCCCGGCTACGCTCTATGTGAGTTGATGACCGACCTCCGGCGCTAGTTGGGGGTCGTATAGTACTCGACTGGGTGAGGTACGCCCCATGAGAGTTGCCAGCTGAATCCTATGCTAACACTAGGTTCGGATATCTTATTCGGTCGCAACTCGGCTAAGTAGGGTATGCCTGTCGAAGGATGAAACCCCGACGGCGGGAAGTCTGGAGACCCCCCCTTTGAGGTTCGGCCAGGGGAGTGGTTCCCAGGCGACTGCGACGTCCGGTGGAAGAAGGATGATTCGATGGATCGATCGGACACACAAGAAAGACAGGAGGAAGTAGACAGGTTCGGGCCGCGCGGAGGCGTAATACCCTACTCCTGTGTGTTTGGCTATGTGGAGATGAATGTGGTATGCTGTTACAAGGAGAACTCAGCTCGCTTGCCGGAGCTGAAGAAGATGTACAGTGGCGAGAGAGCCAGCTAGAGAGCGAGAGCCAGTCAGTCAGAGACCGGGGAAAAGCCCCCTTTAGCCTGTGGCCTGGATCCTCCTTTTATTGTGTAAGGGGAGTCCACAGTGCCCAGATACATGAGGAAGCTAACTACGATTGGTCTCGTCGCATGCCGCCGCCTGCCGCGCCGTGCTGGAGGGACGTCCAGTCGCCCATGCCCGCCTCCTGAGCCCACGCCGGAGGAGCGTCTAGTCGCCGTCTGGAGCAGCTGCCGAGGGCGGCTGGTCTGGTCGTCTTGCCGCTCGGCTGCTGCGGGCGGCTGTCTGGTCGCCTGGTCGCCAGAGTGTCGCTCCGCTCCTCGGGAAAGCGCCCTGGGACCGTGCGTGTGGGTCCCGGGTCCGGGGAAGGCGCACCCGGGCAACACCCGCCCGGGCCCGGGGGCGGCGCATCCGGGCACGGGGAGGTGCACCCGGGCCCGGGGGCGCCGCGCCCGGGCACGGGGAAGCACACCCGGGGCCGGGGGCGACGCATCCGGGCATGGGAAGGCGCACCCTGGGCCTGGACAGTTAGCGGGAGACACGGTCGTGGCTGGCCGCCAATCGTGCAGGATGTGGCCCCCGAAGGAGCTGACGTGGCCGACGACCCACGCGTCCCCGGGGTATGTGGGGCCCACATTCCCATTTCGCCGACAGTGGCCCCAGGCCCTGTTGCTCGGCCGGGAACAACTCCGGGCAGGAACAGGGCCACGTCTTGAAGAAACGAGGGGACGCGGGGCCCCGGCTGTAGCACGGTGGATATGTGCCCGGGCTAGAAATATGGAATGAATTTGGACAACTTCCCCGGACCCGCACTCGCTTGGGCGGTGCTGTCCGGGATATCGCTCCCTGTTGAAGTTGTTCCGAGTGCCTCGTCCCCAGACTCGCGCTCGCCTTGGCGAGGCTGCTCGGGTTCGGTCCCCCCAGAGACGGGCCCGGGAGGCCGCGTGTTTGTCGGGCAAGGGGCGCTCGACGACGAGCGCGGCGCTCGCCGCGTGCGGGGTTGCCGCTGGGCTCGGTGCCGCGGCCAGCAACCCGCGCATGATGGCTTGAAGACGCGGTGCGAGGAGCGGCGTGCGCCCTGCCACCGAGGGTAGCGAGGATGCTCTCGGGTTCTTGGAACTCGAGAGGTGGCCCCGGATCGGGAGCCGGATTCGGACCGTCTGCCTAAGGATCGGACGGTCCGAACCCCCATGATCGGATCGTCCGCCAAGGGGTCGGACCGTCTGAATTCCCGCCCCTGCAGCCGAAGGAGAGAGGGGGAATGCCAGGGCCTAGCCGTCGCCCGTGAGGGGGGAGTGGGCCCTGGTACTTTGCGTGCGGACACGCGATGCTACACTCCGCGCTGGCGCATATGACGATCGCCGCCGGCAAGTACAGGCGGCAGTCCGACGGGAGCGGTGGTAGTCCGCCCGGGTCCGGGCGGATCTCGAGAGCGGACGGGCAGCGATCGCGATGGCGATGCAGCAGCTTACCGCCCGTACCGTTGCCACCGAGGTCTTCACGGCGACCCGCCGGCTGGAGATTGAGGCGGCAGAGGGGCGCGGCGTCCAACTGGAGGGCGCCGCCAAATCCGCTGCCAACGAGGCCTCCCGCGCCCGGTCCGAGATGGAGGCGCGGGAGAAGGGAATATCCTCCCGGGAAGATCGCATCCGGGCCCGAGAGGCCGGGCTCGCGGCCCGAGGGCGTGAGATCACCGCGCGCGAGGAAGCCGCGATGGTTCTCGAGGAGGCGCGAGAAAAGGGCTCCATTCCAGTCCGGAGAACAAGCCGGGCCTTCTGCTTCTTCGGCTTCTGGGATTGCCGGTGGCCCAAAAGGCGAAGAAGGTTGCCTCGGCGGCCGTTGTCCTGGCCGCCACTTCCTGGAGCTGCGCGGACCCCGGGTGGACCTAGGCCGCTGTTGCGGTTACCGCATGTGTGGTATTGAGTATGGAGGCCGCGGCGGCCACGCCGGAGCGGGCTGTCGTGGGACCGTCTGATGTCCCTGCTGCCCAAGAAGAGGGGAATGCCTGGGCCCAGCCGTCTCCCGCGGGGAGGGAGCGGGCCCTGGTAGTTTTTGCTGCCAGGCGAACAGGAGTGGTGCGCGGACACGCGACGCTACATTCCATGGTGGAGCAGATGGCGATCACCGCCGGCCAAGTGCAGGCGGCAGCCCGTCGAGACCGGCCGGAGTCCGCCCGGGGCCCGGGCGGATCTCGAGAGCGGGCAGGCAGCGATCGCGATGGCGATGCAGCAGCTCGCCGCCCGTACAGTCGCCACCGAGATCTTCGTGGCGACCCGCCAGCTGGAGATTGAGGCGGGAGAGGGGCGCGGCGTCCAACTGGAGGGCGCCGCCAAGTCCTCCGCCGACTAGGCCTCCTGCGCCCGGTCCGAGATGGAGGCGCGGGAGATGGAAATGTCCTCTCCGGGAAGATCGCGTCTGGGCCCGAGAGGCCGGGCTCGCGGCCCGGAAGCGTGAGATCACCGCGTGCGAGGTGGCGGTGGAGGCCGCCGAGTCCCGGTTGGTGGAGACGGAGCGGGAGGCCGAGGCCTCCCGAAAGTGCGCGGCTGGCTTCGGGGCCGTCGCCGACACCGCAGCAACGGTGGCAGGGTTCTTCGAGCGGGGCGAGCACCTCGTGGGGCCGACGCCTGACGAGAAGTCCGAGGGAGACGTAGATTTCCTTCTGACGCGATCTGCGGCCGCCTTCGGGGCCCGGGGGCCCTCCATGCCCCCGAGCGCTCCCCTTCTGACGCTGCCCGGGGTCCGATCTCAAGTACACCGGTGACCTCCCCCCGTGCGACGACATCTCTGGGCCTCGCTCGTGCTTGCGCTCCGATTTTGCCTGTTTTGTACAAAGAGAGACATTTGCATATGTATATGATCATGTTTATATGTTCGTACCTTTGCTTATTGTGTTGTTCGGAGGTTGCTGGTGTTCGGGGCCTCGTGTCCGGGAGCGCCGAGTACCGGGCGCCATCCGACAGCGAGAGCTAGGAGCCGCGAACAGCCGTAGTGCCTGAGGCCCCTGTCCGGGCCCTGCTACAGCCGCTTGCCCCGGGAGCTCGGTCCCCAGGGGCAGCGAACGCGACGGTTGCCCTCCCCGGAAACCCGGTCCCCGGGGCCGCGAGCATCCGGACGCGAGTCTTGTGGAGCGACGAAGTCCGTAGGTTTGGCCCCGTCCGTCTTCCGGATCCGGGGGCCCTCCGTGCCCCCGGGCGCCGTTGGCCCAGGGAGCACAGCGAGGCCACGAGAACAGTCTCTTGACTCGCCAGGAGCCCCTCGGGAACTGACCCTGACCGGGCACGGGGTCGCCAGGCAGCGAAGCACCCGGCGCCCCGGCGGTGGCCAGGGAGGAGCTGGCCAGGCCGAGCACCACGGCCCGCCCCGGGAATCTAGTGTAACGACCCGTTTTTCCTTTCCCGCTAGTTTTCGTTTTCCCGAGCTCCCTTCCTATCCTGTCAGCTGTGCCCCAGTTTTTCTCCCCGGCCAGCCGACTACCTTCTCCCTTGAGCCGAGTAGATTGCTACTCAGTCCTTGTATCCTGCCCTTTCCCTTGTTTTACTCGGACCTCCTTGCTGCCGAGTAAGCACTGTGAAGTAGCCGACTACCTTGTTGTTTTACCTGTTGTTTCACCATTTCCCGAGTTGCGCCCGCCCGTTGGACGCCGACTACCGAAGTAGAGAAGAATCAATCTTCACCTGCCCGCAGCACCGCTTGGACCGATGGACAATAACCCGCTGCATCGTTTGGACCAGTGGTCAGTCCGAAGCCCTATCAGTGAGATTTCTCCAACCTGCCCTAGCCTTGACCTTAATGTCTCATCGCAGCTACAGTGCCTGCCAACTCCCTGACCACGCCAGACTCCCAAGTCAAGCCCTGCGTGAACATCAAATCCTTTGTCAGTTCACCTTGACTTTTTCTCCCTACCCGTTGCCCAGCTCCACCGTGCCTCACCCTTGCACGCTGGCTATATATTGAGCCATCCATGCTCCTTCTTCCTTTGTTTTGCAAACCGACCAGCTCCAGCTCTGCTAAGTTCTCATTCTCCTCTCAAGCCTTGGAGCTCTATCGCTTGGTTCGCAAGCCTGGTTCAGCCGACTGCCACCTTTTCTGCAGCCGACTACTCCTTGATCCTTTTTCTTGGTGTTTTACTTCTCCTGCTTATCAGTGTTTCTTTTTCTGCTTGTTCAGAGCCTGAATCGGTGGACGATCCAGAAGCCACCTTCGCCGAAGAAGACCCCTCCTTGGAACAAGGCAAGCCTCTTTGATCATATTGTTTCCCATATATGCAAAACTATGTTGTTTGAAAAATATATGCATGCTTAGTTTACACCTTTTTAAACTGTTGGCCTCGGTTTACAAGCGAAACCGATGGACCTACCCAGTAGTCGCACATATTTGGTATGATGTTGATATATTTCTCCCTTGAGAGCCCCACAAATGGCACGCTAGCATCCTATCTGAGGATACGATGCTGAGTAGAATGGCTTAGCTCTGCAACGTTGTTTGTCGTTTGGGAAAACTTTGGGTTTTACTAAACTGATTGGAAAACCCGATACCTTGTGTATCGGCGCGTTTTGTGAAATAAAGACAGCTTGTGAAAATCTTGGTGTACAGAGACAGCGCCTGTGTGGCATGGCTATATATTACCGATAAGGACCGTTTCCTTTGGGGATTCCATCCGAGCATCTTACAGTGCGACCATACGGGTATTATGGGATGCCCCTGGCCGAGTAAATAGTAGGTTTAGGGAAGTTCAGTGCCGACCACTGAATCCTGTGTGGATCTTTCGGCTGGCATTGGATAAAACCTCTTTCCAGCTGACATGAAACTGAAGAGTCCCATATACGAGTAGCATCCTACTCGGCAAGACTATAAACACACATTCTGACTGACACGAAGTTGAAGAGTCCTACATACGAGTAGTTCCCTACTCGGCAATACTATAAATCATATTCCGGTTGACATGATACCGAAGAGTCTCATATACTAGTAGTAATCTACTCAGGAAAGACTACAAGGTTAAAGATCTTTGACTTTATGTTTAATTGTCTTCACAATTAAGCACAAAGTCGGGGGCTACACCTAATAGGTGTGTCTATTCGACGCACACTATTCATTCATCTACATGAAGCCCTTCATAGCCTCGTTGCCAGCTGACATGAAGTACGACTCGGGAAGAAGACGCACTTGGACAAAGAGTACTCAGGAGCAATGCACTTGGGAAGACTTTACCGTGAAGAATGAGCACTTGGCATCAGCTGTGACTCAACTATGAAGGTCTCAGGAGCTACTGTGGGTGTCATGGGCCCTGGGTACCTCATGACAAGCATATGGGCTACTCGAATAGAGGATGGGCCTGACCTTGTAATTAGAGATATAGTAATCCCTGGCAGACTTTGCCTTGTAAAATAAGGAAAACACAGTCCTAGTTGGGTGCGTTATATCTCTAAGAGGAGATTCCTTGGCCGTAATCCGGTTGGGACTCCTACCTTGTAACCCTGTCCACCAGTATATAAGGGGAGACAGGGCACCCCCTGAGGGCAGGTTGAGTTGGTTCATCAGAATCGCCACCACAATTCCTCAAAGGAATACACCCCAAACTGGACGTAGGGTATTACCTCACATTGAGGGCTTGAACCAGTATAAAATCTCCTTGTGTTCCTTTGCAATCCACCGAGTTTCCATCCGCCGACTAGCCCCATATATTTATTGCCGGTGTAAAACATCGACAGTAACCCTGCAACCTAACGACAAAAAAATATCGTCCTTATTAATAGAGTGCGCAGCCCGATCCACCAACCATAGACCACTCAGGTTACATTGGACCTGCTACCCCACAGACTCAACCGGAGATACAACTTTAGGTCCTGGACCTACACAAGCCAAAAAATTAGTCTAGCGAGTAAGGACCGCTCCCACTTTATAAGCTGTGCTCCCCGTCATCAATTACCGATGTGGGACTAAACCCAATAATCTCCCCTGTCACACATCGGGCCCAACAATCTTCCCTGTCACATCAACCCATGTGACCTTGAAGACTTGTTCCAGGCCTAGCCCAATAACCTCTCCCGCCGCATAAGAGTCCATACGACCCCAGAAACTTGTTACCGGACTTTCCCATCGTACGACCCATGGAAATCCTTCTGAGTTTTCAAAACTGAGGTATGGTACCACTTGTTAGAGTGCATAGTTCTGTCCACCAACCGTGGGCCACCTAGGCTGCATTAGCGTTAGTTTTTCCTTCAGTAATTAGGTGGTAGGGTTAGAGTTTGTTAACGAGGTTCAGCCGAAGCCTATTCCCGGGGCTCTAATTATGAGCATTCCTTCCTAATCAACATAGCATATTTAGCCGCAACGAGTCCATGGCCTCGTTGCCATCCTCTCCCTGCACGCATGTGCTATATTGTCGTCACCATGGTTATATTGTGGCGTCCTCCTCTCTATTGAAAGGGTTGCCAAGTTATAGAGTGACTCTAACTCCTACCATCTAATACAACTCTAAGTCTAACTATAACATAATAGGACCAGTATATTCGACATCTATTCTAACACTCATAAAGCATTAACAAGATTTCTGTTGCGATATTTGCTAAAGTTCAGGTGTCTAAAATTGTGATAAGTTTTTGTCCCTTTTAATGTCTATGCTAGGGGATCATGAAAGAGAGGGGAGAGGTGGCAGCCAAGGATTACCAGAGATGGTGATATCGCGAGCTCCTCAATGACCCCTTCATCTTTCCCACCAGCGATGACATCCGAACTCTAGTAGAGAACCTACATATTAGGGGTTAGGGTTTCAGTGTGGGGGTTGGGGGCAAGGGTGAGAATTGGAAGAAGGGAAGAGGATGGTTTCCTTGTGCTCAGAGGAATGCCGGGAAGGCGACAAACTAACGGTGGGCTGCGAATAAGGACGGGCGGCGAGCCACCGCCAGAGCCACTGGGCTAAAGGAGGACAGTGGGTAGGGTTGGCAGTGGAGGGAATAAATCTAGAGTGTTAGGAGGCAAGGGTGACTGTTGTATCTCGGCGGAGCGAGCCACTAGAGAAGGGGAAGACGGGCAGGCGGGGGCACCTCTCCCTCCTTGGGCCTATGGAGAAGGAGCAAGGAGGGAAGGGAGGGAGGAGGTCGGGCGGGCGAGGCTCATTGGCGTCGTGGGCGGCTTCTAGTTCTGATGAGGCTGGGTGCTACGTGTTGGAGCGGGGAGGCAACGACGTGAGTTGGGAAAGACGAGCTCGCATCATGGGGTGGAAAGAGGGGGAAATAAAATAAGGTTGCTGTAGCTATACGGATATTGGCACGATCTAGGTTATCTAAAAGTGACTAAAATTTATATGTATTTTTAGGTGACTCAAAACCAGACCGTCCCTAAACATATATAGTAAAGGATCGTCTATTGATCAAACGTTTGAAAATAATAAATTTATCAAATGATTTTTTATACATCCAAAGACCAAGATACAAACCGTTAGATGTAGTTGTATATATTTGTGACTGAGTTGCACAACTTTATAACTAAAGTTGCATAAATCGATAATGGCAAGTATAACAAATTAAAAGTGCAACTACAATAAGTTAAAAGTGCAATTTAAAACTCGCTTCCCCGTTCCGAATCTCAAAGTTCTATTAACAACCAACGTTATTGTTTGACAGAATCTAAAAAATCAAACGTTTAATCAATAGCAAATCTGATAGAGTAAGTATCATTTTTTACATCAACTTGTATGTGTTCAGAATTTTTTTAAGATAATCGTTTTTCACATGATCAGCCAAAATATTTTAGATGATATTAATACTCACAGTTTTAATAGTTCAACTAAAGTTATATCCATCGGATGGAATTATGCCGGCAACCACCAATTTATCGAGAGAGAAACTTTTACAATCCAAACGCAATTAATACGGTGCTACTAGCCCACATTATGGATTGGATCGGGCTAGGCCCAGAGAACGGAATCGACTTCGTGGCCTACCAAGCCACCGCCTAGCACTCGTCCGTCCTGGGCTCTCCTGGCCTAGCAGTTCAGCCCGACCTCCGGAGTCGGCGAGTCGCCAACGCAGACTGGGCCAAAAGCCGAAAATCCATACCAGTGTTATGGCTCCGATTTGTCTTGGCTTTCACCGCACTTCCGTTCCCTGCCGTGCCTTCTCGCACGCAGGAGTACGTACTACGTGCCCTTGCGGATGGAGAGATCCAGTGCAGCTTTCGCCACCGGTCGCGTCGTGGCAGCAGAAGGCTGCCCGGCGATGCAATGCAAGTCACGCTCGACACAACAACCTGGCCTAATTAATCTGCAGATAGTTTGTTGTTGTTGTTGTTGTTGTTGCGGTCACGTTCTCGATGGGTCTCGCGTGCCCATCACCTCGTCAGACCGCCGTGGCTGCAAGCAAAGCACTGGGCTCCTCTGGGCGGCACGCACAAGTCACGCTTCCTGCAAGAGTACACACATTTGATGAGGCAAGAACAGTCAATTCACTGGCACTTCGACGTCTCCTGAGTTTTCGTTTTTCCTTTCTTTTGTTTGTGGGAAGACTGATGGGTGCAGTGGGTGAACTGATCGCTGAAATATGATTATACGGTTTGGATTGGGTTTTTTTGGCTTGTCTGAGAGCTTTCCGTGGTTAATGATTCGTACTGTTAGTGGTATTATTCTGGTAGAGCAGGCATGCGACCAGGCAATTATTATTCTGTAAGGTGCAAGGAATCGATTATCTTAATCTCGATGGTTGATAGACTGGTAGGACCCTGTCTATCTTGGAGTGGAATGGTATTATGGCAGTAAACAAAGGCAGATGAGTCATCAGCCCCAGCTACTTACTTACTTAGTACTTTTAATCAGTTCCTTTCTCGGGGTTGCACGCGATTAAGTGTCCCAATCACGCAGATTTTTGTTTGGTGCATGGGTTACTAGTGCAGGCGCATGGATGACTGCATCGTCTGGATATGTGCCGTAAAGGACCTGTGAAGCTCTGAATGTTCCTTCGACTGAAAAACAGATAATGTGATGATGGCAGGGTTCTGCTAGTTCATGCTTCTAAAATTCTTTTTCCCTGAAACAGGTTCAGAAAATTGGATGGTGTACTTCTGATCACTGACAAGAAAGATTTTTTTTCAAATGCCTGCAGTGCAGGACGTTCAGTCCAAGGTTGCAGAGCATCTCCGAGCTGTAAAAGAAATGGAGCAGAGCATGACTGCATGAGCTCCTAATGATGACACATTAGAATCCAGACAATCATCTTATAGTAGGATGCTAATTGCTCCACCTGCGAATCGAATCTATGCTAAGTGAAGGACATAATCATACCATAGTACGTCCAAAACCACCACGTCCATTCATTTCCATCATTGGATAGCCCATTAGACTATAAACTTTACATAGGAGCTTAATACACTTCAGAACATATTTGACTTGTAACCATTTTTGACGTTTTCTTACTGATCCAGTACAGTATCGTTGCCTTGTCACGCTGAGCCATGTGAGTAGTACAATACGTCGGCCACTACTGACGGTCTCGCCAAATGGCCATGTCCACTGTTATCTCCACTGTCCAGTAGTCAAAACAGGGCGAATGCATGTGGCGCGAGTCTTCAAGTGACGGAAACTATTCCATTTCAACGGCCTTTTTCTCGAAGGAAATCTGGCACAGGACCGCCTACAGTGCCACTCACTTGCAGAGCTGCAGCTGCAGCACCATAGAATTTGTATTCCACCAATGGCTCCCGGGTTGTCGCTTCCCGTGTCCGAGACCAGCCACCATGGTGGCACGCATGCATGGAGGTGGCGATCGAGCGCTCGCCGGCCACGGCTCACGGGCATTGCATACGCCTTGGAGCACGCGCGTTTGGCGCTTGGCGCTTGGCGCGGGGTCCCGTGCGTGCCCGGCGCGGCGTGAGGACCCCGGCGTGCTCCGGGGATGCGGCCGAGGCGTCGCGCTGTTGGAAAACGACCGGCCGCGCGAGGCCGCGGGCACGGAGCTGGATCGGCGGGATCCAGCGGGACCACGCGAGCCGATACGTTCGTCCTGGCCGCATCCGCTCGCGGGCGCGCGCGAGTGCGCTGTGCGTGACGCCCCCGGCCGTAGCTAGTACTAGGCTGCTAGCTACGCGCGCGACAGCGCTGATGGGTACAGGAGATGGGATCGGCGGTGGTGGCTGGATACGGAACAAGAGGCGTTATTTTCGTCAGTGATGATGCATTAAGGGAGGAGCACGAGTGAGGTTCCCATATACGGAGATTATTGCACCGACTAGAAATGGCCGCAAATGAGTAGCAATGGTTTGTTAGGAAGAATGATGTTGTTGGTCCTGGAGTCAGCCGTCCAGCACAGCCACAACCACCATCATAACAATGCGATCTACTACTGAGTTACAAGAACAACCTTCGTCGTCATTGTTCATTTAAAGTGAAGAATTAACGTTTGCATTAAACATTTTAATTTTGGGTGAAACGGGTAATTGATTAGCTATAAAATTTTAGAGTAAATTTCACAAAACTACCCCTACTTTAACTAAACAATCACAAAAATACATATTTATGACGGTATACAACAAAATTATAGATTTAATACTAATTTTATAAAAAAAATCTATATATTTAAGATGGACTTTCACAAAACTACAAATTTAGTAATAAATTTATCGCAGAAACTACAGGTTTAGTGCTAACTTAATCACAAAACTACGATATAACTTCAACATAACAATAGTGCCAATGATTTAAACCGTAAAATATGTAGTTTTGTGATAACTTGTCATTGAATTTGTAGTTTTACGATATCCTGTCTTAAATTTGTATTGTCATGATAAATTTAATGCTAAATTTGTAATTTTAATTGTATTGTCTTAATTTTACGATATAGCGCTTTAAATTTACGATTCTGCGATAATTTGATCTATAAATTTTGCATAACAAGACTTATTCCAACACATATAGATATAATACATTGTTTGTTTCAAACTACTTATTCTAGAATATTGACAAATTTTCTATTGGTACTACGTTTTCTTAATGCAACCAATGACTCAAAACGGCAATTTTACTAGATCATCATCAAAGCGAGCAAAACAGTTGGAAGAGGGACCTTCGGTTCCGTACCATCTCAACGCCGCAACCAATCAAAATTCACAGAAACCCCTGCCAGCGACTCCGACGAGTCAACATCTACTAACCAACATGTGGACCCATCAACGTCCGTCCCCACAAGTCAGTCTCTTCTTCTTCCACCCACCCCGTCCTGCTCCCCCGTCGCGTAATAAACCCACCAAAAGAGCCAGTTGGAGAGGAGAGAGAGGGGCTTTCTTTTCTTCTAGGAGTACATTTTGCAGCGGCGTCCGCGTCCCGTCCCCGTCCCCCTCCTCCTCCCGCATCGCTTCCGACGGAAGCAAAAAGGGCGTGAGTGCGAAAGCCATCCGAAAGCCGCCACCCACGAGTGAGTGAGTGACCCAGACGGAAAGGGAAAAGAGTGCCCTAGGAAAAAACCCGCATAAAGCGGGCGATTAGCTTGGATTGGATCCAATGGCGGGTGCTGCCGCCGCGTGCTGCTAGATCTCGGGCTGTGGAGGCAATGGCGACGCGACCGGCTTCGCGGCAGCGGAGGGCGTCTTCGGCGGCGGCGGTGGCGAGGAGTTCGCAGCAGCAGCAGCCGCCGCCGCAGTCGGGGTCGCCGACGTCGACGACCACCACCACCACGTCCTCGTCGCGGCTCACACCGGAGCTCTCGCTCGACGGGCCGGCGTCCCCGCTGTTCGCTGGGCTTGACGAGGACCCGGCGCCAAAGGAGAATGTCACCGTCACCGTTCGTTTCCGGCCGCTGAGGTTCGTCTCGCTTTGCTTCTGGTGTGGTGTTTCGTTTGGTTGCGCTTGGATTTGGGGAATGCGGTTTGATTTGGGTTTTGGTTTTCCCGTGTGAAGCCCCCGCGAAATTCGGCAGGGTGAAGAGGTGGCATGGTATGCGGACGGCGACACGGTCGTGAGGAGCGAGCAGAACCCCAGCGTTGCTTATGCTTACGGTACGTGCCTGCTTTGGGTGGCATTGACATTGGCGCTCTGCTTGCTGAATGCTGATCATCACCACGTTTGGTCTATGCGAAATTAGTGAGTTCTGTGATATGATCACTTTTCTCATAAGGCTGGAGAGAATTAGGTGAGGTTGGTGTGAGTTCTACTAGCTTACATATAGATTCTAGAAGGAGTTCTGCGAATGTGATACTTCATTGTTTTTTTCTGTACCTTGGATGCCTCAAATTATCTCGTGCTAGTTTGATCCTATTGCTCAAATTAGTGTCCCAGAAATGCTTCTCAAATCTGTATTGCGACTAGGACATACAGCTGTTTTTAGCAGTGCAATAGAAACAAAGGCCTAAAAAATCATGATCAATTTGTGCTCAGTGTTCCGTTCACTTCTTGGGACTGGGATCAATCAGATATTGTTAATGTTCTCAATACCATCATTTTATATTTAATTTCATTTCAATATAGTAGTTTTGCCAACTGGTGCACTGGGTATTTACTCCTAAATTATGCATGCAGTCCTGCAGTTCCTGTACTAACACAGAATCTGTATGCTGAGTTGTATTTTGTGGTTCCATACAGGCTATTGTAAAAACAAGTCTTAACATGGTAATACAACATGTTCTATTCATGTACAAACGATGAAACAAATCTCGAGTTTGTACTTGGCTCATCCGCTGCTGGATTTGCCAGAGTTATCCTAATTGTAAGAGGTCTTGCACTAGCAGTATGACACGTTAATGGAATGGAGTCTTTTCATAATTTTTTTTATAAAAATGTGAATGGACATTGTTTTAACCAACTGGTGCCTTCAAGCTTTGCAGCAAGTGGCTAGGCAACATCGCAAGGGTAAATTCGTCACTTGTGTTGGTGGCTTGGTTGATTTAGAAACATAGAAACGGATGTGTCTTTGAGGGGGATTCTATTAATTTAATTCCATCATGTAGGATGTTAGAGATGAAGCCATGTTATGGTGTATGGCAGGGGCCAAAGGCCTTAATAAAATTTGGCCGTAAGAGTCGTTGGTCGTAGTTTTTGTTGATTCTTTAAGATGTGCCATAGTGTCCTATCGTACAGGAATCTATTCTAAAAGATGTGCTTGTGTTCGCGTATGCTTTTGTCCTATCATACATGAATCTATTCTTTCGCTCGATCTCCTTGTTCTTGAACCAGGCGACGCCCCGATTCAATGTTTAGCAGGATTCGTCTTGTCGAATCATCAGGGGTGGATCAACTTCATGGAATCTGGTTGGTTAAAGCGAGCATCAGTTTTCGTGTTTCGGGTTATTTTGTGGTCCATTTAGATGGGTGTAGCGTTGTGTCGGCATTAGTTCGTGAGTCCGTGAATTTGTTCACCGATAGTAATGGCCGGGTCCCATCTCTAGGATTAGACGATCATCCTCGTTGTTTTACATTTGGAAAAAAAAGAAGTTTCTCCTTGTCGGCCTAGAATGGGATGATCTGCTACATTTGCTTTTACTGGGTGATCTTACTGATGAGATAAGCTCGTTCGGAAGGTTCTTGTATCCTTTTTTCCCGTTATGGGCATGTACAAGTCCTTTTAGGCTCTTTCTCTTCTTAATATAATGATATGCAGCTCTCCTGCGTGTTCGAGAAAAAAATGTGAATGCACACATGTACATATGCGTGAAGGATTCAGTAGCTTACTTTGCCATATAGAACTTTGCGCAATACTCCATTTTTGGGAATCAGTTGTTGAAATTTTCTGGTTAAAGCACTAAATTGTTGTTTGAAACATAAAGAATATTTAGGGGGATATTCTAAGACTATCAGTATATGGTTTTATTCCCCTTCAAGTTTAGTTGATCAGAGACTAATACTGTATGCTGTTCAGATCGGGTTTTTGCACCAACTACTACAACCCGTCAGGTATATGATGTTGCTGCTCAACATGTTGTCAGTGGTGCCATGGAGGGAATAAATGGTAATTGATCTTTGCTGTCCTTCTTATATAGGGTCATGATTACCTTTTCAAGCTAACTTTCCAGAAAAAAAAAGACTTACTATCTATTTACAGAATTCCATGATACTATGACTATGAGATATCTTCTAAGCATTATAGTGATACAGATTTATACAGTTTGGTTCAGAAACTATTTATGGCCGCACACCGTTCATTGATAGAATGTGGTGATGGATTCTTATTTTTTCCGTTTCAAGCAAAAACTGATGTATAAATGTATCTGTTTTTTTATCGCCACAGGCACAATATTTGCATACGGTGTTACAAGCAGCGGGAAGACTCATACGATGCATGTGAGAACACTTATAGCTTCATATTTCTATTAATCGTTTAACCTTAGATGTTATTGCGTTGTTACTGGCCTTGGAGTACAACCATATCGTGCATCTAGAATAAAATCTGCAAGTAGTCAAGTTATTATAAATGCTTGGAGTATAACCATATCGTGCATCTAGAATAAAATCTGCAAGTAGTCAAGTTATTATAAATGCTTGTGGTTATGTAGGTCTTCTTTTCTAACTAAAAGTCAAGCCTGTCTAACCCTCTCTAAGTTCCAAGTCAAGCAACTAGAGAGGAAATTAAAATGTTGCCTGTTAAATGCTACTGACAATCTGATAATATCACCATGTAATTTTCTAAATGTAGTGCAGTTACCATTCACCGAGATAGGCAGCTTCCTTCCCCATCATATTATTTGCGACTTACTCATGATAAAGTTTGCCTTTCATTTTTATATGTGGCTAGGCTTACATTGGTGCAATATAAATTGGTTCCTTTATATTTGAAATGTTCATCTATATCTTGATGTAGGGAGATCAAAGATCCCCAGGGATTATACCTTTGGCTGTCAAAGATGCATTTAGCATTATACAAGAGGTACTTTTAACATGGACCCATCATGTGTATACAAAGGAACAAACTTGTGATGATGCACTGTACACTTACGTCACATCACTTCTTGACTTTTCATTGTAGACACCAAATCGCGAATTTCTCCTGCGCGTGTCATACTTGGAAATTTACAATGAGGTTTGTCATTGCAATCATATTTGTATCATTGTATTGTTCATATATTCATTTGTTGTACTGTTCTAATTGAGGGTTAATTGAATTTAGGTTGTCAATGATCTGCTCAATCCTGCTGGACAGAACTTACGAATTAGAGAGGATCCTCAGGTGGTAACATGTTCATTGTCAATTAAGATTTAAGAGCTTTTTCATTTACACATTAAGGCACTATGGTTATTTTCATATCAACTACAAACAAACCAGAGATTTCTCGAGGATTTTGCTGGCATTTGTATCTGGGAATTCCCTCAGAAGACAGCCATGTCTTGTTCTTCAAATGTGTAGAGTAAAAAAAGCAATGTAAAGTTTAGCGTAAACACTGTCATGCATTTGCTTAGTCATTGGAGACAATGGTGTCATGCATTGTTCCCCTCTGTGGGAATTGAATCTTTCGATACTTCATACCTCAGATGGTAGCATGCATTAAAGTTCATTCCTAAACTTTATAGAATTTTGAGTGAATGTAAAGTATCATTTCATACAATTGACTGATAGTTCCTTCATGTACATTTACTTTTTCAGGGAACATTTGTTGAGGGTATCAAAGAAGAAGTAGTATTATCTCCTGCACATGCCCTATCCCTCATTGCTGCTGGAGAAGGTACTTCTTCTTGTGATTACCATCTTTTAGAATTTTTCAACTTGTTGACTATTCCAGCTCTTCATTCTTCTTTAGCATGATTAACATTTGGTTGTTTGCAGAAGCAACCTATCAGGATTGTGAGTTATAAAAATGACCATGATTAAAAGTTTCTTTCACTGATGTAGATCAGTATGCTCACTAATTATTGTGTTTGTTCTGATTTGCAGAGCATAGACATGTTGGATCCACTAACTTCAATCTACTAAGTAGCAGAAGTCATACAATTTTCACACTGGTAAGGCTAATGATGTTTCCCTTTTAGAGATTTTTATATAACTTTGAAACAGTGATATTTCCTTTGCACTGCTGAATTGCAAGATTATAAATTGATTGCAAAACATACTACTTCTCACTAGTGGAAGAGCACTAGATGGTCCTTCATATTTTTCCTTTTGTTTTGTTATCTGACAGACTGTAGAGAGCAGCCCTTGTGGTGAGTCTAATGAAGGGGAGGCAGTCACCTTCTCACAGCTGGTGGGTTTGGCTTCTGCTATTTTTCCTTTTCTAAAATTTACCCGCACTTTTAGTTTTCAGTTATCTCTTGACCATACTGCCAAAAACATGTATTGATTATTTAGTTGTCTCACTCATTTGCAGAACCTCATCGATCTGGCAGGTTCAGAGAGCTCAAGGGCAGAAACTACTGGAGTACGCCGGAAAGAAGGATCTTATATCAATAAAAGCTTGCTAACACTTGGAACTGTAAGTTTCATGATTACTGTCCAGTCTTTGGCTTTACATCACAAGATCTTTAATGGGTGGCAGGAGCTGTTTTGCTAATGTTTTATTTGTTCGACCTAGTATGTTCCGAGTTCCAATGTATTCTGTTGCATTGCTTGACTTTATGTTGATATGTTCACATGTACTACGCAGTTAAATGAATTTAATTTACATATAGCGTAATGCCACAAACCATGAACCATGAAATTTGTAATTATGCCTTGAATTGGATACACGTTGCTTGTTTGTTTTCTTGAAATGTTCTATACTAGCTTTGCTCGTATATGGTTTGTCTCTGACTCATTTGATTTAGTTAAACATATGTTTACCTAGTTATTATGGCCAAGAAGTTATCTTGTTTTACTAAGGAAACAACTTATCATTTACCTTTCACCATATATGTTCCCAATAATCTAGCTAAACTCTCTCATTTGATTCCTTCTGAACTCTATTTGTATGTATTTGCTGCTCTTATTTATGTCATCATAGGTTGGAAGTTAAGAAGCTCCTTTCCCCCTTTTCTATTCCAGGTGATATCAAAACTTACTGACGGAAAAGCTACACATATTCCATTTCGTGATTCAAAACTAACACGTCTACTTCAGTCATCCTTGAGTGGTCAAGGGCGTGTTTCAGTAAGTTGCGCGTTGTCAGCTTGGATGATGATTAAAGCTAATGTATATTATTTTATATTCAATGTGATTTGGATGTCTGACAACTTCATTTTTTTATCCTTTGCAGCTGATTTGTACAGTGACCCCAGCATCAAGCAACTCAGAAGAGACCCATAATACACTGAAATTTGCCCATCGTGCAAAGCGCATTGAGGTCCAAGCATCACAAAACAAAGTAGGTTATGTTAGCAGGAATTCTTAACCAGTATTTTTATTCCCAATATCATATGAAGTATTTCTGACATATTCTCCTGAATCTTTTTTTATATTCTGCAGATTATAGATGAAAAGTCTTTAATAAAGAAATACCAGAACGAGATTCGCAGATTAAAGGAAGAACTAGAACAGCTGAAAATGGGTATTATTACTGGCACTCCATTGAAGGATTCTGGAGAAGATAATATCATCCTTTGGAAACAAAAGGTGGAATATTGTTTCATTGCAATTGCCCCCTTACTGCTCACATTATGCTTAAGCTGTATATATGCTAGATCTGCTATGCCATTGAGTAAGTTATTTACTGATTTGTCTTCAGTTACTCCTGTCTGCTTGAACTGTGCTGTAGATTAATCTAATTATATTTATAAATTATATAGTGTTGCATGTTTGATCTGTTGGTGTATGAGTGTATCATCCTAACCATAGTTTGTTTATCATATGAAAAGCTAGAAGATGGTAACGTCAAGCTGCAGTCTAGGCTGGAACAAGAGGAGGAAGCTAAAGCTGCTTTGCTTGCAAGGATACAGCGCCTCACAAAGCTTATCCTGGTTTCCACTAAGGCGACCCAGACTTCTAGATTTTCTCCACATCCTGGACCAAGAAGACGACATTCTTTTGGCGAGGAAGAGGTATGGTTATAGATAGTTATGATGTCAGACACATTAGTTAAACTTTTATATTAATTTTCTTTTGTTACTTACATACTTTTGGCAATAAATCGGCAGACCCTGTTTCAGTGCTTCTGCAGAAAATTGGAGTTACTACTTTGTTTTTCATTATAGTTAGTATGGGTAATTTCCTTTATGATAAAATTTGCTTGCTCAAATTGCAGCTTGCATACCTACCTTACAGAAGACGAGATATCATGTTGGATAATGAAAGCAATGAGTTACTTTCTCCTGTTGAAGGACTTGGTATGACACTCGAAGATTCGAAGGAGGAGAAAAAGAACCGGAAAGGAATTCTTAATTGGTTTAAACTTCGGGTATAGCTAAATTGGGCAATTCTTAATACTCCATATATTCATTCAATTTATCTTTTACTTCGATGCAAGTGGACTCATCAGGAATTACAACGTATATGAACTCACTTGCATCAATCCTGATTTTAGAATTGGAATAGTAATTGATTCACACAGACATTTTGCCATGGTTCTATTGTACAGAAACGTGATGGTGGAGCTTCTATTCTGACAAGTTCAGAAGGTGACAAGTCCAGTTTGACTAAATCAACTGCTCCTTCAACACCTATCGGGGAGAGTGTTAATTTTCCTTCTGAACCAAGAATATCAAATTCTTTGGTTGGTGAGAGTGCATCAGTTGATCTCTTTAGCATTGGCCATGGGGAGTTCCCTACTGACAGCCTTCCTGGAGAAGAAACGCCTCTGGTATGTTACATGCATTCTTGGTAATTAAAGGCCAAATTTGCCAGATGTGGAATATCAGTTAAACAAATGAAAGTTGATATGTGCACACATACATCTATAACAGAAAAGGATGACTTGTGATGACTTCTCCTAGTTAAAGTTTTAAACCAGCAAACCACTTTTAAAAGATCTTTGATCATGATTGGTGTACTGGATTATGAATGCACTCTCTTTTGGACACATAGCCAACAGCTGAAGTTTGTTTATTGTAGTATGTTTTGCTGGCTAACATGTACTGACTAAGAGTATAATTTTGTGTTCTAGTTTGGAACCATATTATTTCAGAAAATTTGAAGTGCTATACTTGGATGGCACTTGGTGTAGGGGGTACATGATATGATGATACGTTGGTAGCATTACTGGGACTTACACTAACAGTTCAAATTATGTACTACTATGGACTTCTTTATAGACAGGGATATAAAATTACAGATCCTAGTTGATATAATATAAACAGCATGGTGTCTTAGTACGTTATCTGATGCCAAAAAATAAAAATAAAATTAAATAAATGGATTGTTGGTTGAACTATGATATTGTTGCCTATTCTGGATCACATGACATTAGAGTTTGCTGCTGCTTTATTATCAGCCCTACATGTTGCTTTTTTGGCATGTTTTGATGCGTGGTATGTTGACAGGCCAGCAGAAAAACAATAGATCATGTTGACTTATTGAGAGAGCAATTGAAGATTTTGTCAGGGGAGGTTGCACTTCATACAAGTATCCTAAAGCGCCTTACAGAGGAAGCTGCAAGGAGCCCAAATAACGAGAAGATTCAGGTACTCTCTTACCTGATATTCAGTTTTGTGTGTTGTTAAAAGCTTTTCACCATGGAAACTCTACCTTTTTGACATATAAAGATGGAAATGAAGAAGGTTAGTGATGAAATTAAGGGAAAGAAGCATCAGATAGCGTCTTTAGAAAGGCAGATACCTCATTCCATTTCAAATAATCAAGGGATGGTTGACAAGTTAGAACTTACGCCGGTAACATCCTGCCCACTTCAGTTCATGTTGTTTCGTTCTGAGTATTCCAATAATCAATTTGATGGTTTTGCTATTGGTTTTTCAGTCTTATGCTGAACTACTCGAACAACTCAACGAGAAATCCTTCGATCTCGAGGTACTGAAAAAGTTTGTGCCCTTCGCAATCTTTCATGTGTATTGTACAAGCCTACAAGGGTTTATTAAAAATTAATGAACCAAAAAGAAAAGCGAAACTTTTATATATTAATTTTATCAACCGTTCAACACTTCCTGTGCAATTATTATGAAATTTCAAGCTCAATTTTCACCAGTACGCCACATGGGTCACGAGTCATCGCTCCAAACCTTTTTTTTCAGTTAATACCCACTTTTTAAAACTAGTTCCTTTCAAAATTATTCCAACTGAGTCTATCACACCATTTTTTTTTGTCAGCAGATTTTTTTGTGCTATGGTAGAAAATATAGAACTTTTAATTAGTTTTATTGAGTGCATAATTTTCAAATTGTATGTAATAGTTTTTACATTCGATAGTACTCCCTTTGTTATGCAATATAACTCCATTGTCATGGAATGTAAAACAAAATGTTAACATCAGGATTGGGCTTACCACTTCGCACTGTTTTGGAGGAAAAGCTATACTTGTGCATAATTAGATTCAGCTTTGTGTAGGTGGTTATTATTTTTATTTTATGAACAGCACATTGTTTCTATTATTTGAATGTGAAGACCAAGTCTGGTCTGTTAAGCTTCATTTGCCTTTTTTTTATTGCAGGTGAAGGCAGCAGATAACAGAGTAATACAAGACCAGCTAAATGAAAAGGTTAGATGTGGTAGAAAATCAATTTGTTTTGGGGAAATTTTGTTGAAAGTTTAATGGTGGAACCATTGAAATCAGTTTATACCGCTTCTCTGAATTTCTTTTGTTGCTAGACAACTGAATGCATGGCATTACAAGAGGAAGTTGCTCACCTAAAAAAGCAGCTTTACCAAGCTCTTCAGGACAAGGATTCACTGTCAAATAGCATTATGATGCAGAAGAATGCAGGAATTAACCGTGAAATTGATAATCATGCTGATCAAGAACCATCAGTTCCCAGAGAGGTCTCTGGTGAAACGTTGCCAAAAGAATCACAGGTTTAATTCTATCTTCTTTCGTTCTTTCTTTTGCCTTTCTTCCACTTCTTTCATAACTGGGCCAACAGATCAGAACCTAGACCGCTTAGAACCTCCTTTGAAATTTGAGTTCCTCAGTTAATCAGTTAATCTATGTCTGTTTGCCGTATAATAGCTTATTAACACCATGTTTTCACAGTATCCTTCACAACTATGCACACTTCTATTTCCCCACAGCAACACAGACATCAGATGAAAACATTGTCTTTTTTTTCTCAAACACAAAGAAAACATTGTTTTAGTGTGAACAAAAAGTTTACCTTGACCGGTTGACCCTGTGTTATGGGGCGAGGATGAGATTTCAGTTTAAACTGATCTGTTCCAATAGGCAGTCATCCTAAATCATGTGATCATGCACTTTCATGCAACCACTATCTCATAATCTTTGCATACTGTAGATTTAAAAAACATCCATTGCAGATGTTCTTATTTAAGTATCACCATATGACTCAAAATGAGCTTTGGCTGTACCATTTGAGGTGTTAAGTGATCTTGCTCTTCATCATTGTGCTGCCTCTGTATGGGGTATCTGGGTTGCCTATTCATCTTACTTCATTTTTGGGTGCCCTTCAGTCAGTTGAGATTGATGAGCTGAAGCAGAAGGTGTGTGAGCTGAGTGAAGTAAAAGCTCAACTAGAGGCTCGCAACCAGAAGTTACTAGAGGAAAGTACCTACGCCAAAGGCTTGGCTTCGGCTGCTGGAGTTGAATTGAAAGCTTTATCAGAAGAAGTCACCAAGCTCATGAACCAAAACGAGAAGCTTGCTTCTGAGTTGGTATCAGTGAGAAGTCCAACCCCACGTAGAGGAAACAATGGACTGATGAGAGGTACGAGGAGGGATAGCATCAGTAGACGACATGAGCCAGCTCCAAGAAGAGACAACACCGCAGTCTACGAGAGAGAAAAGGCATTAGAAGCTGTGCTTATGGAGAAGGAACAACGAGAAGCAGAACTCCAAAGGAAAATTGAGGAGTCAAAGCAAAAGGAAGCCTTCTTGGAAAGTGAGCTTGCAAACATGTGGGTTCTCGTGGCAAAACTGAAGAAATCTCAAGGCAACGATCTTGAGGATTTTGACACCAAATATAATGGCTCGTGACATCATAACTCTAGGCTAATTAATTGTCAGTAGTGCGCCTGGTTTGGAGACGTCTGTATGTATGTAAGATATAAGAGATTTGTCAGTGTGAATTAGTGTCCCATCTTGTATATTCGCCGGTTGATCAAAGTTGTGAATTGTGAGTGGTCTTTGTCGGGGCTGATCTGCTGAGAGCTTCCATAATTGCTGCAATTGGTTTTTGGATTCTCCTGTCGAGGGTGCCCCTACCAAATATCTGACATGTATTAGCTCTGCCCATCCTGCACTTGGGAGAACATCGGTTTGTGAATATATTCGGCGTGAGTGAATCACATTGATTGTATTATCAGTTAACCCTTTGTAAGTTTTTCCTATGGGATGCTTCAATAATGTCTAATAGTCAGGCCTCTTGCGGTCCGGCGTTGGTTTTGGAAATGCAATGTTTCCTTTGCCATACCTGCTCCGTTTACTTTCACAGAATGCTCATACATGATACGTCCTTGCCTTCGTTTAGTTCAATGAAACTTGAGGCGATGATCTTTACAGTTGGCCGCAAGTGATCATTCCTTCGTGCATAACCATTTCTTGCCTTCAAGTGTGCACCTCTTCTTGCATGTTATATCAGCGTATTTGATAAAAACACCATCGGGCTATACATCAGTGCGCTGCATTCAAATACACACATCTACGAGCGGAGTCATCCTGCTTCCATCCTCTTCCCCACCCCACGGGCAACGCAAGAGAAAAAAAAAACATCTCTACTCCTTCCATCATCTTCTCCACCCTACGGGCAACGCAAGAGAAAAAAGAACATCTCTACTACGGCAACACAAGAGAAAAAAACATCTCTACCACGACAATGCAATATCTCTACTATTATAAAAACGAAATCATCCTTCTTTCATCCTCTTCTCCCAACCCATGGAGAGCACGAGAAAAAAAATAAAAAAAACGAAAGAAACTTCTGGCCTATTTTCAGTTTATCCGGAGCTCTTTTAGATCGACGGTGCATATTAGATGGCTTCTTACATGTGACTATCTATATTATTTAATGACGTGGCTCAATCAGGTTTCGTGAATCATAGTGATTTGATTATTTTAGATAACCGTGCAGCCTATTATTAATGGTATAGACCCATTGTAATATACCGAAGTGTTATTCGTACGGAGTATAAGATAAAAAAAACACGCCTTATGCTGCAAAATGACTCACCAAAAGAAGTCAACGGTCTTCCACAGGAGAGCATCATGGGCCAAGGCGGGCTCACGTTGCAACGACAACCACTTTGGGGCAACGAGGCTGAGGAACTTAGGTACGGGTGGGCCGCAAAACTTTACGTCTGTCAGCTATCAGTTAAGTTTTATTTATGTTTCTCAACCATAAAACTAGGTATAAAGCGTCCTCCAACTTCTAAAACTAGTGCAAATCGGTTCTCGACGGTTTTAAAAGTGGTTTAGGCTAACGTGGTGTCTACGTGATTTGTTTAACTTGATTCTCATCCCATTAGACGTTGATGTGGCGTTTATATGTCAATGGAAGTAAAAAAATATTCATGGTTAAATTACCTTTAATAATAAATAAATTATAGTAAAATAAATAATAATTATGTAATTTATGGATAAGACGAAAGATCAAACACAGATTAAAAATCAATAATATCAAACATAAAAAAAATAAAGGGAGTACTAATCCTCAAGCAAGGCTCCCTTTGCTTGGGTCGGGTGTAGAACTGTAGATAGGAGAAAAGAAGCGAAAGCTTAGACTTTTCATTTTTTAGCACTGATTGGATGACTCTTTTTTTTAACACTGATTGGATGACTGCCCTTTCGTAGTGTAAGTGTGTGTAACCTGTTGCCAAAAAAATGCTTCACCCTTAACCCGCAGCATTCTCCAACGCACACCAAAAGCTTTGCAAATTGCATGTGTCCCACCATACATGCCATGGCACTCAAATACTCATCGGCTCATCGCAAAAGATCCTTTTCGCCAACCCGCTGAGTGCCTCCAAAACAAAAGGCACATCCTTTGATAGTAGAATTGATAGAGGCGCGACGCTTTCCACGCCCAAACTGACTGTCGGCGCCTCGGCGGCGGCGGCAGCGCGGCACGCGTCGCCGCGCGGTTCGTCCGCTCTCGCGTTCACCTCCTCGTGAAGGAATCGCGGAATCCCCTCGCGCCAAGTAAAGCGCAGTTCAGCTCGCGCAAGTGTCCAGCCTGTTTATTCCTTTCTCCCGCCCATATAACCAGCAGCCATCTCGTCTTCCTCCCTTGCAGTTTCAGACAGAGTCGCGCGCCGGCAAGAACAGCACAGCACGCACGCGCGACGTCGCAGCAGGAGGAGGAAAGCATGGCGAGCATTGGATACTACGACGATCGGGGCGCGCCGTCGACCTACCGCTACGGCGGCTACGCGCAGCCGGCGGCGGAGTACAGGGCGGGGACGGGGGCGACGTCGTTCCACCTCTTCCTCTTCCTCGCCACGGCGTCGCTCCTCGGCGCCTCCTCGCTCTACTCGCGCTGCGAGTCCGCGATGGAGAGCCTGTTCGACCAGGTCCGGGTCGTCGTCGTCCTGTCCCCGCTGCTGCTCCTGCTCGCGATGCAGTACTGGGCGGCCGCGGGCGGTGGTGCCGGCGGCGGGCGGCGGTCGGGGCTCTCGTCACTGCTCATGGCGCCGTTGGTGGGGGAGCACAGCAGCGGCGCCAGCTGGTACGACCAGCGGCGGGACGGGTCCTCGCCGTGGGGCGTGGCGCTGGCGCTGGCGCTCGTGCTGCTGCTCATCTCCTACCAATCTTGCTTCCAAGATTGGTGGTTCCCGCTTGTCAACCGCCGCCGGTGAGCCGATCACCGATGAGAGCAATGCAATTTGCAAATCAACACGCCATGATCCTATGCATGGAGACAGAGATCAATTGAGCGATCGATTAGAAAGCTGAAAACTTCCAATCACTGGTTCGTTCCACGGATGAAAATTGATTAGCCGCGCCATGGATTAGTTTAGACTTTAGTATAGTTTCTCTGTTACTCATCACTGGCTTCGCTGCTGGAGGAGAGGAAAATGATAGGTAGCGGAGATTTTTGCTGCATGGACAGTGGAGCCTGGACCGTCTGGACTCTGGTGTCTTGAGCTACTAGGCATTAACTATCAATTAATATTGGATGTAATGGCAGCATACTGTGACGCTGACACACTGTTGTGTGCTATAAATAAAGAACAGTTCTAGCAAGCTGCAACCTTTTTTTAGATGAGCAAGTCGCAACTTTTGATCAATTTGCTGACTGTGTTGACTGTACCAAGATCATTTTGCTCACGGCCGCACTGGCCGCCAAGTCGGCCGTATATTCGGATACGGTAGACAAATCATTTTGTTACTGTGATGTGGTTTTTAGTCGTTAATAGACCGTTTTCTATTTAATCATTCGTATATTGAGCTTGATGATAATTGAAAGTAACAAATTTATCTTTTAGGATCTTGTGTAGCGTCTTTTATGTTTTATTATATTTTTTAATATTTTATTTATCTATGTGATCTAAATTGTCACTATTTCGTATATTACCGTGAGTGTTAGAATCCATATTTTTATATAATATCAAGCTATGATTGTTTATTTGAAAAAATAGTATGAACGTATTCAATTTATATGGTTATATGCATTTAAATCTCCAAAGAAGAGCATAATATTATATAATAAGTACATTGAATTGCAATGTTAAATTTTCACCAAATTCCGATTAATCGTCCGTATTTTGATTAATCGTTTAACGATATCCTCTCCGTCCAATATCCATATTCCGTCTACGTAACATTGGTTTGCTCAACGTTTTAGACCATTTCCCCCCTTAATTATCAGTGAGTACGCCTGACTTATAGATCATGTTGGTGACCAAGTATTAGTACTTATTTGCCCGTTATCACGATGGTAAGTACGGAATAGAAGTTATCTAGAGAAGCGTCGCCTAGTGCAGTTCTGTAATGTGCTTTACAAAGAAGACCTGAAGCCCCGAACAAAACCAGCATATTTGAGCAACTCCTTAACACCGACAGAAATGTGCCGACCAGTTAACTAATCAAACATGGCAAATAGCATGGAAAAGATTAACAAAGGACAGGAAAGATGGAATCTTGTTCTTGACTTTCCGTCGATAACCTGGCACCGTCTCTCTCTTCTTTCGGCTGTTGATGGACGACTAAAGCTGCTTTCTGCGCTAATGACGGTGTGGGGCAGTGCCTATTCCCGTACACATGTTGCCGAAAAGCAGAAAAGATCAAAAGGATTACAGATTATTCTTGACACCTCCGCACCTGCAGCTATTGCGGCTGTTCACGTCTTCTACCATGGGTTCAGATAAGGGATAAGGCTTCTTCGATTGTGGTTGTCCAGCTGTAGTTTCGCCTAATGGAACAGTCTGATATTTGCAGTTGTATCTGATAATAATCTTGAGTTATACTACCTCCGTATTTTAATATACAACATTTGGGACAAGGTAATCAAGCTTTTCTTTGCCTAATTAGTTTTTCCTAAACGCTATATATTAAAATACGGATTTAGTAATATCTAGTTTCCCTAATTTTAAAAATGTTTTGAGTTAAACAAACTCTATCCACCTCAAATTTGCATTCTCACGTTTTTGGAGAGGCAATTTGAAATCACATATGGTGAGCTAATTTCTTCCCCTAGTTCTACTCTCCAAGGCCCAGTTGCAGCGGCTCATAAGGATAGATAACATATGCGCTGGGCCTGCAATCGGCCCATATAACAGCCCAAAACTAACCCTCCTCGCTCCGGCGTCCGCATCGATGACCAACTATGACCATCTTCCACTCGCCAACGCGAGGCCGGGAGAGGGGTTTCGAATTGGCGCCAACTATTCCCCCGATTCCCTCCTCCAGCTCTAGGGTTTCCGCCTCATCGCTCCGCCATGGCGGGAGCCACCGCCGCCACTCCGATGGACTTCGACGCCGCCGCGCCGCCTCCGCCGCCATCGGGGGCGGCCGCGAAGGACAAGGCGCCCCTCTCCGCCACTCCCGGCGGTAGGGCCGCACCCTGGGTCGAGAAGTACCGCCCCCAGTCCCTCGGCGACGTCGCCGCCCATCGCGACATCGTCGATACCAGTAAGCGTCTGTATCTCCTCCGTTTCACCTGCGCGATGAATAGTCCACTGATTAGTCGGTGGCTCGGTGCGGCGTTTTAGGGTTTTGGGAGCGACTCGATTGGGTTATTGATTTGGGGTAGTTTCTTTTTATTGGCGAGGTGGTGCGATTCCACTGGATTTCTGTAGGTATTATGGCTATTTTGTTTTTGTGAGCAATAATCACCATCTATTTTCTAGTGATATACTGATATGCTGAGATTTTGTGGTTCTATACTTCTACACTCTGATGTCTCCATAGCTTTTGACCCCTCTAGGTTCACATTTAGGCTTTGGCGATTGATTGGATCCTTCTAGGGGTTGACCATTTGTGCTACTGACCTCCAGCTTGTGATTTGTTGTTAACCTGGTGCCATGAATTGTGATGGTTAGTTTTCACCATATTTGTCTTAGTTGTTCCTCTATGTTTATTCCTGTTCATTAGGTGCCCAGGGTCATTGGAGCCATGTAATTTGGTTTTCTGCTTGTCTTGTGTGACTATATTATTTAGGTAGCGAGGAACTGTTTTAGTAAGTGATATAATGACCTGGTGTTATTCAACTCAGTTCCAAATTTAGCTTAATGTAAACTGTCTCACATTTTAAGTTCTTGAGTTTTAACATGTCATTAGAAGTAAATAGTAATTTATTTTCACTTTTTTCTGTTTCAACCTCTTTAATTTTTAATTTAGACCATTAAGCTAATTTGATGATTTTATGTCATTTCTTTAGTCGATAGGCTTACAAATGAGAACAGGCTTCCACATTTGTTGCTTTATGGGCCTCCTGGCACTGGGAAAACATCGACAATACTGGCTGTTGCAAGGAAGTTGTATGGGTCACAGTATGGCAATATGATTCTCGAACTCAATGCATCAGATGAGCGTGGTATTGATGTTGTGAGGCAGCAAATCCAAGACTTTGCAAGTGCCCGCAGTCTCTCTTTTGGGTATGCTTTACATTTTTTGATGTTATTATTTTGGGAAGATATTTGAGTAGTATTTCCTTTCTAATAAGGAGGAAACATGTTTTAGCATACTGCCTGAATTGATTTTTGTTTGTCCAAGACCTACACATGATCTATAGTGGGTTTGGAATTGCATGTTGAGAGAATGACCCCGTTGCTTGCATGAGTGGTCGTGCTTTGATGTAATTAGCATGCGTTATACAGTCATCTGCTGAGCCAAATAGTCCCACTGAGGTTGTATATTGCCTCATGGATCTTTTTTTATGCTTGTTTTCTTAGCTTTGTTGGAGCTCCTGAGGTATAACTAAATGCATTACTAAAGATCTGGTATACAATTTAAATCATTTTTGTTATATATCTGATGTTTTAACTTGTGTAGAGCAAAGCAATCTGTTAAGATGGTTCTATTGGATGAAGCAGATGCCATGACCAAGGATGCACAGTTTGCATTGCGAAGAGGTTGGCCTGTTGTTCAGAGTCTATCTTTGAGCTACTGCAGTACTGCTGTGTTTTGCTTTCAGTTATACCTTTTAATCTTCCCCCATCTTACAGTCATTGAGAAGCATACAAGGAGCACAAGGTTTGCACTGATATGCAATCATGTGAACAAAATCATTCCAGCACTGCAATCAAGGTGCACCAGGTTTAGATTTGCACCCCTTGATGGCACTCATGTTAGAGATCGTCTTCAACATATAATACGATCTGAGGGGTAAGCACTCAATGGTCCTTTGCAGATTATACTAGAACATTCAATCGGTTTCTCTTCTTGAGTTTCTTGCTCATGTTGACTGTTTGAGACTTGAATTCAGTTGTTTTTATTTTGTAATAATAGCCTTATGTCACTATCTTCATCTGGTAGAGTTTTTGTTGCTGCATATGATGTGTATTTTTCTTTGTGTTCTTGCAGGCTTGATGTAGATGATGGTGGTTTGACAGCCCTTGTGCGGTTAAGCAATGGTGATATGAGGAAGGCTTTGAACATATTGCAGGTTACATGTGAATAAGCGTTTGTTGAGCATTCTTAACCTACTGGTTTTTACAATGATTTGTCATATTTTTGTTTTATCATACCAATTGTCTTGCACAATCAACTGGTTTATTGGGTTTCACACTGATCTGCTTTGCCTTTTATGTGCAGTCAACACACATGGCATCATCTAAGCAAATAACAGAGGAAGCTGTGTACCTTTGCACAGGGAACCCCATGCCGAAAGACATTGAACAGATAGCATTCTGGTTGCTGAATGAATCATATTCAACCAGCTTCAAATGTATTCTTAATTACCGATGCCATCCTCCTAGCAACTAACAATTCATGGTTTAAACATGAATTATGCAATTTGTTCTTTGTGGTCAGTCTTGTGAAATTTCTGTCTTTATCTGCTTTAGGTATCTCTGATATGAAGATGAGAAAAGGACTGGCCTTGGTTGATATCATACGGGAAGTCACTATGTACGCACTCTTTCATGCCCTATATTCTTTCTTTATAAACCTTCTTATTCCTCAAATCTTCTAAAACCTTCTCCCAATGCATAAAATATCTTTTTTGCAGGTTTGTGTTCAAAATACAGATGCCATCAGATGTACGTATAAAGCTGATTAATGATCTGGCCGACATCGAGTATGTCCTATTTTCAGCTTTAAAGTTGAATAGTTATCAAATTTAGTATGCCTTGTTCTTTCTAGTTCACCTGGAACTGCGCAATATTTTATCCCATCATAAAACAACTGTGTTTTTTGGCTGATTCTACTCAGTTAGTACCCAAATTTTTGTTCTCAAAACTTTCATGGTACATTTTGCTGATTTCTACATGTTATATTCTTCAAGATAGTCGTCACATCAAGTGACTAGTATGCAGTACCTTAGATAAGCAAAACAATACTAAATAATTTAAACCAGCTAATATACTTTATTGTATGTGTTTCACAATTTAGCTATTACAGTTAAATGGTTGCACACTGCAAAGCATTGATTTTGTTGAGCAAACTTCACATTTTGGAATTCTTTACTTGTTCCGTGTGGAATGTTTGCATTAGGAGAAAATGAGGATTTCGGTTGCTTTCATGATGCAATTACCTAAAGTTAACCTTTGGCTATCTGGAATACTTAAGGAAGTACTCGTACAATAACCGAATGATATTATGAAATATTCCAAATATTTTAGCCTTGAGTCTTCTTGGCAGGGTATGTAGGATAACCATTTTTGGCATTTCCTCTTAAGATGGCAACGTTGTTCACGACATCTTTGTGTGCAGGTACCGGCTAAGCTTTGCTTGCAATGACAAGTTACAGCTAGGGGCGCTGATATCAACTTTCACGGGTGCCCGCACGGCTATGGTTTCTGCTGCCAACTAATTTCAACAACGCGATCTTTTTTTGTTGCCCTTCGCTGCCACTCCAATCTGGAAATGATGCGGCAACTCTCGTTATATTACAAGTATGTGCTTAGCATTAAGCTTAAAAGCATATCTAGGAGATTTTCCTAGTAGGGTCTGTCTTCTCGACGTGCTAGCTTCTTGGGACTCGAAAGTGCCTTTTATTGAACTTTAACCGAATGATATCAGGTGTAGCCGTGTACGTGATGCATGTTGAATGTAATGTTTTATGCAGTAGAAGAGAGGTATTCACAGTTCAACTCTCGGTGACGCCCAGGCCTTTTTGGTCAAGTTACAAAGCAAGAAACAAGTCGGCAAAAAAAAAAAAAAGAAAGAAAAGCAGAGAGGAAACGCGCATAAGCAATCGGTATAAGCTTCCTCCAAATGGCGAATCCTGTATTATTTCACGCACCCAGAAGCCAGCTACCGTGTAACCATAAGTGTTCTGTCTCATCGGCAAACTAAACCGGTGGAACACTGTGCTATGCAATACTTGGAGCTGTCAAGGTTCAGTCGAGGGCAATCTGCTCCGAACCCTGTGCTCCGGCTTATGAGTGCTCTCGAAATCCACATGAACAAAAGCACGCTCAACTTCTGGAAGCTTCTCGATCTTATTCTGCAGCGATTCACCAATGGAGTGCGCCTCGCCCAAGCGCATATCCTCAGATAGCTCGATGTCAACCTGTGTGCTCATTAGCAGAAATACCATAAGATGTGTGGCTACACTCACACAAGTAGCAGCAAAAGGCAGGAAGGACCACACTAGTACTCAGAGATTTCTGAATTCTGAATGTACAATCTGTAATTCTGTATAGCTGCAATGAGCTGACCTCGACAAAGTAGAGAGCTCCAAAGCTGTAAGCTCGAACCGTATCAACCCTCCTCACGCGCGGATCGTGTTTCATGGCGAGGTATGTCAGCATCTGTAGCATCTCTGGAGGGGCACACTGACCCACCAGTGTAACTACATAAAGATTTACAACCACGAGCTTATCAAGATTGAATTGGGGGCTAATTTGTTGTCAAAACTACTGACAACTGATGCAATTGAGGCCGAACAATCTGTCATCAAACTCTAAACATCATTTTCCTTGTTAAGTGCCTTACATTCTCTTATCAGTCGTTTCAATCTCTCTTCTTTTGCTAGAAAAAATCTCACTCTTTGGAAGAGGAAAAATGAAGGGCTGGTTAAAAACTTCAAGAGATATGGGAAGCCAACCTGCATTTTCGTATAGAGTTCCAGACCAATTCACTATGGTATACACAGCAAGCAGCACAGCCCCTGCTGGGTCAATCCACCAGAAAAACTTATCTCCAAGGACAGCAGCCACTAAACCAACAACATTGGTTACGACATCGAAGTAATGGTCCTGAACGGCACAAAGGTAACTGAATTTTAGAGCAGCAAAGCTTTTCACCAGTTCAATAAGGCAATTCACCCGTGTGTACGAATAAATCAAGCGATGCATAATAATTTCTTCTGCAGTTGCTCTAACATTGACTATTTACCCCCTCCTTTTCAAATTACTTGTTATTCTACCTTTGTCCTAAGTAAAAAATTTGTATCTTTGATTATCAATTTCTAAAAATTCATGTAGTATAGTCAAGGCAGGTGTACCTTGGCATATGCCCGGACAATGCTATTCCCTGAACTCCTGCAATATATATAGAGGGCAAGTTTCAGTACAGTTGCTGAAAGCATGATTGAGTACAACCAAATCAACTGCTCCGGTGTCATCTTCTCTCCTGGCTTGTTCTCCACCAGTTGCTCAATGGCTTCGATCAAGACTTGGAAACCTAAAAATTGCAACAAAAAGAGGTATAACTCCGAACTTTGGTGCCCACATTTCAGTTGACAAATAGCAATCTCCTAGTGGAGCTGGAGCTCACACCTAGTGTGGCCATAATGGCTGCAAAGACGATGATCCCAACAGGCTGAACGCGCAATTTCCCGATCGGATACTTATAAATGTTCACGCTCTTCATCGAAAGATGCGTGAAATAAAGGATGCCACCGGCCAAGAAATCCAGCAAGGAGTCAAGCGTGGATGCAGCAATCGCCATGGAGCCCGTCTTGATCGTGGCATAAACCTGCATATGCAAACCAAAAGGATCATTCAAACCGTCCTTCCTAGCCTCTTGCATCCGTGTTGCAGTGATCAATTGGTACTCTTCTACCCTGCTGCGAGAAATTAAAATCATTTCACCTTGAAAGCCAAGAGGATGATATTGGCGTAGTTTGATATCTTCATGGCGGACTCGCTCTGCTTCTGCTCCTTGTCCTCGAGCTCAAGGACCTCGGAATCGGCATCCGACTCGAATTCCCCGGGCATGCACAGAGCCTCCACCTCCTCGAAGGTTCTCAGGGTAGCCAGCTGCTTCTCATAGTACTCCTTTTCACCTACTCACAGGGGAAGAAGTAATCATTAGGTAGAAGAACAAAGCTTCTTTCCTCCATGGATTAAGCGCTGCTGAGAGGTGATTAGCTGCAGCTAGCTACCTTGGGAGAGGCCTTTGGCGCGGCTGAGGTCGACGTCGGTGGCGGGGCGCTCGGGGTCGAGGCCGCCGCGCACCTTGTCGGGAAGCCGCGACAGGAAGGTGCTCCGCAGCGACCGCGCCGAGTCGCGGCGCCGCAGCGACGGCGGGCGGGCGCCGCCCAGCAACGGGGTCCTCCGCTCGTCGCCCTCCATCGCCGTGGCGCCAGGGTTCGGCAGTCGGCACCGTCGGCCGTCGGGGCTCTCAGCAGGTCGTGTAAGCACTAAGCAGAGGATCAATTGGTCGCCTCCACTTTTTGAGCAAATTTTGAAATTTTCAGTTAGATTTTATACGATTCAGTAGTGAGATCTTTGGGGAGTTTCTGAATTCTATTTTACACTTGCCATTTTCTGAAGCTATATAGTAATGTTTCTTTTACATTTATCAGCTACGTTTCCAGAATGTTCTGGAGACATGCAATTTTGTGTTCATGATAATAGCAACTCAGGAAAAAAAAAAACTTCTACAGTGCCTCACTACAGTAACGCACAAAAAGACAGCTCGATGGCATGACCTCTGACCTAATGAGCAGGGTAACGTGTCCTTGCTAAATTCAAATAAATTTAAAAATAAAATAAAATTTTTAATAAATTTTGTATAATTTCTTATTGTTTGTCACGGTTACCGTGCGTGGCTGTGCTTATCGCTGGATGCGGCGGTAGAAAAAACCCTACCCATGAGTCATGACAGCACCTTGCGCCCTAATATTGTGCATTATGTGGCAGAGCTTGGGTAGAGATCAAGAGGGGGACAAACAGGTGACCAGTCCAACTCTTGTTGCTTACCCTAACCCAATGCTTTGGGGTTGACATTCCTTGTGAAGATGTGAACATTGCAATCAGAACCAGATATGCAGTACTACAACTCCTTTGGACGAATTGATCAACTGGTCACCTGATAAAAGATGCGTTAAGGTAAGTGAATTCAAATACTATATATAGTATACCGAGCTGATGAAGTGTAACATCTCTTTTCAAACTGTCAACCATCTTAAAAAAACATGGTGTAACAGTTGAAATTTTGTTTTATGAAACACGTGCCGATTAGTGCCGCCAAATGAAACTGAAAAACAATAAAAACAAATCGCTCTTTGACCAAAAATCACTTGAGGAGTGAGCTCTTACGTTTAGCAGTTGCCGTTGATGAGATCCCTTCGTTACATCTGCACCGTCCATCCCCCACCCCGCCTTCCCCAATGGCTCGTCGGGCTCACACCCCCCACGCCACTACACGCCGGCGGCAGCCGGAGAGCCATCTCCGATGACCACCACCTCCTCCGGGGCGCCCACGCCCCCACGCTTCAAGAGATCCTCCCCGAGGAAGAAGCGGCAGCTCCGTAGCCGCCGCCTCGCCGGAGAGGACGGCGCTGCGTGGACACCTCCGCACCCCGCGTGTACGGCGGTGTCAGCGCAGTCGCCGATTGGGCGCGCATTGCCTCGCGATTTCTTCGAGGTGGACGCGCTTGACCTCGCCCCCCGTCTCCTCGGCAAGCTCCTGCGTCGCGACGAAGTCGTCCTCCGCATCACCGAGGTGCCTGTTCTTCACCTTTCTGTAATCACCGCGACCAAGTGTGATTATTGTGGATTTGTTTTGCGTGTTCCTCCAGGTGGAGGCTTACAGGCCAAACGACTCCGCGTGCCACGGCCGGTTCGGCATCACGGCGAGGACTGCTCCTGTGGTAAGGCCGATGCTTCGTTGCCTTATCCTTCAACGAGGTTGGCAATTGTGGGGAGTCTCTTGAACTTCAATGCGGGCTGAAATTTTTTCCCCTCATCTGGTGTAGTTTGGACCAGGAGGGCATGCGTATGTTTACCTATGCTATGGACTCCACATGATGCTCAATGTCGTTGCCGACAAGGAGGGAGTTGGAGCTGCTGTTCTGATTCGGTCATGTGCTCCAGTTAGTGGTATGCATTTCTGATTTCTCACTAGTATTTCAGCATGATGTATCATGTATGATCCGATAAGCTTTTTACCTGTAGCAACAACAAGTGAAAATGACCAAGTATTTGGGATGACTTAGTTTAAACCTTGACTGCAGTTTTATGTGGTGCTTGTTTAGTTTAGGTCAGAAGATGTATTGCAATTGCAGTAGTATGTTGGCTTTTCATTTCCGAAATGCATTTTTCACTTCAGAAGCTATGGTGATATGAAGTACAGATTAGAGAAGTATGTTTTACTTCTGCTTTGATCACCTCCATGCCAAAATGAAACACAAGGGTAGTTTATCAGGACATTGCTCTGTGGGCAACAGGAAGAGGATATGCGGTGATATTTCCTCATGTATTTCAATAATAGTTTCTTCCTTTCTCTTGCTCCCAACTTCAGAAAGAAGTAAAAACTGTTTCTTTATTTGGACTACTGGAGTTCCAATTTTACAAATGCAAATATGCTTAACTATAGACTACAGAGCACAAAAATCATATATATGACCGTGTAAGAAAAAACCAATCAGTTCACTGGTTACCAAAAATCTGTTCGTCTTGTAAATTCTCCTGTGTAATATCTAGTTTGAGCTGGACGTCTTTTCTCATTGCCTTGCAAATACTGTAGGGCTGGGAACTATTCAGCAGCGCGGGGCCAGCAGACCGAGAAACCAATCCTACTTACAGGACCAGGAAAGGTTTATGCCTATACCAAGTTTTGTTTTCTGAATCATCATTGTTCCTACACAACTGTATTATGACTGTTCTGGTCTTCTGGACTTATTATTCAGGTCGGTCAAGCTCTGGGGCTTTCCACTGACTGTCAACATCCTCTGTACACGCCTGGTATGATTTACTGGTCTCCAACACTGTTTGAAACGGCCAAATTATATCAACAAAATACTCCCCTGACATTACATATCTCAGGTGGGTTGGAGGTACTAGATGGGCCAGAACTGGAGAACTTTTTGGTTGGTCCTCGAGTAGGCATCGAATACGCATCGCCGGAGCATGTTGCGGCACCGTGGAGGTTCGCAGTTGCAGGGACGCCATGGATCAGTGCCCCGAAGAACACTCTCAGACCGAGGTGAGGGCCTGGAGGCTGCAGGTTGCAGCTTGCACCAAAGTAAATGTGTGTTTCTGTCTTTTGCTAGAGAAAAAGGGTAGCTGCCTCTTGTCTGCATTGTAGTGTGCCATGTTTGATGTTCAGAAACTTTTATGTTTCATCAACACGGCAGAGGGATGCAACATGCAAGAGAGCGGATCCATTGACCAATTCCACCTGGTGCTTCAGTTAACTGGCTGTTCATTATGTGTACATGATTCTTGCTCTAACTACATTGTCCAGCCAAAAAGAAAAAGAAAATTCAGTAGTCCATTAGAACTGGAGAAGCTGTATGCAGTTTGCCCGGGTGAAAATAATAGGGAAATAAAAATGTGAAAAAATAGAGAGCCTATTGTGCATAAATATTGTAGTTGCCTGCTTTCAAGCCTCGATATGGACCGTCCATCTTGATCCAGCGGCTTGTAGGTGTACAGCTCCGATTGGTTGAGGTACGGCTGATAGAAAAGTGAAAGCTTCAACCGAAATTCACCTCCCTCCGGTTATGCTGTTAACTTTTTACATGTATTTTTAACCCTTCGTCTTACTTAAAAAAAATATAATTATTATTTATTTTGTTAGGGGTTGTTTTATCATTAAATGTTATGTTCTTTAAGTATGACTTACCTTTTTATATTTGCATAAAATTTTTGAATAAGGCGAATGATCGAATGTATATATAAAGTCAGCGGTGTCATATATTAAAAATCGAAGAGAATATTATATATGTGTTATTATCAGTTTAAAAACAAGTCTAGAAAATATACTATGATAAAAATACTCTGAAATTAACTCTAAAATTCAAATTTTGATTGCGACCGATAAGTCACATCTATGCTCGTTGGTGCCTACCTGGGCCAAAGCCTATGTGGCCCAGCAAGAAACCAAAGCAACTAACCGATCCACTCCTTACCAGGCCGGCCCATTCGTGCGCAGCGCAGGCCACGCTATTGACTATTCGATCCGATTCCAGAAGGTTCCACACACACAGAGCCACCCGCAAGCCGCAACGACGTGGCGCCCCACCGCCCAGCCATACATCCCAGCAGCCGCGGCGCCGCACGGCACAAGCCCAACCAATCCCCCCCACCCCCCACCCTCCTCCGCAAGCCACGGCTCGACTCCCTCAAGTTCCCAATCCCCAACAAATCACAGCCCCGCGGGTCGCCAAAACCCTAAACCCCTCGCTTCCCTCCCTCCCTTCCCGTCCCGGCTATGGCGGCGTCGCTGCTTCTCCGAGCCGCTCGCCGGCGAGACCTCGTACGCTCCCTCTCTTTATCTCTCCTTCCCTACCTCATCGTTCGCGTTTGATCTGATGCTCCGATCTGTGATAGCGTGATTTGTTCTCTATGCGTGGATCTGTCGGATCGAGCTATGGGTAGCTAATTGCGTTGTTCGATTGCGTAGATACTTTACTCCTGATGCTGTGGTTAATTTTTTACTGCAGATTCGATTACTAGCGCGATTAACGTCCTGTTTGCTCGATAACTGATATACGATACTGGTTGACCTTTTCGTTTTGTATCTCTGTTTGTAGATGAGATGATGAATATGTTCTCTAGGTGCAGGTTGAAATTATGATTTTTTTTTCCTTCTTACCGCCGGTGGTATGGTTGGATCTGTATGCATAAGTAGTACGATTCAGTTGGAGCTCCATGCCAATGCATTAACAGAAGAATTGGAGCTCGTTTTGGCTTAAGCTTATGACCAGAAAGTGTTTTGCATGCGACAACCTACTTGGAGCTCCATGTTCATGGCTTCATGCGTTGCATAGCCATAGTTTTTTTCTCTTTCTGCTTCTATCCTGTCGATTTCGAATCTCTTGTTAACACATTGTGTTGGTTGGTAGCTATATAATGATATACTGTCTGAGATTGCCACTTTGGGTTAAGTTAAACCCTGAAACTGAAACTTATAGGCATGTCTCTTTTAGTGTATATCGATATTTTTTTTCTTTTGCTATTTCAACAATATTATTTTGTTTTTGCACTCTCCCCCAGATTAATAATTCCCTTTCCTCATTTCAAGATTTAATCCTTTGTTTCTTTTACTCTTCATAGATCTGTCCACAGACTCAACAAAGGATTGAAGTTAAATTATGGATTTTAAATCATAAAAAATATTTAGCTTTTTACATTTTACCTAACTGTTTATGAAACTTGTATACTTTTCAGTTGACTGGCAATGTTCAATCAGCATATTCTGCAAATATTTATTCAAAGTGGGGTAGTTTTGTAAGAACTTTCAGGTAATGGTCTAATCTTGCTATGCATTCAATTAGCGAATATGTTTGCAGCATGCGCAAACTTCTTCATTTGCTTTTTTTCCTCAGTGCAAAAGCAACTGGAGATGAGGTTATTGGAATTGATTTGGGAACAACTAATTCTTGTGTTTCTGTTATGGAGGGAAAGGTGCGTGACCCTGTAGATTCTTCATTCTTTGCTTTACTTTCAGCTTTCACTTTTAGTTTATTTAATCTAAGAAGTTAAATGATTGCAGAACCCCAAAGTGATAGAGAATTCAGAAGGCACCAGGACAACACCATCAGTTGTGGCCTTTAATCAGAAGGGAGAGCGACTTGTTGGAACTCCAGCCAAGCGTCAAGCAGTGACTAACCCACAAAACACTTTCTTTGGCACAAAGCGTCTGATTGGTAGGCGCTTTGATGACCCACAAACACAGAAAGAGATGAAAATGGTACCATACAAAATTGTGAAGGCTCCAAATGGTGATGCTTGGGTGGAAACAACAGATGGCAAGCAGTACTCCCCAAGCCAGATTGGTGCATTTGTTTTGACCAAGATGAAGGAGACTGCTGAATCTTACCTTAGCAAAACTGTTTCAAAGGCTGTGATTACAGTTCCAGCCTATTTCAATGATGCTCAGCGCCAGGCAACCAAGGATGCTGGTCGCATTGCTGGACTTGATGTCCAAAGGATCATCAATGAACCAACTGCTGCTGCTCTGTCTTATGGAACAAACAACAAGGAGGGTTTGATCGCTGTATTTGACCTGGGAGGTGGGACATTTGATGTCTCAATACTTGAAATCTCCAATGGGGTGTTCGAGGTTGGTATTTGTAAACTACACACTGATGCTAAGTAGTAACTTTATGTACAAAGAAAGGTAGTTACATAATATTACTTTTTCCTGCTGATCTGTTCATTTACCTTGTTGCCAGGTCAAAGCAACAAATGGTGACACTTTTCTGGGAGGAGAAGACTTTGATAACACTCTTTTGGAGTTCTTAGTGAGTGAATTCAAGAGGACTGAAGCTATTAATCTGTCAATGGACAGACTGGCTCTGCAGAGGTTACGCGAAGCTGCTGAGAAGGCAAAAATTGAACTCTCATCAACCGCCCAGACTGATATTAACCTTCCATTCATCACGGCTGACGCCTCTGGAGCTAAGCATTTGAATATTACACTTACAAGATCAAAGTTTGAATCTTTGGTGAACAGTCTCATTGAGAGGACCAGAGAGCCATGCAAGAATTGCTTGAAGGATGCTGGTATTACTACCAAAGAGGTTGATGAGGTCCTTCTTGTTGGTGGAATGACGAGGGTTCCGAAAGTGCAGCAAATTGTTTCAGAAATTTTTGGCAAGTCCCCAAGCAAAGGAGTCAACCCAGATGAAGCTGTCGCCATGGGTGCAGCTATACAGGGTGGTATTCTCCGTGGAGATGTTAAGGAGCTGCTGCTTCTTGATGTTACCCCCCTTTCACTTGGTATCGAAACTCTTGGTGGTATCTTCACCAGACTGATTAACAGGAACACTACCATCCCCACGAAGAAAAGTCAGGTTAGCTAGCATCCCAATGGTTTACCTAGCAGATATTTCATTGTCATGTGATTAAATTTTGTTTATATTTTCATTTCGTGTGATGGTAGATTACATACTGTTGCTTTGTACTTTGTCATAGATTATTTTGTGATTATTTTCCTGAATATTCTTATTGCATGCATTTACATGATACTGACATTCTGCTAGTTATACTCGTTCTGGAGTAGAACCTTGCTGTTTGATTTTTTTCCCCCCAAGGATCTGCCAGGATCTTGTTCTTCTCTCTGTAGTGATAGCTTGCATGCCACCTTTCAAGGGTTCTCGTTATATGTTTGGCCTTCTTAATTTAACTCCATGCATTCTGCAGGTGTTCTCGACTGCTGCTGACAATCAGACACAAGTGGGTATTCGTGTCTTGCAAGGTGAGCGTGAGATGGCGACAGATAACAAACTCCTTGGAGAGTTTGATCTTGTCGGCATTCCACCAGCGCCAAGAGGTATGCCACAGATCGAGGTCACATTTGACATTGACGCCAATGGCATTGTGACAGTCTCTGCAAAAGACAAGTCCACTGGGAAGGAGCAGCAAATCACCATCCGATCCTCCGGTGGCCTTTCAGAGGTTGAGATTCAGAAGATGGTCCAGGAGGCTGAGCTTCACTCTCAGAAGGATCAGGAGCGGAAAGCTCTCATTGACATCAGAAACACTGCTGACACTACCATCTACAGCATTGAGAAAAGTCTGGGAGAGTACAGGGACAAGATCCCTGCAGAGGTTGCCACCGAGATTGAGACTGCAATTGCCGATGTCCGCACCGTGATGGCCTCAGATGACATCGACAAGATCAAGGCCAAGATTGAAGCAGCCAACAAGGCTGTCTCAAAGATCGGGCAGCACATGTCAGGTGGTGGTGGCGCTGGAGGTTCAGAGACAGGAGGATCACAGGGCGGAGGCGACCAGGCTCCAGAGGCTGAGTACGAGGAGGTCAAGAAGTGAAACCGCATGTGCTAACAGTAGCCCTGCTTTTAGAGATAGCAGCTAGTTTTTTTGGAAGAGACCAGGATACTAGGACCTTGCGCGTTGTAATAAGTTGAGAAAAGTCATACGAAAACATATCTAAGTTCGTAGGCCGTCTAGTTGGGTTGTAATGCAGGACTTGGTTGCATTGGCTCCTTTTTGCTTGCGGTACATCGCGCAAACTGGACGTGATCTTGTGATTTTTTCACATTACCGTTTCCTTCTGAATACAATTATTTCCTGCTTTTAAGTGATGCTTCGATGGCTTCTGCTTGCTTACCTGTGCTGCTAATGCGCTGACTGCTGACTAACCTGTGCAGAACCTAGTGCTTTTCTGGACATGTATAGATATGGGACGCGACTAGACGTTCGATGTTTACAAAATGTCAGACGCTGCTCCAAGTCGTCCGATTAAACCGGCTAAATCTTGTCCTCCGTCCCTGGAAGGATGGAATGCAAAAATCTTCTACTAGGTGCAGCACTTCTTGCCACTCTTTGGGCTTCCAATCAAACCGACTAGATCTCATATCTTCATCCCTGAAACAATGCAAAAAATAGGACGTCCCTCTGCTAGCTGCGGCACTCCTGACCTCCTTTGCTAGCTGTATCATTTCTGGCCATTCCTTGGCCTGCTCATGCATGCCTGCACAGCCTGCACCAATCTCTCTCCTCCCATACACTTTATTAACAATATTTAAACTATTTTTTCTCTCAAATTATTTATCCGATCTGCGATCTATTATATCATCAATGTTACAATTAAATCTTACAAACAGATCTCACATATTTATATTGATAAAATAAATGAAACATTTTTATAACATCCATGAACATCTTCATTGAAACATTTTTATAACATATATAAAACATCGTAAAAATATTTGCTGAAACATCCAAAGAACACTATGTACAACAATTGCAAATAAAGTAGTGAAACATCATATAATACTTATTAAAACATCTAAAAACATCACCTGTAATATTTATAAATGAAACCAGTGAAACATCAAAAAATACTTCAGAAAAATTCATTGGAATACGAAAATTCCATGCACAACATTTAGAAAAATCCACTAGAGCACGAAAACTTTAAAAGTGCAACATAATCGAATTCTACATGAAACATTTGCTTCTTACGTTTGAAACATTGAATTTAACGACTAAAACATATAATTTTTTCATCGGAATATAATGATATGAGTAGTTGTTGAAAAGATTTAATTACGATAAATACAACTGTATAAACAAATCTTAGATCGGATGAATAATTTAAAAGAAAAGATTATTTAAATCATACTAAAATAGCTTTTTTTCAAGCATACAACATGCAGTCCTATACTACCATAGAGAAATAGAGGAAGAGAGAGGGGGCATAGTTATAGGTGGGTACCTAAAGGTAGGTACATATAGTTAGCTATGTATAATATTTTGCAAATAAACTAGTAAGACATTAAGAAAATACTTACTGAAATATTTAAATAAAATTATGTACAACACTAAAAAATCCAATACAACACCAAACTTTCCCCCCCTAAAAAAAATTATCGGAATATAATCATATGAGATTTTGTTGTAAAGAGTTAATCGTAACGAATGCAATGCTTCAATCGGATCATAGATTGGATAAATAGTTTAGGAGGAAAAATATTTTTAAAAGCTAGTAAAAACTTATATGCATGTATGCAAGATAGAACAGTGCAGAAGAGAGGGCTGTCGCAGAGAGAACGCGTGTGGTAGACTTGGATGTCTGATTTTTTGGCAGTGATCGAACGCCCAAACTGAATCATTTCCCATAGAAATATCAACACATGGTATACTGTTTGTCGATGATCTTGACACTATAACGAGTCATTTTGGCAATCATGTCTACCGGTATGCACGCCTATTAACATGGGTACCGCCACCGTGTATATCAGCCAACTTTCTCGTGACTCAGCAGCCAGCACTGAGTTTTCCTTAAAAGCCTTTATGGTGATCTATCATCTAATAGTTTACTTAAAAGAAAGCTAAGAACGTCTCTAAAAGTCTTATTTATATGTTGCTTGTTATTTGCTTATTTCGCTAGCTAGCCATAAAGATGACAAGCCATATTTATTATAGACTCCAATAGCCTCTCATTTCTCACTCTCCAACTCCAATAGCCTCTCATTTCTCACTCTCCAAATCCCAACGTCTAGAGTTCTCTCTAAAAATCTGCACACTCTATCCACTCCAACAACCTCACTATTTTTTACTCTCCATATTTCAACGACTAATTTCTAATATTTTGTTTTAATATATGTGTGTACTTCTAATATTTCAAGGAATAAAAATTATATAAATTAGTGAAACACTGAGACTGACACCAAGAAGAGGCAAGAAAACAGATACACATACAGTGACAATACAACTTGCAAAGTACTTTACAGAGCCAAAAACAAAAGCGAAAAAAAAGGACCCAAGAACTAAAAACACTCTCCTCTAACTTTTGATCATCAATAATTGTGACTTTTGCGGAAGTGCCACCAATCTGCAGCCCAACAACAGCTGCAAACTTGATGCCAATAGCATCATTGGCCCCATTGTGATGCAGTGCAGGTCTTCGCCCTGGACAGGTACCTTCCATAATCATCTCATTTCCATTTGTTATACGAACATTGTGGTCTAATTGACTGTTTAAGGATAATGTGAAGGAGATGTGTCCTGATTTATTAGCAGAGATCTTGGTGGCAACAACTTGGTGTGGATTTGAGCAGAAGTGCTCTCTACTGTACTGAACTTCCCCAATACCATAGATGACCTCTGTTGGACCATTCAAAAGGCTAGAGGCAGCAACTGTAGCATCAACAAACTTCCCTTCATCAACGAGCTTCCTGACAACAGCGAGGGCATATGGCTCATTCGGGTCGGTGCAATTTCCAGGCACGCCAGTCCAAAGGGTATCATCTGCAACATCATTTGGAGGTGAGACACGTTATGGGCCGATGTGGGTATGCTAACATATGAAAAAGAAATCATCTTAAGCAGAAATCAACATCATAAGCATAGTCCAGTTGGGGCATTTTGTCGAACATCTTGTGAGCAACATCAACAGGAGCAAGAAAACTGAAGCGCGAGAGCTCAGCGTCAGAGATTAGGCGGCGAGCAACAACCTAGGGTTGAGCTGGAGCTTCTCCGGGACGCCGTCCCAGACCATGGCGCCGAGGCTGCCATTCCCGATGGGCGCCGCGTCCGTGAAGTTCTCGGCCGGGGAGGCGAACACCACCTTCAGCGGTCGCTCCTCCTCCTCGTCGGCCGGCCGTCGCACCCACACCCAGTCGCCGTCCATGGGAGAGAAGGAGGGAGAGAGCTAGAGTGCGGTGGCGGGAGGAGACGGGGGAGGGACGCAGGGCTCTAGCTTAGCTCGCGGAGGTCGGCGGCGGAGAGCGGCACCCTGAGGTCGGGGAACGGGGAAGGGAGCCCTCCCGAGCCACCGCCGCCGCCGACGCCGGCCGACACGGCGGGGCAGCCGTTGGAGCGACGGGGAGCAGGCGCGGCGGCGGGCCAGCGGGGCAGGCGGGGAGGCGCGGCAGGAGGCGGAGGCGTCGGCGGCAGGCCGGGAGGCCCGCAGCTACAGAGATTGCGGAGGAATCGGGCAGGGTTTCTCACGTGGGTCCTACAAATGGCAGTGATTTTGGCCGGTCAGATTTGGCCAGATAGATAGGTTGGTAAGCCGGATGATAATATTTTTTGAGGTCTATTTTTTCACGAAATTGCTAAATTTTAGTTTGGTAAGAGCATCCCCAGTCTCTTTAAATTTGACTCTCCATTTGTCTATTTGGTCACCTATTTAAAAAAATTCCTTTCCATATCTTTTGTGTGCTCTAAGACTCTTTATCTTCCGCTCTCCAAATTCTCTAGACCCTATATATTAGTCTCTACTCTGCCCTCTCCTTCTGTTCCTCTACAAACAGGGATAGACGGCAGCAGTGGCGGCGGTAGTTAGCGGTCAGCGACAGATGAGGCAGGTGCCAACAGGGGAGGCCGGCGCGGGTGACGAGGTGGAGAGGGCGGCTGGCGGCGGCGTGGGCGACGGGGCGGCCGGCGCGGTCACCGAACGGGGACGACGACAACGGTGACGCAGGTATGGGCTCCCCTCTCTTGTCCTCTCGTGTCCACCCCAGAATTGGTGGGGCCCATGCATAAGAGGGATTTGACCGGTGGCCTTGGTCAACTAGGGAATGAATTTGGCACGAATCTATTGAAGCATTTATTTTCCTTCAACTTACTAAATTTTGGTTTAGTTAGCTACTCAGTAACTCTATTGAAATTATGACAAATCTTTTCGATTTACTTTAAAGGTGTATCGATCCAAAGCATGCCTAGCTAAGCTGATAGTCCGAGCAAGAGTATCAGAGTCTATTATCATCAACTACTTGCATGTAATCAGATTCCGCTTAGACTTTGCTGCATCCGAAGCTAAAAAGACCAAGACGTTGGTTTCACGCCGTAGACAACAACGTTGTCCACGTCTGCAACGTTCCAGGGCTTCTAGCATCTCGCTCCCGTGCATCTCTTCCCACCAGTCAAGCTGCGCCGCGGCTGGCTAGCCATGGAGAGAGAGCACATGGAACACCTGAGCTAGCTGGCTCTTATCTGATAAGCTGTCAACTGGCTAGTCGGTGCCGGACTGCATGCCGGTGGCGATAATTCGGCAGGAAAGAAATTAAATGAATACATGCATGCACGTTCCTCGGTTCCTCCTGCTAGCTATTCCATCCTGAGAATTCGAAGCAGATCGAATTGGCACATGGAATGCCGAGTCCCAAGAAGTTTCTGGCGAAAAAGAAAAAAAAACACTAGAAGATTGTGACATCTGGCTTGGAATTTGGAAAGACTACATCTGGAGAGTCCAAAGTATGCATCTGGAAGAGAAGACAAATTTTGATTTGATGAAAGTATGAAACGCCTCGATCAAAAATGTACAGAACTTTTCTCTACAAGTGTTTTTTTTTCCCTTGATGATTTGGGTCAATTTCAGCGGTTGAGGTTCGATCCAAAATATTCAGCGTGGGATCTTCTGCGGCGAAAATTACGTGACGACAGGGTCAACCGGCTGCCTTAAACACAACTACGTGTTTATCTTATCTGTGTCTCCAGGATTGATTAATCGACCAAGGCTTGCAGCAAAAGAGACGTGCTCGATCTAATTGGTAATTACGTCTATATATTAAAAACCACTGCTTTGATCCCAAGAAAGTGATTACTTTAAAACAAGTAGACGCGATAAGTCATTATCTACCTAGCTTAAGAATCAGAACGCCATGTCAGTGTGCATGTCACCTTGCTTTCCCTTTCTTCAGATGACACCTTAGCCAAGCCGTCCAAGCACTCTTAGCAGCCGCAGCTCCAGACACAACCGATGTGATCAAGCCCAATAATCAAACATCACAGCATAAACGACGCCGCATCAGACAAACTAAACGTGACTAAGTAAAAATCGACCAAATCGCACACACACACATCCTCCACAGTTTCAGGCTCGCAGGCAGCTCGCCACCTCCTTCCTTGCAAAGCAAACCAACCAATCAAAAAAACGAAGCTATCCACCACGAAAACCCACTACACTTCACCGCTTGCGTACACGACCAAGAAAATCCGAAACAACATGCACACCGGCACATGCCACAGGCTCGAGTCACCACCCGGATCTCTATATAAAGCGAGCAAAGCGGAGACCGAGATGACCAAACAACACAAGCTTTGATCTCTCTCACACGACTCAAACGCGCATACACGTATACGCCTCCTTTGATTGCCGCCAGCCTTCTAGCTCGATCCCTCTTGCCATGGACGGCGACGCGACGAGCTTCATCTCGCCGGAGATCCGCGAGGCGGTGACCAAGGTGGCCGTGTTCGTGCTCGTGCAGGCGCTGGTGTATCTCATCCTCCGCAACTCGTCGAGCGTCTTCTCCAAGGACAGCAAACTGAGGTCCATGAGCTTCCGGTCGATGCGGTCCATGAGCGTCAGGCGAGTGCTGGCGCCGCTCTCCGACGTCCCCGTCGGCACCGACGAGCCCTCGCCATCGCCTTCACCTTCGCCGTCCTTGTCGCGCCGCTGGGCTAGCCGCCGCGAGGATTGATTCGCTTGAAGCGGTTAGTTGCTAGCTTCTGGGCTTTGGCTAGCTAGGTAGTTTGGTAATTCTGAAGAAATCTGCATTGTCATGGGTTGGTTTGTGGTTGATGGAAATGGGAAATTGGGAATTGAGCTCTGAAAGAAGCAGATTAGAGTGGATCTTGTAGATATGTCGACTGAATTAAATTATACTGAATGGTGAATTATTTGATTCTTTACAATTTGTCTGCCTTCTCAATTATTGTTGTCCTTAAATTGTTGATTAAGCTGTAAATTTGAGGTCTACTATTCAGGGATGTAAATCTGAAGTTCTTATGTAGAAACTAATACAAGTGTATTATACTATACGAGGTATTGGATCGAGAGTTTGCACTAGTACTTGTAAGCTCTCCTGTCATGAGGAGCTGCAATATTGTTTTATTCATCTAGTTACAACTTAATATCTAAAGAGATCATCTCAAATCTCTATTTACAGTATATATTAATTGCTCAATCTAGGTAATTAGTCACTTGTGCTTCTGGATCATTTCTCTAACCTCATCCATCACAAGCCATGCTTTATGGCCTCCTATCACTTCCGCTACCCATTCTCCGTCCTTCCATAACTGGACATGGTTACATGAATGAGAACTCTAATCAAAATTTGGTATCTATGAATGGACAATGAACTGCGGAAAAGTGTGGAATTACCTGAATAGTGGGCATTTTCTGAAGGCAGAAGTACATCCATACATGTGGAAAGACAGAAATTAAGACAGTGGAATCAGATAAGTATTGAAATCACTCTGAATCAACAATTAATACATAAAGAAAGACAAGCTCAAAATTTGCTGACTCACAGTTATATTTCCTCTTTTTACCACGGCCTGTGGAACTTTGTTGACATCCACAAAGTAGAACCTGACTCTACAAAATAAATGTGAAATAGTAATATCAATTAATTGAATGAAATAATGGAGCCCTTCACAGTCCATATCATTTAATTAATAGTATCAACTGTGTCAACCCTACACAAAAATAGTTGATGAAATTTAGACCAACCCTGGATATTCTCCTGCTATCTTCTCCAGTCTGGGCTTCAGATAAATGCATTTCCGACACCAACTAGCCATCCTGGCAAGAATAATTTAAACCTCAGCATCTGCAGAAGCATTTCTTTAGGAAATGGTTCAAGACCACCATACTGATAAAGAAAAAAAGACATGCATCTCACTTGTGGTAGCATGACAACAGCATCTCAATTACTGGTCACACTCCTCACAAGTCCATGGAGCAATCACAAGTCGTCCAGGTGAGTCCAAATGAATTATTTTAGCAAATTACTGAAGACTAAGCACGGATAGGAGATAAGCCATGTGGGCGGTGGCACGCCCATCAGTCAACCATTCCAAAATCACACTCGTCATGGAATTATGGAAGGCCATACAAATTCTTGTCCTGAAAAGCTTCACTTCTAAAGGAATCAAATTGCAAGTTACACTCTCATTGCAATTTGAACCTGACATCAGTGGCGGAGCCACGTAGAGGGCTATGGGGTCAGCTGACCCCACAGTTTTACGAGTCTCTATTTTCACATGTAAATCCATTGAAATTAACAAAAATAATCCCACTTAAATATAATGCAATGGTATTCGACCCCACGGGGTAAAATTCCTAGCTCCGCCACTGCCTGACATCCAGGGCATTCCAACAAAAAAATTTCACTATTCACCACATTCAACCCAGATCGATTCCTAGCTAGCAACTCCAGACGTTCCACTACACTCAGCCGCAGTTCTAATTGTTAGATTTAATAGGGTATTGGCCCATTTAAAACAATTAAATCAAATAAATCCCAAGGCTCATGGAATGCTAGGAGTTATGGTGTTTAATTCTTCATGGGTAATGAAGGGGGAGATGAACCGTTTTTTGAGAATTAATCCAAGGATTAATTAATGGAATGGTAACTGATGTCAATTATTCCTAATTGATGGCTCGTTAATGGTGGAGTAGTGGGGGAGTAATGACGATATGGTATTACTCTCTTCCTCTTCATCTCCCATGAGTCTCTTCCTCTCCCCCGAGTCCTATAAAAGGCATTAGATCACCCATGTGAGAATACGCGACGAAACACAATTATCCATATTACACTCTGTTGATACTTGGTTTTCCCACCCTAGTGTCTGCATGCACGAACATTGGGAGAGCAGGTCTCCGGAATTTCCGCCTCCTTGATCTTGCACCGAGAGAAGGAGGCGAATCAGGTTTTTAGGGAGCACATTGCGCGAATGCTCACTGGAAGATCAACTACTTCGACTACACACGTGATCGACTACTTCGACTACGGATCACGTCAACATGGCGAGCGACAACAGCGCTGCAACCAAAACACTATTGGAGATGGCAACGGCAACGACAGCAGCAATGGTGGTTCCGCATCTGCTCCTCCTGCTATGGCTGCACCGTACGTTATTTTCATCCTCTCAATTATAGTTTTGATGACTTTGCTTCTGTGCACAAATGAGATAGACATGATCATTTCTTCTGTTTTCCAATGTTACATGTCTAGTTTGTGTACCTCTTCTGTTGAGAATAATCTGTTTAGAAACATTATCATGGTTTATGTTATTATCGTCATGATTTATGCTATTTGTTTCCGGATTAAATTGAATGGGAAATTGCTAATATTTCTAACACTAATTGCTGGATTCACAGAGAACGCATGTATTGGCAGATAAAGACGCTTTAGGATGATGATCTGCATTATGTAAAGCCAAGGCAAGGTGGATCGTACCAGTCAATGATGATGGGCTGTTTGTTCTCGACGGACCACCTGAGCGCGTCGTCGAGCTTGTCCATGGAGTCGATCTCCTCCATCTCCACCGGCCGCGACACGTCCCAGAAGTACGCCTCCGCCTTCATCCCATCCCCTCTCTCCCTCCTCCTCCTCCTCCCCTTCCCGCCGCCGTCTCTCCACAGCCCGAGCGGTCTCCCACTCCCAGCCGCCCCGCCACCGCCGGCGACGGTCGAGCAGGCGGCTGCGGGGGCCTGCAGGGCGCCGGCGGTGGCTGCGGCGGGCGCCTCGCGCACGCGCAGTACCCTGGGGCTCGGCGCTAGGAGCGCCATTGTTCGAGGACGCGGCGCGCGCGCGTTGGTCAGAGGCGGAGATTGGGCCGCAGGGGCATTCGAGTGGGTGGCGCAGAGGGGAAACGACGATCTGACGGCAAACTGTTCGTTCGTGGGAGTGGCGGCGGGAGGGAGCTTATCCGTATTGAGGAGCAACGCGCGGCGAGGTGGGGACCGTGGGGTAGGAACAAACAAAAGCGTTGGCTTCTGGGGCCTACCGGGCTCGCGGAAATATCCCGAGATTTTTGCGTGCGACTTGGTCAAGTTTCCCCATGGGCCTCAAGTCTCCTAATGGCCTAATTTCAGTTCAGTAGGCCCAAAAGTAGGCAATGGGCTCTGAATGAATTATTTCCTGCACTCCTCAAGTCGGGTAGTTCTGAAACGAGTCGGTGAATTCAGAAATCAGAAGTTCAGTGTTCAGAATCCACATGTTGCTGGGCTGAATGCCTGATGACATGCATCCACGCAACTCCATGCTGCACAGCTGCAGCTCACCAATGCCAGATGGACACTTGACAGCTGCCATGATGAGAACTCAGTTCGTCTATCGCTCGACACGTAGCCCAGCCGAAGCTGCCTAAACTGTTCCAGGATGACTCAACACGACAGCACCGTTGAGTTAGTAGTAGCAGCACCGAAAATATTTCATCACAATCTTCGTACACCACTTGCGACGCTTCAGTAATCAGTACAGGTACGTACGCAGAATCCTCTGGTTATTTACTCCTTTATTACAGGACGGATGACACTTTTTGGCCCTGTTCTGATATGTTGTAGATTGTGTTTATTCTCTCGTTTATCATAAGTATATTTTCTAAATTGCTAAATGATATGTTTTTTATAAAAAAAATTTCTATATAAAAATGTCTCTAAAAATCGAATAGATCAATTTTTTTAAATTTTTAATAGTTAATACTTAATTAATTATATACTAACAATATTTTTTAATTTTACGTGCAGATTATAAGTGAAAGCAACCTTTTAATCCGTTGCTGCTGCTGCTTTTGTGTACGAACTGGCGTCCTTGCATAGCTGCATGCAGGCTACAGTATGCGTGGTTTTCACCGGCATGTTTCGCCTTTGCACGTAGCAGAAAAATTAAAGCCACAAAAGGTACGGACCCTTGCTTAACCCGTACTCCATGGATCTTCCCTTTCCAATGTCTCTCCTCCTGTACTATGCTGTGGGATCCACTTGCAAATCGGTCTCAAAAATGATAATGACAGAGGCCTAGAGCTCAATACATATAATGAGAAGTTGAAATTCGAAAATGCTTTTTTGGTTGGAAAGGAACTCCCAGCAAAATGTTGCTCCGTGGTGGTCAATTGGCCATAATCGATTAGATCGTGGTGTTTATGATGGTGCTACAGAGAATAATAATCCGATAACTCAACAAACAAAGACGATGCCGGCTGGGGCCCATGCAGGCCATGCGGAAAGAATGATTCAAAGGTCTTCTTCATGCAATTCAATGCCAAATCTAATGTTTTTGTGCTCATTGCTTTCATAGGGATCTCCACATAAAAACGGGCCTTGGTGAGTGGCGACCAGCCTCTGTAGTCTCTACTCTCTAGCTAGTGGACCCTTTTTTCGCATGCATGTGACCTCCACGGCAGTTCAGAAGTGCATGACAGGGAGTTGGTCAAAAGGGAGAAGAAAAAACTGCCTGGTTACCAACGCAACAACGCGACCTGCAATGCTATATTGACACGATCGAATTCCTTCTTGAGCCTACAACTGCAAGTGAACCAATACCTAACCTCTCCTAATATCGATCTTGTAGGAGTTCGTCTCATTTCTTTCTCAGGCGACTATGTATGCAACTCCTTCAGTTACACGCTTACACGTCTTGTGGTGTTAGGCTCGCCTTCACTATTCTCAGGGCGTGTACTTTTTGCCGGAATCTTCTTCTTTCTTTGCAGCGCCGTTTATTACAGTGTCGTACTAGTATAATTATCAATTAATCTATGGATCATGGAGTTGGCATCTCATCAGTCAAGGAGCTATTATCTAAAAAATCAGTCAAGGAGCTTAGGCTGCTCCCCAGTTTCATTGGGTAAACACTCACCTGAAAATAGAACACCTTGCAGGTTTGTAACGAGATGAAAATTTCAACTTCTTTTAAAAAATTGAGAAGAATCCAACTTGACCTGCATGCACTCGTCAATTTTATTTTATGAAATCTTATCTGGGAAGTTAGGCAGTGAAGCAGAGTTGTCCCTCTCCTATCAAAAATCGGCAACCTGTTTGATAGATTCAGGCGTGTGCGGATGGTCCAAGTGCATACATGTATCGACATGGCTAACCTTGCACTTACATAGCTAATAGCCCATTGAATTAGGCACGCTAATTAAACAACACAAATAGACCACTTCAGATCATATCACCTGCAGTTTCATATTTAAGCGGCGCATTTTACGCGATCCAATCTAACTGATTCATTTCATTTTTTTTAATCCAACTGATTCATTTCTGAAACTGCACCTATTCTCCATGGCTCAAAACTTCTTCCGTGCACGTATCACGCGTCAGATTTGACATGGACGGTCCAGATCGAGTTGCACCCGATAGTTTGGTGGTTAGGCTGCCAAGAAGACGGTGTGCATCCGTGTGTACGGACAAGGGAAGCAAGCAGGGTCGCAACTAGTGCTATGGCAGATGATATGGGCGTGCCAAACATGCAGAGTCAAATAGCACTTCAGTTTCCGGATTGTCCAAGTGGAGGTAGATCACAAGATAATGCAGCATTCAAATATGATTCTTAGGCTCTGTTTCTGTTCTTCCCTTCCGAGGAAGTCAATGATGTAAACATGGTGCTGCTTGCCGTACTTCACCATGAGTTGTGTGACGAATTCATGATTTAAACTCCAAAGAACTCTGTTGAATTTTAGTTTCTCCTTTTGTAAGCTTGCAACGCCACTATATTGAAAAATCAATGTTATTTGCCATATAGTGAACACCCACTATTTTAACTGACCATTTCCATTATAAAACTAGCCAGCTAATAGTATACCTACTTAAGCACACTCATAAAGTAGGAAGTTTTAATATTCAAATTACAAATTCAAAATTTTGAGTTGAAAGTTTCCATAGACTAGCGAACTTCACATGATTACTAGGTTAGACGTAGAACATGTTGGTTGAAGTTTAAAAATTTCCAGTTCCAAAGTTACGAATATTTAAGTTAGAAACTCAAAAGTTTTGAGTTAAATTTGAATTTTGAAAATTAGGAAGTGTTCACCCGTTAATTAAATTCAATATTGAACGTTCCAAGCAAGCCCTTTGTTGCGGGCCCGGCCCTTTGTCCTTTCATCAGTTCCCTTAATTAATTATGACAGATCTTAACTTTTCCTTTTAAAAAAGCTACGTACAAGTGTACAACATGGTAAAATTAACCTAGAATTTTTCACATAGCCTGAATTAAGCTACAATTTGGCCGGGGTGAAGAACGCTACTACAATTTATTCATTTAGGAAAATGATACACGTAAAATTAAAAAAATCCTTACAAAACACATCACCCAGAGTGATTATTTACAAAACTGCCACAAGCCTCCTGTAGATTTGCCGTCTGTTGAGTGTTGACAGCCCAGCCAAATTTGAATTTCGGAGCGATTCTCAAGCGCATGTCGCCACGTTCCAACTAAACCCAAAACGCTACGGATTTTAAACCCCACTAAAAGATTACGAAGTTAGTTTCGCTCCCAACCCGCACCACCCCAACCCACCAGATCACGCGCTCGCCATCACCATCTCCACCGCCGTGGCGCCGCCGCCTCCTCCCCTACAAAAGCCTCCGCCGTAGATCACTCGCCACCCCGCGGAGCGCATCGTCTCCTCCCCGCCTCACCCCACCGCCGCCGCCACCGCCACCGCTTCGTTCTCCCGCATCGAAACCCTCGGGGAATTCTCGCTGCGGCCGTGCGAGCGCTATCAGATGAAGGGCGCGTGGAAGCAGAGCGGCGTTGCCGATCACGTTGGCCACCTCAGCGGCGGAGGCGGGGTCCTGGTTGGCCGCGCGCGACGGGCGAGGCTCTGCCTCTACGGCCTTGCGCTCGCCTTCGGCGCGTTCGCCGGGTTCCTCGCCTTCGCGCCCTCTCTCCCCGCGCCTTCGCCCTCGTCGCCGGCCGCCGCGTGGTTCGACGGCCTCCTCGCCTCCACGTCGCCCTACCGCGCGCAGGTTTCGAGCTACTTCTCCTCGCTGTTCCCCGCCAACTCCTCCTCATCGCTGTTCACCGCCAACTCCTCCTCCCCGGAGCCTCCTGGAGGAGCAGCGACGAAGCCTGGAGGACCGAGCGGTGGAAGGTTCGTTGCGAGGGGTGGGCAAGCCGGAAGCAATGGCTCCAGTGCAGTTGGAGCCGGTGATCCATCGGGAAGAGGAGTCGGAGTATCAAGCCGCAATGTGGGAGGAGTTACGAGGGGCAACTCCCCATCCGGCAATGCTACCGCGGCGATGCAGACCAGCCCGCCGCCCAATGATCAAGCGGGAGGCGGTGCCGCAGCCAATAATTCGACCACGGGTTCCGCCGGCGAAGCTGCAGTTCCAAGCCACGGTTCAGCCACAAACGGCACGATGACCAAAGATGGTACGCCTGTTCGGATCAATGGCACCGACGTGATCGCAAGTTCATCAGAAGATGGAGATGTCAGCGTAGTGAAAGCTAATGCAAGATACGCGGCCGGGTCTACTCACCAGCTAGGTGGTGCAAGTGCAATCGTATCTTCAAGCAATGGAACTGCTGTTCCATTCATCAATCAGACTGGGAATGCAGCTGCAGTGGTCACGGGCGGCAATGGAGCTGCGTCTCAGAGAGGAGCCCCAGGCAAAAACCAGACTGTCCTAAATCGGCCGCCTGCAAACGATCAGAATCAGAGCGGAAGCAGAGCTGCTTCAGGTGGAAGCAATATTACAATGGATGCTATTCCTCAGGGGATTGCTAGTAACACCACAGAGGCTGCTGCTGCTGCTGCTGGTAAGAAGAAAGCCCATTGGATTGAAGCAATGGCGAGCTGTGATATGTTTTATGGAAATTGGGTCCGAGATGACTCCTACCCTCTCTATCCTGAGATATCATGTCCTCACATCGATGAATCCTTCAACTGCCCTCTCAATGGCCGCCCTGACAATGCTTACCAGAGGCTCCGGTGGCAGCCCAGCGGATGCAGCATTCCACGGTGAGTAAAGACTACCTGAGAAACTCTGTTTGTTCAGTTCTTGGTGATTCATGTGTCACAACTGAAAGTTCAGCTACATGTTGTTAATACCAGATTGAACCCGAGTGACATGTTGGAGAGGCTGAGGGGAAAGAGACTGGTGTTTGTCGGTGATTCCCTCAACAGGAACATGTGGGAATCCCTGGTCTGTATCTTGAGGAATTCTGTCAAAGACAGGAGAAAGGTCTTTGAGGTATCAGGCAGGCACAAATTCAGGGCAGAGGGCTCCTATTCTTTCTTGTTTCAGGTGTGTTGTACAGTTCCATCATATTTCAGACTTGGCATTTGTGCTCATTTCAGCATACAGAGTGAATGCTCATTTGCAAATTTCACTTCCCTGTTGTCTAGGACTACAACTGCAGCGTGGAGTTCTTCCGCTCCCCTTTCCTTGTTCAGGAATGGGAGTTTCCCGTCAGAAAGGGTTTAACCAAGGAAACTCTTAGGCTTGACGTGATCAGTAACTCTTTCCCGAGGTACAAGGATGCAGATATCATTATCTTCAATACCGGGCACTGGTGGACGCACGAAAAAACTTCTCTAGGGTAAGTTACACTTGCTGCTTTCTGATTGACTGAATATCTGCATGCCACCTTTCTGATTGACTGAATATCTGCATGCCACCTGTTCTGAATTTCGAGTTGTTCACTATATTGAACGTGTCACAGGAAAGATTACTATCAAGAGGGTAACCGTGTATATAGTGAGCTGAATGTTGATGATGCCTTCCAGAGAGCTCTTAAAACCTGGGCCAAGTGGGTTGATTCCAGTGTAAATCCCAAGAAAACAACTGTGTTTTTCAGGGGCTACTCAGCATCCCATTTCAGGTTTGTAGAACCTTTTCTGAGTTCTGGCAAGTTCTGTTTTGATCACGCACAATATCATGTTATCGGAATAGCTGCTGAACTGGTGTTTATTGTATGTTTCAATTATGCAGTAGGGGCCAATGGAATTCAGGAGGCAGTTGCGACAAGGAAACCGAGCCAATAACAAATGAGAAGTACCTCACACCATACCCACGGAAGATGAGCATCCTGGAGGATGTGCTCCGTGGGATGAAAACACCTGTAGTTTACTTGAATATAACAAGGATGACAGACTACAGGAAGGAGGCACACCCTTCTGTCTATCGCAAGCAGAAGTTGACTGAGGAGGAGAGGAAGTCGCCTCAGATTTACCAGGACTGCAGCCACTGGTGCCTTCCAGGAGTACCTGACTCTTGGAACGAGCTTCTCTACGCACAGATCATGGTCAAACAGCATCAAATGCTGCACCAATAAAGGCAAGTGTTGAATTACTTGTTCCTGTACATGAACTGTTGTTTGTATTAAGTGAGGTTAAGGATTTTGGTATCCTTTTGCATAAAGTAGGCAGTTACTCAGGTCTCTGACTCTCAATACCAACACGTATTCTGTATAGGCTCATAGGATTTTATGATGTAAAGTTCATGTCTAACTAGAAGTAACCAGAAACAGAGTAGCAATATAGCATATATGAGATGGTATAGGATCCTCTTCCAAGAAACCCTGCCTTTTTTGTTATCTGACCACTACTTTTTACTTCATTAGCATGATGATGTAGTATTATTTGAGTTGATCTTGGGTATATTGAAGTATATTTGAAATGGTTGTATTGACATCTCAATCTCCTGATTCTCCTGAATGATTAGTGTTTCGTGTTGTATATATATATATACGCACCGAAGTTCTTGGTAAATAAAGGTCTGTTCGAATCAGCTTTTAACTGAAGCTTTTTTATGGCACGTAAAATGAGAAAGATCATTATCGTATAAATAATTAAGTATTAACTATTATAAAATTTGAAAATGGATTCATTTGATTTTTTTAAAAAAACTTTTATATAGAATTTTTTTAAAAAAACCGCACGGTTTAACCGTTCGGAAAACGTATTAACAAAAGAGAAAGAAACTCAAGCTGTAAGCTGTTTAGAACGCTCCCTAGGTCTGTCATGTATGGTTGTGGAACACATTTTACGTTACTACTGAAGTTTTGGTTTAGTTTGTCAGACATATGTACGGCTAGACTATTGAGCCTGAATATCAATAGCAGTTTCAACTTCGATGAGATCCTCTGCGACTGCGATATGTCCTTTTTGCTAGGGTTCTGTTCTAGTTTCAACTGAGATGCTGCCTCTCTAGAATATTGAGAAGTACCCGCTGTTAAAACAGCAGATCATTCATGTTCTAGTTTAGGCCTGTAGCAATATGAGCTTCTGCACATTTCTGCTAGACGAGTTACAGCTACTATTTAGGCCTATAGCAATGCGAGCTTCTGCAAATTGCTACTAGACGAGTTACAGATTCAGGATAGAAGCTTCAGAAGCTGCTATCGTGAACAACATTTGCTGTCTGAAGTTTTTGGCCTTTGGGGTGAAATGCTTGCAGTTGATGTGAACGTACTACTACTAGTGCTACACTGTAGCAAGTTGTTTACGTTTTGGTTGGGGGACATTAATCAGAAAGCAGGCTATTGTCCACTAGTGGTGTTTTACCTCGATTTGCATGGACCATGCATCTGGCTGGTCCTTTCCCTTGTCGTATGGCATCGTTTAATTTCTCGTCTCTTTAAATAGATGGTATGAAAGACGCATTTTCTCTGAATTTATACACGGATCAACAGGACGAACCACACCTTTTTCTGGAATGGGGTTTCTGATTGGACAAAGATTTAATGTTGGTAATTTACTGAAGCTTTTGTTCGGTATGAACTGCGGTTATGGTTTGCAAGCATGTGATCGACGTGGTGTCTGATTAATTAGCAGTCTGCTGTTGGTGAGTCCATTTAGCTAGCTGGGTTTTGGAGCATTATGTGCGGCCTGTACTAGCCTGTACATGCATGCCGACAGAGGACGTGCCCAGGATCTAGATGTGCGCGTTCTGTCCCAAATGCCCATCAGATGGTTGCCCATCAGCTATATATCGATTCACAGAACCGAACCATCTGATGGTCCATATGTGACGGCCATGCCGACCTGCCTCTACGGAGCTTATGTGTTTACTTTGTTGGTTCATGATGTATGTGGACTGTATCTATATACTGAGTCTCTGATAATGAATACGTCGTTTTAGACATATGTTTGACTTTTTTTTTAAAAAAAGAGAGAGAATCCAATATCTTTTTAAATATTTAGATTAGATACATAAAAAATCATATATTGTTTATTCCTACCGAAAGTATCATTATAATAGCATAAATTTGTCGTATTTTACAAACAGGTCATAATACTCCTTGTATTATGATATTAGAAGTTAGTAGACAGGTCATAAACAGGTCATCGATCCTTGTTGAATGGCATGTATTTCTGACCGGAGCAGCAGAGAGAGTATCATTTATTCCAAATCATGGATCATTCCACAATTACGTGGTAACCCCAGTCCGCGCACTAGAATCCCTTTCTTTGCACCTGGTTTCTCTTGAATCCTAATGGCTATTATGGAAACATTGACCCCCCCCAAAGAACAATTATACTAACAGGAATGTGTGCATTGGAATCATGATTGTGATGGGGACAAAATATTATCCCCTTCGGTTTTTAATAGATGATGTTGTTGACTTTAGAGCATAAGTTTGATCGATTGTTTTATTAAAAAAACTATGTAAATATTAATTATTTTGTTAAGACTTGTTTTTATCATTAATTTACTTTAAGCATGACTTATTTTTTTTGCATATTTATACTAAATTTTTGAATAAAAAAATAATTAAACTTATATTCAAAAGTTAACGACGTCATATACTAAAAACGGAGAGAGTGCTATTTAAGGGAGATGATCAAAACCCACAACAAAAACGTAATTTTAACCGCAAAAATTAGCTTGCAAACATGGACTCATGAGTTAAAGCTAGCCATGGGGGCTAAAAGCACATGCACAAAAATTATTTCATGCAAACATGCATTTAGGTACCGCACAAATCTACCCTCTAGAGTAAAAACTCTTCTCGATTTCTGTGAGCATGTTTCTCGAATTGCTATGCGGTGTATTTTTTGCAAAAATTTTATATATAGAAGTTGTTTAAAAAATCATATTAATCTATTTTTTAAATTTGAAATAGCTAATACTTAATTAATCATACGTTAATGACTTATCTTATTTTAGGTGATCTTTTTTTTCTTTCTCTTCACTTACCTTCAAACTAAGCCTTACTCTTATTACCTCCTTCATTTAGAACCTCAAATAAACACATGCCTACAAAACCCTACATACCGTAGATCCAGAAAAAGTACACCTTACAATTTTTTTCCCCACATGCATTGCTCATTTGTACGCATAGCAATACTGTCCACCAGACAAATCTCACCTGCCTCTCCATCCCATCTCCTATACAACAGTTCTAATGCACATGGCGCATTGCATGCAAAAACAAACCCACCCCACCACTCACGCCATCCATCCACCCCCTCTTGATATGTGCACCCATCTCCTAGGCCAACCCAACCCAAAAGCCAAGCAAGGCAATGCAATTATGCAAATATGCAAGTGCAACGCAGCCAAAGTGTAAAAACTGCACCAATCTACTACTCCTATTGTGCTTACTGGTTTCCCATAAATAAATGCCATCCATGAGGCATAAAAGGCCAACCAAAACCAAGGAACCAACACCCAAAGCCCCCCTCCTTTAATTTGCACCCTCCCCAAATCTCCATTGCTCTCTCTCACTCACCCTCCCCTTCTCTCTCTTCCTCCTCCTCCCTCTCTCTCATCCGTCCATGAGGATCAGGAGGCGGCCTCAGTCCCAGGCTCTCTCCTCCCCGCATCCCTCCTCAGATCCATCCACTGCACCCCAGCCTCCACCAAGAAACTATGGACGTTACTGGCTCTCGGGAGACAAGGAGGAGAAGGATGTGGAGGAGAAGAACAAGTCGGGGCAGTTGCACTTGCACCCAAATGCGGATCTTGGCGACGACGAGTCGTCGGCGGTGATGCGCGCGGCGGCGGCATTGCCGTTGTTCCCGCAGGTATACTCCCTTGATCCCAATCTGCTCCAACGACATAAACAAAAACTGCCATTATTGTGCTTGTTATTATCATCAGAGGTTGGTTTCGTTGCACCACCCGTTTATGGCGGATGCATGTACAGATCTAGCTAAACCCATGTTCTTGGATTGCTGCTGATTTCTGCTACTTTGCCAGGACAATGCGGTGGTGGAATGCAGCAAGATCAGGCCCGGTGGTGGTGCACACCAGCAGGGAGCAGCAGATGGTCACAGGAGGTATGTCAAGAACACAACTGAAACTGGAACAGGAACAAAACAAGAAAGTGCCCTGCTAGCTTGTGTCATTTGTGTCATTGTGTGGGTGTGAGTGACAGTAGTCGTAGTGGTGGTGGTAGTGGGGGTAATAATAAATAGAAAGGGAAAGCATCCAAGGGACTTTTCTATCTTCTGGGCTCGGTTTTTACTGTTTTATACTGGGCAATGACAGCTTGACACATGACACACATCAATTCAACCAATTTAATACAAGGCCTGCTCATGTAGGCAAGGCATGTAGTACTACTAGTGTTCTTGCTGCTGCTAATCCATCCAGTGCACTACTACCATTGCACCCTCTTCGATCAACCACTTTCATGGCTGATTGCTTGATCTCTTGCTCTTGCAGCCTGTTTACTTGTCCTCTTCCATGATCGCATTGCTGCGATCTCATCTGTATGGGTGCAAGCCATGTTGGTCAGGAGACATGGACCATGTGCGTGCGCACGTCGTGAACTATATTCCCCTTTTACTTGCATATATGCACTTGGTTCGTGTTAGGCATAATTTGCATCGGTGATTGCATTGGTCTGGATTCCTTGTGTAGCTTGTTCGTCAAATGGTTGACAATAACAGGTAGATGTGTTCTGCATTTGCAGCCTAGAGAATGGCCATTACAGCAAGCCTGAGCCAGCGATCAGGAGTACAGGAGAACGTCTCGTCAACGGCGTCGTCCGGGCAATGCCAGTGGCCGTGAACGTGAAGGAAGAGACCAAGAATGATGGCAACGGTGGCGGTGGCGGCGGCGGTGGAGCGAAGAAGCGGCGCGGACCGGCGGTGCTGATGGAGGGGTCACGTTGCAGCCGAGTGAACGGGCGCGGGTGGCGCTGCAGCCAGCCCACGCTGGTCGGCTACTCCCTCTGCGAGCACCACCTCGGCAAGGGCCGCATGCGGAGCGTGACCGGCGGGCGCGGCGGCGCCGGCCAGCTTGGCCGCACTGAGCCGAGGAAGAACGCCGCCGCCGTCGCCGCCGGGCCCAAGACGCCGGCTGAGCCGCCCGCCGTGCGGCCCTGCTAGGGGCGGAGATCAATCGATCGGTTGGTTCTACTGCAAGATTCTTTTGTTCTATGGTGGTGGTGCATATCAGGTGGTGAATCACGAATGTGAATTCCATGTTCCGTTTCTGTGAATGCAAATTCTGTGGCATCGTCGTGAAGAACTGGAGATCACACTGCAGATTTCTTGACCAAAAATTTCCTTGATAGATTACATTGATCTCCTCGCACGAATCCAAGACCATGCAACCGTAGTTCCAAGAACGTCCAGTACTCTTGCCGGGGTGCAACTGCATCTCACTGTTCCTCATCAGTGCAGATCACTCATCAGCACACAAAAAAAATCATCAAGTCATTGCGTTTAATTGCTGATACTAGTGTTCATGCACCACACGGTGCACCGACTCCGACATCCATGGACAACCAAGCATCGAGAAATTACTTGCGTCAAAATTATCACCTGGAAAGCTGAAGCAACATTCCGGATAAAGCCTGACGCGAAGCAAAGCTGCCTGTCCGGGACAGACAGGGGAAGGTGTCAGTGTCAAGGAAGTACTTAACCACTTAAGTACTCGGAGCACATTGATAAGCACTTCTAACAACATGTTCTACCAATGTTTCTAGGCTCATTAAAGCACGTACGCCACAGCATAGGATTCGTACAAACCGTCACATTAACGCAGGCACACACAATGTAGGTCAGGGTCACCTTGTGCATGATCACGGGAGGCACAAAAACAAGAGAGAATAAGAAGGAAAAGAAAATAATTAGGGCAAAAAAATGATGTGTCTGTTAGATGCTTTTGGATGGTAGCACGTAGAGGAGATCCGGATGAGCTAGCAGATCTCAAAGCTGCATGTGGGGGGAGCTAGCTACTGTAGTATACTTCGATCGCCCAGTTGCCTCTTCTTGCATGGCTTCTAGCTGGAGGCAGCAAAGGAACAACTAGCCAGAGAGTGCATCAGATCGTTGCTGCGGACAAAAAACTGTGTCAGAAACTCACAATGGAAGAGTGTGGGGGAACCTAGCCTTCGTGCATGTGATTAATCGGCGATTATGCCTTAATGAAAGGAAATGCACTCCTATCCGTTCGATTTTGCAGGGAATTATCTGTGTCGTTACTTTCATGGGTCGATCCCTAGATAGGACAATATAGTTAAGGAGATCCACCGCCCGATGACCTCAGATGATAGACAATGTCTGGGTTAGCGGCGATCACACATTGAAATTTTAGTGTCAATTTAGGTACTGTTTGGTTGGATGACACACTTGTGGCATCAAGTTTGACCAAGTTATTAGCCTACCGTTTGGTTCCTGTCATAACTGTAGTTTGCCACATTTTTTAAGAAATTGGATCCATCTCTTGTAGGCTCATTTTCTTGTCACAACTTGCATGTGGCCAATATAATATGCGGATTGCTACATTTTGCCAAAACTTTTATGGCAAAGTGAAGGTGTCATCCAAAACAACCCCTTTAAGATTGAAAATAATATTTTATAGTGAACACTTAGTAGTGATAGATTTGTCTTAAGCCTATAACTTTTTCTGGGTCCGGTTAGGAGCCATATGAAAGCATCATCAGTTAGGGCTTTCAAAACACATAAATTTTATAGGATTTTCACAGAAAATAGTTTAATTTTTCTAAAATTCCCACAAAATTCCTCCAAAACGAATAGCCCATGTGAGGCAACATCCGGTGAAACCTTGATTCCAATATTTATTTTGTGAGCTTGCCAACTATCATATTGTGTAGTACTTGTTGAAATGTCAGTTTAAGCTAATGAAATGAAAATTTGACCGCGAAGCTCACCAGCCAACTGACTCATACAGGAGGTGGATTTTTTGCTCTCGAGGGAATATTTTTTTGTTTTCACATATCATCTAAAAAGTTACTAATTTTTTTTTAAAAAAGCATGATAGTTTGATGTAAGTATATTACTTCATAAACACGTAAACTTAAATTCGATGTATAGCTCTTGGAACATAATTTTTTAGGCGGATCAATATATCTCACATCGATCTACCTCGCCAATTTTTTTAAAAAATTATGACTTTTTGAGTGATACGTAAAAATTAGAAAATGCCCCCTCAAGGAAAAAGAAAAAGACTTTGCCGACGCATTCAGTGTGATAGTCTCTTGATAGATACACATAGGTCATTGCAAGGCCAAGCACAAAATATCTCACATTGCTATCCCAGAAAGGCCTTTTTAGGATAACGCATTTCTCGTCTTCACAAAAGTACGTACGGTCACTCGCACCACCCGACCTGACCTGCTGCCGGCCATGGAGTTGCTGCTTCTCCCTTCTCGAGGCGCCGTCACCCACCCGCGTCGTGTCACCGGCGTGTCCACCGCTCGGCCGGCGGCGGCAAGCTCCAGCAACGTCGAGGTCATCGACACAACCGCCACAGCGGCGGCGGCAACGCCAGGGGACGTAGCCAAGAACCGCCAAGAATGGCGCTCGAGCGGCCGGCCGGCGGGCGGGCTGGCGCGGCCTCAACCTGTCGGAAGACATGAGGAGCGGGATGATGTGGCGGATGCTGGCGCCCCCCGCGGCGGCCGTCGCGGCGGAGGCCGCTTTCCTGAGGCTGCTCGACGGCGCGGCGAGCGACGCGCCGGCCTGGGCCGGCGCCGCGGGCTCAGCCGTGTTGTTCGCCGTAGGGCTGCTCGGTTTCCACTACGGGTTCTTGTCGTCGAGGTGGGACGCCGCGGAGAGGGGCTCGCTGGTGGGGTGGGAGCTCGCCCTCCGGCACTGGAACGAACTGTCCATGGCCAATAATTTGTCCATGGATGACGAAGAAAGTGACGTCGACGAAGAGGAGGAAGACGAGGAAGAAGATGACGAAGACAGTGACTAGTTAATCCGATGTATATATAACAATACTTTGTTCGATTAAACCATGAATTAATTAGTGAAGTGGTTTTAGCCTTTGTAGTCAGATATAAAGATTTAGAGATTATATATATACCCGTTTATTGTAAAGAACAATTCACCGAGAGCTCTTTTGCAACGCTGAAATTCTACAAAACCTTCACACGAATTAGTTCATTTCGTGTGCTGCAGATGATTTTTGACATAAAATTTGACACTCGTCTTATTAAAAAATCTATATAAAGATCATCTATTTTATTATGACTTATATTATTATTAAATATATTTAAGTATTAATTATTTTTTAATATTTATACTAATTTTTAAATAAGACAAGCGAATAAACATATTATCTAAAATTCAACAATGACATATATTTACAAACGGAAGGATTAACTTCTGATGGTTAATGTTTAGACTAATGTGATTGCAGACTGTTTTGACATCACAACACGATTAATGTACTGTTAGTGGGACCGAAGAATATAACCACACTTACATGCTACTTCCTCTAGTTATCGGTCTATATATTAAGATTTAAAAGGAGAAGATCACGGTCTTTTATTAAATGATGTATAGCAGAAAATAAGAGATTATTAGAGTAGAATAGGGAAAATTTTAAATAAAAGATAATTAATATGACAAATAGTAATTTAAAGTAACAACTATTTAAAATAAATTTTAAATACTAAAAAGACAACTATTTTAGGAAGGAGATAGTAATTAGTACTTCATCTATTCAACAGTATAAGCATTTGAAACATTCAAATTTTGTCTAAAAATGTACTAAGCATTTCTACATTAGTACTTATCCAATCAATTACCTTATATTTAAATTTCTTCCTATTCTACCTCTAACTATTCTTTCACCACCATTCATCCTATATTTAATAAGGAATATTAAAGTCTTTTTTTAATATTAATCTTTAATAAATAAACTAAAAATATTTATACTGTTGAACGAACAAAGGAAGTAGGATCTTGTACATCTAGTGATCCGTGCTACACATGAGCCTAATCATCGACCAAATTGTGAGCAGATTTTGGACTGGACGTTGTTACGCTTTTTGTTTGATGTTCTTAAACAGATTGACTAGTAGTACTATATTTTTTCTCATAAAATATATAATTTATTTTTGAAGTATTAAGATTGGCTTATTTAACCTCTTATACTACGAACTGAGTGTTCTATTATCTGAAGTATGAAAAATAGCTTAAATAACTCCTAGAATAGTTTTGTAGATGTTTTTGACATGTAGATAATAACATGGCCATGATTTTACTTGTATGGCACAGAAATTAGTCTATTAAATTTAAATTAATCTAATTATTTATTTTTACTCACGGATCAATAAGCTTAAAAATTACTATATAATAACACTAACACACACCATTTTAAGTCATCACGCTTGTGAAAAAATATTTAACCGACTCTATCACCATATTATTGTCTCTTTCATAATTTATATGGTAAAAACCACAGTCACATCACCATCTATATTTTAAAAATCACTTACAAAATCACCAAATTATTTGAGCCGAATTTAATACTTGAGATAAAATAGCGAGCTTCATAGTTTAAGAGGTACCCGATGCTTGGTGGGCTGAACAAACTTTCCTCTGACTGCGTAGGCTGCAGGTTGAGCCACAATTTCCCAGCCCAAAGAATCCCTCGTGGCCGTCGGATAAGCACAGATAGAGCTGCAAAACGCTCGTTTTCTCCGCTCACGCAATTCGGCCACTACAATGGAGTGTCTTCTGCGCTCTCGATTCACCCCCAACCCGACCTGCACCTCTCCCCCCCTGCGCCTCCGATTCCTCGCTCCCCCTCGCCGCCGCCCCATCCGCCTCAACGCAAGCCCGGGCGGCTCCGGCACATCCGGCAACCGCGAGGACGGCGAGGTTGGAGAGATCGAGGACGATCTGAGCACACTGCCCGGGAAGGTCATCGATGCCTACAGGAACAGCAACAACGACCTCCGGACTTTCCTCCAGAACCTCGTCGAAGCCGGCGTCGCCGACGAGTCGACCGTGTTCGGCGGCGAGAAGGACGAGTTCCTGCGCGCCCTCATCGACGCGGACCTCCCCGGCAGGAGCCCCGATCTCAGCGTTCTGTGGAAGTTCCCGGCCGTGGCGTTGGCTTCGTTTGTCGGCGTGCCCGCGCTGCTCGGGTACCTCGGCGAGGCAGCGGGCGCGCACGTGCCCGCGTGGATGCCGCTGGTGTACTCGCTCGCGTCGTTCCTGGTCGGGACGCTGCTGGTCGCGGACTCATCGATCAGCGACGAGGAGTGGGAGGAGTGGGTCCGGCGGCGGTAGCGCGAGGGGGAGCTCGCGTTCCTCGAGTCGGAGGAGGTGCTATGGCGGACGGCGCGGCAGGTTCCGGCGGCGGTGCTCGCGACGTCCGCGGCCGGCGAGGCGACGCTGCGCGCGGCGGCCGCGGTGACCGGGCTCGACCTGCAGCCTCCGCTCTGAGTGGCGTTTCTGCTCTTCGGCCTCCTCCTGGGCGTGCCGTACGGCGTGTTCTCGGCGAGCTTCGATCCGGCGGTGGAGGCTCGGCTGGGAGGAGTTCGTCAACAACATCAGCGACGTCGTGCTTCGCAGCGGCGATGGCCATGATCGCCGCGACAAGTAGAAAGATAGGTAGTTGCATATCCCAATCCTCCCAATCGAGCAAACAGCAACAGCGAGTCAGCGACTCGGTGATGCCTCGGCCTTATTGTCTAGAGTATTACTCAAAAATAGCCCCTATTTTTAAAGTTCCAAAAGTTAGATAAGGGCTGATCTTATTTTTTTGACCTTAAAAATAATCCGAACTCCAACGACAGTCTCTATTTCTCAGCCTATATTTTTTTATTAAATTGCCTAGTTTAATACTATAATTAAAACATAAATATTTATAAAACATAGAATTCATCCACATATATATAAAGTTAACAGGATGTCTATTAAAAAAATACAACTAGTAATACTAATTTATTGAAGTATAACAGTCAAAAAAGTGTACAGTGCCATGGATAGATGAGGACATTGTAATACAGTAAAAAAGTGCAGTTAAGAACAATGCAGTGAAAAGTATGTGCAGACGGCACGGCAGGGCCGGCGGGTGCCGCGCGTCAGGCCGGCGAGCGGGCATCCACGCCGCAGCGCGTTGGGGCCAGCGGGCACTGTCGGCCGGTGAGCGACCAAGCTGCCGTGCGCCGGGGCCAGTGGGCGTCCACGTCGCCGCGTATTGGGGTGGATGCTCGCTGGCCCAACGTGCGGCGGCCTGGCGTGCAGCGCCCACTTTCCCTAGCCCACTGCGCGCCGACGTCTCGAGGAACAAAAAGATTGGAAATTTTCTCAGATGAAAACCGTACCTCCTATCGATCCAGCCATCGGCCCTCGATGTGCGACGGCGTGGACGCCCGCCGGCCCGATGCGCGGCGCCTGCCTTCCCTAGCCTACTGCACACCGATGTCTCGAGGAACAGGAAGATTGAAAATTTTCTCAGGTAAAATTTTCAATCTTCCTATTCCTCGAGACGTCGACACGCAGTGGGTTGGGAAATTATCGTTCGCGCCAAAAAAAATATTGATGGGGGATGTGGCGTAGAGCCCCTAGGACTGAGGGCTTGAGAAAAAATTTAGGGGACTTCTTATTTTAGAGCCCTTTTTTTTTTTGAATAAAGGCCCTTAGGCAAGCTTTATTGATCAAAGATAGTTACATCATTGGATAAAAGATGGACAATGGAACTAGGGGGATCATCGTCCCATGTACAATTTTCTTTAGTAATCATAGCTTGCCTAGCTAATTCATGCGCCACTTGATTTGCTTCCCTGTTTAAGTGCTCAATCGAAATCTCTTGAAACCCACTCCAAATTATATAGCAATCATCATATATTGCGGCAGCTGAATTCGCAGTGAAACCTGCATTCATAATTTCAACGACCTCCATACAATCAGATTGAGCTATCAGTCGATTACCACCAATATGCTGAGCTAGTATTAATCCTTTCTTGAGAGCAAAAGCTTCCGCCATTGGCGCATCAACTAGGTAGGATATAAATGTGTTTGAAGCTGCAATCATACCCCCCGAGCTATCTCTGATAATTGCACCTGTACTGCCACATCCCCTGTCCTCATCATAGGATGCATCAATATTCAGCATCAGGTACCCTTCAACAGGCTTTCTCCATCCTTGTTTTAATTTGGCCCCTTTCTTCCCTGCCATTTGATAATTCTTTGTTAAAGAGACAATTGTTAGGCCTGATCTTGGAGGTGGCTGTACAGTTTCTCCATGCGTTAGTTGCCTTCTTTCCCACCACAAGTACCACCCTCCAGTCAGGATAAGCTCGGCAAAACCCACCCCCAGACCATAAACTTGCTGACCGCTATAGATCATTTCCTCCAAAACAATGGACCCCGATCGATCGGCCTCCAGTAGGTCTCTGATTTTCTCCCAAATTCCTATCGATCTCCATACAGCTCTGGCTCGATCACACGTGAACATCAAGTGTTTAATATCTTCTGCACCATTGTGACATACCGGGCATCCTCCATCAGGTACGACATGCCTGTTTGCCAGTATAGTATTGCACGGCATCAAACCTCGGAGAGCTCTCCAGCCAAAAATTTTAATTTTGCCCGGTACTTGGAGCTTCCATAGGTTCCTCCATACCTGACGATTGCTAGTTCCACTACCCTGTATAGAAGCAATTCTGGCACCAAATTTCTTCTTCCATTGGCAATGGTAAGCTGATTTCACCGAAAAAAGACCGTTTCTATTATAATGCCAGGCAACGCAATCTTCCCTCCCTGTGGTAATAGGTATCTGTAAAATAAGATTTGCATCAAGCTCAAAAATAGATCGTACCAGGTCCTCATCCCATGCTGCAGCCACAGGGTTGATAAGCTCATCCACTGTGCTTACTAAATTATTCCCTCTCCGTGTTTGCACTCTCATGTTATAGTTGCCTGGGATCCAGTGGTCCTCCCAGATCTTAATCTGTGTACCATCATCATCAGAGGAAAGAGAAGCCCTAATTTTAGGGCTCTTAGTAGGGTCTTTGTTGGAGATAGTTTTTTTCTTATTACCTAAAAACCATTTAGGGACTATTTATGATCTCTACTGGAGATATGCTCTGACTATGTAACTTTTTTTTTTGATCGGTGATGAACATGTAACTTAGTAACTCGTGAGGTGCTGTGGCCGTAAAACAACACGGTACGGTATAGTTTCATATTCCCGTGGCGACTCCAAAGTGTTTCCTATTTGTCTTTCTACTCTAAGCCGCCGCTGATTTGAATTTTAAAATTTAATTTTAGAGCTGGTTTTAAAATTTTTAAGATTTTTTAATTTTAGTATTTATTTTTAAATCGCTAAAGAAATATATATAAAAGTTTTACTTATAAATTATTTTTTATCTTTGATAAATATTACGGTTTATAATAGCTATAGGTGAGACCATAGGACTTAGTAAAAACGAGACCAAAGCAGCCTTCAACATACTCTCTATTCAGCTCACTACTCTTATCACACCCTATTTTTTCTCGTCTCCCTCCATAGATATGGAGAGCAAGAAGTATTACTCTTCAATATAGTATAATATTATTGGTCTAAATTATATTATAAGTATAAAATATTAATAAAATGTAGACAGATGGAATATAGAGAGCTCATAAGAGCGTGCAACAAATAGAGAGATATGGATCCTTTCTATTTTGTCTGAATTGAGAGGCAAAAATAAGAAGCACATTGGTGTTACTTTAGTTCCAAACTTCTAACCCTAAGGCTCCTTTGAAACGTAGAATTTTAAAAACATAAAAATAGCAAAAACATCTGATTGGAATGTCATGACATATCAAATGATATAGAAAATAAAATCGTAGAAATTATTTAAAACATGTGATTGGCTAGCTTAAAAAATACAAGATTTTTATGATTATATGTTACTTAGATTAGAGCGAAACAAAAACAACTCCCATGGTCCTATGCTGAGAAAATTGCACTACGAAGACAAATGTGCGATAACACCCGCTTGAATACGACCTGTCGCATGATGGTGTATGGCGCATATACCCATTGAATACGAATACGTTAGCGACTAAACGTTTCTCCACAATAAAGCACAGGTTCTACCCAAACTCTGTCCCGTATATGACAGGTCGTATTGTACGTATATCCAGGAAGCACCAAGTAGTTTTCCAGCCCTTATGTGAGCATGGAGGCGACCCAGGTAAAAGAAGCTCCCGTCCACCAGCGCGCCGCACGGTGCGTAGAGGGAGAAAGGCGTTCGCGATGAAGCGGCACATGTTCACGGGATACCACGCATGCAGCATCATCGTTTACAACCGATTCGGCGTGTGCACAGCGACACCAGTACATCAGGAAGAGCCGGCAACTCAAGTTCGCCAAGCTCGGCGCGCCGATCTCGACCCTGAACCGGGACTTGCAGGCGCTGATAGAGCAGCACGGGTTGTCCACTTGGGACGAGTACAAGGCACGGCAGGGGACGTTGGAGGCCGCGCGTGAGCCGCTGCAGCGGCCTTTTCTCCGCTGCGCGGCCGCGCGGTTTATGGGGGAGCAGCGGCGCGCCAGGAGACAGCGCGAGCGGGACCGGCGTCTGGCGTCGTTGAAGCAGCAGCTGCGGGCTGCCAGGCAGGCCCACGCGCAGCATCCGCCCACAGCCCGTTTGAATGTGCTCTTTTTTCTTTCTTTGAGAGGATTGTACTCGGATTAGTTTAGATGTCAGCGCGAGAAAAAAAAAGCAATGCACAATTTTGCAAGGTAGCAAACCAAAATGGCCCTATGATCACCCGTGTAGCAGGGCATAGTGTACTGTTAATCTGCTCCACCGGCGACGGAACGGCGAAACCGATGGCCTCCCCACCCCGGCTCGACGAGAGTTCCATGAGCTGAACACTCAGGTAGCAACAGGCAAGCGGCTTTAACGCAACAGCTTGCCGAAACCTGATCCAGTTGCAGGGTCACAAGTTTGCATAGGCAACCAACAAGCTAACACACTTGCTTACCATAGACGCAGCCAAGACTTCATGCGAAGAGCGAAACAACTATTGATGAAAAACTAGCCGTCATTATATACATGAGATGCAGTTCCTCCAGTTCGGTACTCTAGCTTCGAGATCTAATTGTAGGGCAAAAAGATTATGTAGCTCACGTAGAATACATTCCGCCAAGTAGATAGCCGCAAGGATGTCAGGGCTCTTATCACATATATAAATGTGACCAAACGTTAGCACCTTGTCAGGTAGAATTCATACCCTATGTGCATGCTAAAGAGCATCACACATTTTAAGCACGGCGTTCGAATGTGGAGTTGTAAGATTGATCGCTCAACTTCGACATCTCAGCTCGCTTCAGCCGCCTTTGTCGATACCTCCATGCGACTTGAATACGCGTTGCAGCTATGGTTCTCCAGTACGGTGACTCATACCTGTTGGATGCAGTTGCAACAGCGGGGCACCAGCATTAGTGAACATTGTCCATTGACTGGATATACAAATATATATATATATATATATATATATATATATATATATATATATATAGATGTTCACCAACTGACACACTGAATACATGACCTCTACATGGGCTAAAAGGACCAAGAGTACCATAAATAATTCTAATTATCCCAAAGATCCCAGCTAATAACAATCATTGTGACGCATGCTGAACTCTCTTAGTAGTTTTTTTTTCAATTAACTTATGGTTAAATTAATTTAAAATCAACAGATAAACCGTCCACAAGCCTACAAAATTCTAGTTGAATTAGGGAGTTATTCTGATGAGCAGGTATATGATCATGTCACAACAAAGAAAAAGGTCTCCACCTGATTGCACCCTGCACTCGTGGATTGCGCAAGAATCGTGAAAATTGTGAAGTTACTTCTTCGAGATCGCTTGCTCTTAGTACAAAAGCTTCAACATTTGTTAAACATCTTACAGTACGAATAGCAACCAAACGCATACCATGGAATCTGATTCTCCCGCCATCTAAAACAACAGAATATGGTGACTTACCAAATATAAATCACAGAAAACAATAAAATAAAACAATGCAGAAACTGCGGACCTCTGTTTGCTGAAGAGTGTTCCAAGTACCATGTGAGGAGCTCCTCTCCACATACATCACCCTCATGTAATGGGGCTTTGCTTCCATCTGCACTGATGCTTTCTAGCTTTCCTCTCACTATGAAGACCATTTTTTCAACCGGACCACCCTGATAAAGAATGTCACTTCCACTAATATACAAGTTCTGTCTTAGTTTGTCACATATAGCATCCAAGATAGGCCAATCCATCAATGTGAATAATCGGACCTGCAAAATAATTGTAGTCAGTACTTCATTGAAAATTATAGGGGTAAATCATGAGCAACCTCAACATTAGAATGCATCGCATGAGCATGGAAAATAAAAAGGTAATAGAGTAACTAGTTGCAGACTTGCATTGATTTCTCTTCCAGGACAGTCAACAGTCTCGTATAAACAAACCTTGTTAAGAAATCTAAAGAAATGCCGGCGTATGTCCCTTTGAATATCTTCTGGTAAATTACTTAAAAGCTCCTCTTCATTCACCCCTTGGGTAGCTGCCCAGGTGAACCTTTCTGCGCGTCTAACTCTCCTGGACATTCATAAAACTGTAGTATTAGAATCTTCCGGTCTAAAAATACAGAGAAAATCAATTGTTTGCCAACTCTAACAAATGCAAGTTCGTGTTCTGCCACCCATTGTGGGAATACTAAAGATTTACCATTCCCTCCCTCTCCAACCAAACGTTAACTTCCGGTGTGATTAAGGTTGTGGAGGTGAAAGAGAATGCAAAGAGGAAGGACCCACTTCGAACATTTCAGAAACTTGACACTTTTTTCTTAAAAACAACAGAACACACAGAGTGGCACTTGCTGGTTAGTTGCATGTTTATAGTGGCAAATACTCAATATCAACCTTTGGTGTTGAAAAATATGAAATTGCATACTTTGGGGGTGTTAAAAAATTGATTTCCACATAAATAAATTAGTTAAAAATGTCGTAAAAGAATGTACCAAACCAGAATTCAGGTATCTCATTGACAATGCCATGAGACCGTGCATCTTCTGCATATGGAAACTTAGGCTGAGTTCGGGTGTATATGTTGAGGGAAAAGTTTCCCTCGATTTGCGTGAGCACGCTTCCCGAACTGCTAAACAGTGCGTTTTTTGCAAAAATTTTCTATATAAAAGTTGCTTTAAAAAATCATATTAATCCATTTTTCAAGTTTAAAATAATTAATACTCAATTAATCATGCGCTAATAGCTCACCTCGTTTTGCGTGATCCTCTTCCTGTCCCCTCTTCCCTCACTTCCGAACTATGCCTTATGCCTTAGTAACTAACTTGTGACAATTTTCAATATTAAACAAATGCTGTTTCCCCTAAATTTGTTTGCTCACAGTATAGCATAAGTTCATTTTACCCACAAAACAAAATGAGATATGTAACACAGATCATTGCTTTCATCAGATTCCACTTATAAGATGGTTTATCAAGAAAAGCGACCTGATAAGTGTTGAATATTAGTACATGTTTTTTTTTCTGAATCGTAGGAGCTACATAAACAAGAAAAAGAAAGACAGGTTCGCATTCTGCAGACACAAGGAAACAAAAAAAATAAGAGTCTGAATTCATAAATGGTTGCGATTTGCAATAAAAATTAAGGAATATATGATGTTCTTTTTTAAAAAGAAAAGAATAGTTTCTTAGTAACATTTTTTTTAGAAGTTCTGTAGATGAACCTTCTTAAATCTTCTGGCAGGCGTCTATGGCTCATCCACTGTTCAACATCACGCCTCCTAAGTTGCATTTCTAGTCTCCTGTGGAAAAAGGAAAGAGAAAAGACCCATATATCAGGATAAAATATTTTTTCAGTTCGCTGGTATAACATATCTTTTTAGGTCTATTATGCATATATTGTATGGTGTCAATTCATGATGTGTATTAACACAACAAATAGAGGTCCATCTTTGGATAGTAAGGTAGACAATATTGCACAATAAAAAATAAGCAAATCAGCAGTATAACCACGTACCGTCTTCCAAGAGCTTGGAGAAAATTTTGCATGTTCCCAATAAGTAATGCGAAAAGCAACAGCCCCAAACCAATAATAGCCATAGTAAACAGGACCTCCCATGCAAAGTAACTTGGGACAAGATTGCCGGCTAGCGTACTTATTTGCTGACGTCAAACCAAAAAAACTTCAGTAAAGGGTAGTCAAAATTGTACAGCGTTACCATGGATGTCATAAGCACATATAAAAACCTTATATATCAAATACAACAAATGAGTCAACTGAAGTACAAGAATATGAGGAATGAAAGTCAAATACCTGGAAACCCCAAAATAATGAATATATATAACGTTTAACAGCACTGTCCTCTGTAGTTAGCAAAACAGCCTGCTCATAAATCCCATAGTGGAAAGTACCACTGTCTCCAGTGTCAAAACAAGCTGTTGAGGCTGAATCATTCAACCACTGCTGCCTGCTTAGTTCATTCTGCTTCCCAATATTAATGCCACGTCCACAATCTATAAAACCATCACAAGATGGAATGTTTGATGCAGAACAAGCATTCCGTAGGCATTGGTTGACCCTCTGTTAAATGAAAAACAAAAGAATAATGATACCATGAACTTCTACTTTAGTTAATATCTCCTGAGTAGGTTGATATGATCAAGTCCTCCATCAAACTATCAAAGGAGTTGCGAACAACTTAAAAGGAGCAGGTGAATATAGCAATTTACAATCACACTCTTTAACTACAGAAAATCAGCATGTCTATAATATAATGCAATCTAAATGAAACAACAAAGAAAACAAAAGGTCTGTTTTCTCATTATTAATTTAATAATAAAGCATACTAATACAAGACAGTGTCATAGTTCTCCAAATTTAAGGACATTAATAGTAACACTCAAATTGTTGAAATTAGTAAAATGCCACTCAAATCAGTGTTGCATCCAAAAAATGCTTTTCTTAATTTCATTTCTTGTTTGCCGATTTCACGCCATGTAAAAAGAAAAGCATGCCTTCCCACTGTCTATCACCATTTCTCCTTTCATTCAAAATTCCAACAGTTTCCAGGAAATTGCTCTCTACTTCTGGTTGACTAGGTTCTGACAGGCTCCATCAACGAGTTATAGAACCCCTCTGATCTGCAGCCAATTCTGCGACCTCTGACATGGCTGGCCACAGCAGTAGCAGGTTCCTGTCCCCAATAATTCGTTGGTTGAGATAAGACACCACTACAAATCGACCATTGCAGTGCGTGTGATGATGATGAAGCTTGGGCAAGTGGCAACAATAATGAGGGAGTGGGCACAATGGTGCTGCCGCTCTATGGAAGGGGCAAAGGAGAATGGAGGAATAAGAAGACAAAGGGAAGGACATACTGCCATACTGGTCAGTTCAATATTCGAGTGGGTGCAAGGTTGATTTAAGTGGTTTCCCTATTTCAACAGTCAAGTGCCACTATCAATTTCCCCAGATGAAAAACAACTGGTTCAGCATCAATACAAATAAATGTAATATTTTTGTGCAGAAACTGAAATAGAAGATGAACTAACCTGCAACCCAAATAGGTACCAACATGAACCAACAACATGTCCCGCCAAAACGAACATTAGAAGGTTAATCACAAAGTTAGCCCATGCTGACTCAAATATGAATCCATTGGCAGATGAGGCAGACTGACCACCAAGCAATGGTACAAATCTGATAATGCGGGGAATATATTGAAGAAGAACAGTGATACGCAATAAATTCTTAGCATAGTTTGCAGTTGATAATCCAACATATTTAGGGATGACTAGCAATATCATCACCTTGATCAAGGAACAAAAGGAAAAAAAGTATTAGCCAATAAGATAGAAAAAGGTGTAAATTGTTTCAATGAATATCCTTTATTAATAAAGTTAAAAAAACCATGCATTTCTAGTTTACATAAGCAACTGGAGCAATAAATAGATAAAAGGCATTTGTGGAATCAGATCAAATGCCGCGCATACTGACAATGTTCATGGCAAACAGAACAGAAAGTAACAAAGAATTGCCAGCTTAGCCAAGATGTCTCTCTATATGATCAACTTTATGAGACTCATCCTGAATCTGCTAAAGTCATAAGTATGGGAATAATCAATTAGTCATTATCATGCCCAAGATATAATATTTTCAATGCTAAACAGCAACTTGTTTTTGTCGATTTCTAGTTGGCCTACATATATTGGGAAATACTCTGAGACCAACACGAATTACCAAAATAAACCCGAAAGGTACAGTAATGTATATTTTCAATGCGGGATTTGCCTCAATACTCTTCAGAAGAAGCTTATGTATTTTTGAAGTACATCAACAGTGAAGCTCAAAAGGTTATAGCTTCAAAGGATACTGTGGTCTATTGATCTGCCCATGATAGGCCCATATAACTAGCTAGATATGACAATGAATATGTTGTGTACATGGAAAAGATGAATATGGATCACTAGCACTTGCCAATCGCTAGCATTCAGCTGTGGCCACCAGTCCACTACTTAGCCATGGCAGATGCAAAGTGATAAGCCAAACAAACAAGAACATCAATTTCTGACAGCTGGATGGATGGATGGGACCTCCTAACTCTATGCTGCTCATGCCAGGTCCCCAACATACTCTCCAGAACGTATAGTGAGTTCCCAGCAGCCAACTCTTTTATTTGTTTGACCTAGCTTAAAAAAAATAATTATCATAACCCCTAAGAACATGTTTGCCTTCAGCTACCGACTTCAAGAGGAGTACTTGAGCAAAATAAAAATAGAAATAGAAACAAAAAAGAGAAGGGAAAACTTCAGCCTAAATAATAAGTCATCCATCATGGATAAAGAGGAAAAATGAAGCTTAATGTCAAAAGCCACATCAATTAAGAAGGATAAAGCAAGTTACCTGAGGGAGTGGAAGCACAACGAAAAAGTCGAGTAAAAAATATCCACGAAGATAACGGACAGCAATTTTCTTTGGCTCATCTACTAAATCTCCAGCTCCCACTACTCGTGATTCTGGAGCTACATAAGCCAGTCTGAACTGAAAGAGAAAAGCAACAAATAAGACGGTCAAAAGTTGATAAGATGTTCCCTTGGGGGTAAAACTGGACAAGAACAAACAGATGCAAAAATACAAGATTGTCTTATATAGCAACAGGAACGGAGTCAAAGCATAACGAACCATTACCAACTAACAAACAAAGGGTAATAAGATATCAGGATTATTTGATCATGGAAATATGATAAATCATCCACTGAAGATCAAACCTTCCATTATTGTTAGTTACTAAATATGATCACCATGACACAAGAATATCAAACTTGAGCCTTTTCTCACATATTGTCAACAGACAAAAAGCGCAAGTTTGGTACTCCCAAAAACTCAGTATCTAATTTGTCATTTCTAGAAGAAAAAAATGTCAACTCTTACAGGCAAAAACTACTGATGACTCAACAAATATGTGCCTTAATATGCATACAAAAGTACCAAAATATCATCAAACCGCCTTCCATCTGATGCCTTAGTGACCATGTTGTTCATGAAAGAAAATTTTATAAAATATGGAACCATACCCTCTCATGGAACATGAATTAAAACATTACATAGAATAGCAAAAGCAATGATGCACTAACCTGAAGAAGCATGTGCAGAAAATAAATAGCATCAGTCACACTTCTCACAACTGCAAGTGCTGTAGCAAAATGCCAGTTCAACACAATGCATTTGTTATCCTGCATCAAACAAAAAGGAACATAAATAAGTCTGGTCAGCTTTGATCAAAATTATAGCAAGAATGCTTAACTAAATGCAATACATCCTGAAATTGCAGTTTCTAAAAGAAGTCCGTACAACTGCTCCATAATAATGGCAATAGCATGTTCTACGCTAAACATTTGAGGTAGCCAGGAAGGTGCTTCAGAAATAATTGTGTGATTTCCATCTCCTAAACATATCGGTATATCACTGCAACAGTTATCAACACTTAGAACAGAGGAATAGTATGTTGCAACAGGACTAAGGAAAATCACAAGATTAGGTCAGAAACAAGGTGCAACAACAAATGAGCTGTATAAGAAAGTTGTAATCTGTTGACAAATGGATAAGAAGCAGTTTCAAGTGAACTAGTTACCTTTTGTACTGATAATAGGAAGAAAAATAGGGGGTCGATGAATATGGCAACCAGGCATGATATCACAAAGAACTGATTCCATTGCTGAACAACTTTTGCATGTGGGTTCATAACTGGAATGCGTGAAAGGAAATGCTCAATTTCCTTCTTCCACCCACCACCATGCTCATAAAGAAAAGTATGAAACTTCAAGAGGGAAAATAAAAGATTAGATTATTTAATACAATAATACCAGAGTCAGTAACTGTAAGCACTCTTAAGAAGTGTTTCGATCATTAGGTTGAGGAAATCTAACTAGACAAAACAAACTAAGAACCAAGGTACTAAATAGCGGTCACAGCGGCCACAACAGCGGTAGCAGGGTACTTCCGCTACAGCGCTACCTCCCGCAATATTGGCCGCTATTTTCCATTGGAGATTGAATATAAATTTTGATGCTTAAAATTGAGTTATTTTGTAGCCAAATGTTGTTGATTGCTTACTAGGAGATTTTTTATATAAGAATTAAGATAGAAATATCAATTAACTCATCAACTAATATTACCTCTCATCTATATATGGGTGTACTCTATATACTTTTCTTTGCTTTTTATCTTTTATGTTGGTTTTAGACTTGTGTTCTCTACTTTAATATGCTAGGAGAATCATCAACTCAAAGGTTAAGTCCAATTTCTGCGTCTTATTTTCATCCGCTCAATCAGCTTACTACCCTGCTATCTGCTATTTAGTACCTTGCTAAAAACTACGAATTCATTCGATAATATTTCAGAAGTATTAGGCTTCTTGAATCCAGATCACTTATGATAATTGAGAAGTATGTATCAATACTATGTTATTTTACAAGTAAAATGTTGCACATCCAGCCACAACTACCAGGTTCAGATAAAATAATATAAAAAAGGGAAGTAAAACCACCTTACTGTCTAATGTATTTGAACCTCTGTGAAAATGCCTTTTGTTTTTACAAGAAGGAGGGCAGTTGACACAATCAGGATTGTCGCATTGTCCCAAAGGTCCAGACATCATCAAGTGTTCATTCTTTGGAATGTTTCCACTATAAGACCACCTGTTTCCTCCTATTTCTTCTGGCATTACCGCATGTGGCTTGCTGACTTGTTTTCCTTGTGAAGGTCGAACAGGCATATCTGGTGCATCTCTACTTGTATATGGAATGCCTGCTGCTGCAGTTTGTGTTGATGGCTGAACAAACAGAGGGCCAGTATGGGGTACAAATGTGTCTTCTTCGTATTCATCATCCCTAACTGGTATGCACATTGATGTACTTCTAAGAGGAAACCTTGGTAGCTCAACATTTCTTAGTAGCATAGGAATATCATCTCTCTCCTGTTCAGACATTTCTTAACCCTGAAATTGACATCCATTGCAATAGAAAATCAAGTTCAACGACATAAGCAAGAAATTTGCATACTTTTGTATAAAAGCACATTATCCATCTTTAGAGAGTAACAACTCCAATCAATACTCATGTTGATGTTGGACTTACATTTGGTTTAGAGAGTAACAACTCCAATCACTACTCATGTTGATGTTGGACTTATATTTGGTGCATAATGTCAGCATAACAATAACGAAAAATTTCAGAACACTTTCAGGAGTATAAAACACATTACTGAGTGCCAATGTCCAAAATAACCACCTTAGATGGAAATATAAAGTTGTTAACTTATAATGGCTGCCAAAATGATACAGCCCGAAAATAAACTCTGAACAGCAGAATCCACATATAGATTGGCCAAACAAAATCAACCAATGTTGTCTACTACCCTGCTGCATATCTAACAATGGTGACAAGCCAATCACGATCAAGTGTTCACCTGATTAGATCCCCCAACTTACAAAACCTGTTACATCTGTAGGAGTCCCTGCAAGAACAAACAAAACAGAGGATCTGAAATGAGATAAGGGCATTTTGCAATTTGATTTAGAGGGAAAATTATAGCATTACTGACTACTGAATAATGCTGAATTGGAACTAAGAAGTGCAAACCAATCAAGACAGCAAATACAGCTGCAACAACTTTAAGTCTAGTGCATGAGATGAACGAAGAAGAGAGAAAATAACTAATAAATAGTTTAATATAAAAAAGGGTACATATCACCTAAACTTGCACATTTTTTCATATGCCAGTAGAAGATCTTGGTTCTCTCAAATACCACTGAAATAGTGTGCTCTTCCTTATTCTACTGTTCTCCCTTAATACGCAGTACAGGATTTGCTCTTGGAATGGTGGGACAAAAGCTCAGCACAGGGAGACCAACATAGATCAAAAGGAATGAAAACCTTGTTTATGCTGATTGCATGGGAAATATGGGGAGAGCAGAACAGAAGAGTTTTTAAAAACAAGGAAATGAGTGAGGGCCAAAGAATATCCAGGATCATGGAGGAAATTAACCTATGGAAAATGTGTGGAGCCAAAAGCCTAGCGAGAATAGCACATTAACCAAACATCAACCGCTTGGTGCGGTAGTGGATTGTATTTTGTTTTGTTTTCTAGGCTTCCTCTTGGAAGCCATGTACATACTTGTTTCATCCTTCTTAATGGAGGTTGGATTGATCCTTGAAGGTTGAAGCCAAGCAGCCCGGGCAGGCCTGTGGTAGCCTCAGGGCATCGTCGTGCCCTCCTCAGGCAGCTTAAGCAATGACGGCACCTGGCTGCAGTGGGCAAGCTACACTAGATTGGCAGTGGAGTCGCCTAATCGAGGGCAAAGCGTTGGTTCATTCATCCTCGCCGCCGCCGCCACTCAATTGCTCCACCCCATTGCTTCATTGGGATCATTATCTTATCATCAAAATTACTAACACACCAGCAAACATTGCACTTCAGCAAATCTAACACACAGATTTGCATACCAGAAACCAATTCAATTACTAACCACGAACTCATCGGCTTCCAAATCAAAGTAGGGCTTAGAGCAAGTAAGCCGCGACCTTAGGGAAAGCGAAGATGGCGTGGGGGCGAGAAGACGGCGGCGGGAGGTGGCGCTACGCCTGGAGCGGACGGCGGCGACCTGGCTGTGAACGCGAGTGCACGCACCGCCGCCAAAAAAAAATTCCCAAAAAATCGCCTATCCGACTCCTCTGGAAGCATCAACCCCTACTACCCCAGACTCCCACTACATCGTCACGGAAAAGCACACGAAAAAGGAACAGAAAAGGAAGAGAAACCAAACTAACCCGCCGTGTTCTTCTGCTTCCTCGCGAGGTCGAGAGAATGCACCGATGAATAGCAGCCACAATCGCTTTCAGAAGTTGTGCGCGATTTGGACAGTGAAGCGAGATAGCAAGCGTATTGCATTTGCTCCCCTTTTTTTGTTCTCCTTTCCTTTTTGATTTTTAATCCATTCTTCTGTGGCTTCGACGCTAAGGACCCGGCGAGAGAGAAAGCGAGAGGACGGGGCAAAGGAGTCAAAAAGACGTCTCCTTTTCTCTCACTGACGCGGGGCACGTGGAGTCGCGATGAGGTGGGGCCCGGTGCTCAGTAGCTGGGGCTTGGGGCCACGGCCCACCAGGTGGATTTTGGACTGTACCTGCTGGCCTGAGGCGCCCGTCCTGCTCGCTGCCACTCTCCCCTTCCCCTCGACCACGCAGCCGGAGATCGGTCGCCGACGCCGCTGGGATGGCCGGAGTATCCGCCGCATCCGCCGCCGCAAAGATCGGAAGCTTCCTCTCGAAGAAGCCGTACGCGCCGCCGTCCTGGGCCTCGCACCTGGCACCCGCCCCTTCACAGACCTTCTCCCTCGGCCATGTGAGTTTCTCTAAGTCCACCACTTGATCGTTGATCCCTACGGCCGCACTTGTTCTAATCGGTGGATTCAATGTAGTTTGAATTGATTAGAAGGATAGGAGGGGCGTGTGAATGATCGCTCCCGAGAAACTGATGGTTTAATTTCTGATCGAAACAGTTTCCGACGCCGATCCACAAGTGGAATCTGCCCAATTTGCCGAATGGCACGGAAGTATGGATCAAGGTTAGAAATAAGCTACTATTTCTTATGCTTCCTTTACTGTGTGTTAGTGAATAGATATGCTTCAGGGACCTCAGGGTAGAGTAGTTTGTTAATGTAGTTTGGCTTCTGATACGGGAGTTTGGGGGAAAATTGCAGCGAGACGACCTGTCTGGCATGCAGTTGAGCGGGAACAAGGTCCGGAAGCTGGAGTTCCTGATGGCGGATGCCGTCACACAGGGCGCCGACTGCGTTATAACTGTAGGTGGTATCCAGAGCAATCATTGCCGTGCCACAGCAGTGGCTGCGAAGTATCTAAATCTTGATTGTTATCTGATACTGCGCACCTCCAAGGTGATCTGTGTGTTTGTGAGGTTAAATCAATAGAATTCCATGTGGTAACACATTTGAGCTGACCTGGTTTTGATGGAACATGTTTACTTTCAGCTTCTTGTGGATGAGGACCCTGGTTTAGTTGGTAATCTCCTTGTTGAGAGGTTGGTGGGAGCGCACATTGATCTTGTGTCGAAAGAAGAGTATGGAAAAATTGGCAGTGTGGTATGCTCTTTTCCATGATGTGCTATTATTGCTTTTGATTTTTTTTATAATTCTTTCAGGCCATCTGTAGCCAAATCTTTTTTTATATGGGTGTTATACTGATACTTATTATCCATGCTCGAGTAATTATTTTATAAAAATATCGAATCAAGTAGAGTGTCCTGTGGTATATGTCTGCATTGTACAATTAGCATGGTCATTTTCTCCCTATTCTTAAAATCATGACATGACTGTGCTGAGTGATTTTGTGCCATTGTCTATTATGAATTCCTCAGTGATTTTTTTCTTCGTAGAACCTTATATTGCTTAAAAATCCCTAATTCTATATGGATATATTTGGTTCAGGCTTTAGCTGACTTTCTGAAAAAGAAGCTTTTGGAAGAAGGCCGAAAACCATATGTTATTCCTGTTGGTGGATCAAACTCTCTAGGAACTTGGTATTGTTTCCTGTCCAGTGCTAACTGTTGAACCATATTTGCATTTTTTTTCTTTTTTTTTTGTGTGTGTTAATAGCATACTTTGAAGTTTCCTCAGGGAATATTATTCATCGATTGGTGCCTATCATAAGTTCATCAGAAAAGAAGAAATCACTTTGTATTTGAAATGAACATTAAGGCATCATTTTTTTTACAAAGACCTTTTGGCCACTATACTACCCTGGACCTGGAAGGTTGGAATTGTGCAGGGCCCTAGGCACTGAACCTAGCGAATCTTATGTAACATTAGAAGGTTAGTAATATCTTGTATGGTGGCTAACCAGTGGGGCATCGCTGAAGGAAAAATGTAGTGTACTCTGTCAACATTTTATCAATAACATTGAATAGAATATAAGATTGCATGCTATAAAGAGAGTTTGGACTTCAAATGCATCCTAGAATTTATGAAAGTGATACCCAGTTGTGAAAGCTGGCCTATCTTCATGACTTGTATTGTTACGTGCTTTTATAGGGGATATATAGAAGCAATAAGGGAAATCGAGCATCAGATTCAGATGTCAGGTGATGTTAAGTTTGATGACATTGTTGTTGCATGTGGCAGGTATTTTCTCAGTACATTATGCACACTGTTCTTTACTTTTTAAATCCTGAAAGTTTGGTAACTGTACACCAGGTAGGTAATTATGTACTCGATTGTTATTACATCATGCGCTCATGCCTAGATCCTGAAAGCTGAAAGTAGCAACTTTGCCACTTCATGACTAGTGATTTTTAAATTTATGCAGCGGTGGAACCATTGCTGGTCTTGCTTTAGGATCAAAACTGAGTAGCTTAAAGGCAAAAGTATGCACTTTCTTTGGTTGTTTTTTATCCTGCTGAAGTTTTGGACTAATTATCTATTTTTAGGATAGGTCCGTGCGTTCTCTGTTTGTGATGATCCTGAATACTTCTATGACTATGTTCAAGGCCTGATTGATGGACTTCATTCTGGTTTGGTTTCACATGATTTAGTCAACATTGAAAATGTAAGTACAGTTTTAAAATTCTCTATTTTATAGTAAAATGGTTTTGAGGAGTGGTTACATCCTCCAACTATGACATTGTTGTGCACATACCGGTATATAACATAATTGTTCTGAAACTAGTTCTTTAATTTCATTGCTCCAATTTTACAGTGGAAGTTTAATTGATGATTATGTTCCTGTTAATGCGTGTTGGTAGATTTTGTGAACATTTGACTCGCTCAACTGCTACTCCCACTTGACAGGCTAAGGGCTTAGGTTATGCCATGAACACAACCGATGAGCTTAAGTTTGTTAAAGACATAGCTGCAGCAACAGGCATTGTCCTAGATCCAGTCTACAGGTGCAATACATTCCTTTTGCTGTTACATTGTTACATTGAACCCAAGAATTACATTTTGAATGTAACATCTAATTTACACCCAGTGCGCTTGCTGTTTGTCAAAAGTCTAAAATGTGTTGCTCTGTCAGACTAAGATAGAAGATCAGCACAAGTTCATGATAGATTTGCCACTTATTGCTTAAAGATATATGCTTCATCTTTCTGCAGTGGGAAGGCAGTATATGGAATGCTGAAAGACATGGCTGCCAATCCAGCTAAGTGGGAAGGGCGAAAAATTCTTTTTGTCCATACAGGTGGTCTTCTTGGTTTGTATGATAAGGTTGCTGAGTTATCATCTTTGAGTGGGAGCTGGCGCAGAATGGATCTTGAAGAATCTGTTCCACGCAAAGATGGAACTGGTAAGATGTTCTGATTGCTATGCTCCAAAATCGCTTCCGTTGTTGTTAGGGGTTTCAGACATCTCATTGTCTTAAAAGAGTATTCATCTCAATTTGTACGACAAAATTCAGAGTAGATGGTCAATGTGAACTGGCTGTTATATTTAAAGAATAAAGAATATTTTTTCTGCCATTTGGAAATGAAGCTTTATATATTTGATGTATCGGTTGTTATATATTTGCTTAGTAAGATTGTGTTATTTTTTTTATTAAAAAAATATGTGCTTCAGATATATCATTTCTGTTACAAAGATCTGCCTAAGCAAACAATTGTTCTTAGGGCCAGTCTTATCATACACATAAAGCAAGTACACTATTGACAATCTTTAACATGCACCATTAACAGTAGTAGTGAACTACATAGGAAGTAACAGAAGGAAATACACCAAATATTCAACTCAATGACATTCCAGTAACATAGAAAAGCTAAGTGCAGGAGCCAGAGACCACCATCCTTGTAATAACACCAACTCAGATAAAGGTTCTCTGCTAAGCGATGAATGAACACCAAAATGAGCCCAGCATTTCAAGAGTCCCACCAATCTTTTAGCAAAGAAAGAATCACGCATTTGACCCGGTTGGTCCGCGCACCACGGTAACCGGGCAGGTTGCATTGTTGACAACATAGTTGCTGACGCTTCCAAGTAGGGCCCTGCATTGAGGTAAAAGGCGGTAAGAATGTAAGGAGGTCATTGATTAGCCAAGACATAACCATACCACGTAATAAGAATGAAAAGAGGTTTAGATGCCACCTTTTCAAGGGCCCTAACCCCCTGCAACCAAGCACAAAGGTATTCAACTTGAGATCATCTACTGCTTCACAGAGTTTCTCCCTTGCATCACCCCAGTAAACTTTTGCCAGTACTTCCACCTGATCCAGACAATATGGAATCAATGTTTTGCATTTGGATCACCTCTGTTTTTAGTTTTTACAGTGTCTCAAAACAGGTAATTCGTGAAGAATTCTGACAAGGCTGCAGAGTCATTACCTCCTTGGACTTGGATTCAGCTTGCAGGATCGCCAATATCTCCTTATCAGGGTTGATCCCATACCTCGCCTGCACATTCATCTCCATGAACTCCAGCAGAGGAATCAAAGCTTCAGAGTTCAGAGAAACAGAAAGTCAAAAGGCAATGGTAGAGATCAGCTACAAAACTTGCCAATCTTTCTGAACAAGAGAAGAAACTGCAATGTCTCCACATACGTGAGCCGGTGCTCTTCCAGAGCTCCTTGTGGCTGGCATCTGCTCCTTTGGGAAGGACATGGATCAGGATGATCCGGTCGCCGGCCTTCACTAGATTATCCAACGCCCACTTCGCTGCGGCCTTGCTCGACGGCGAGTAGTCCATGCCAAGGCCAATGGTTCTCTTCTCGGCCGCCATGGCAGGGTAAATGAAGGTGGCGAAGCTGTCGAAGGAAACGCCAAGGAGAAGAGAGGTATATGTGGTGCTATCTCTGGGTTAGGCTTGTGCCACAAGTACTCCTATTTAAGGCCGTTGAACACCAACAGAAATAGGGTAAATATCGCCTGTTGATAGCGAACTTGTAGACTAGGTTGGCTTTATTCCTTGTGCAAACTGCCTCTCTCCTTTACATGGCCGATTGGCCGTTTGCCAGATAGGCAGCCATGATGGTGCATCTCTCTCCAGAAGGCTCTTTAATCATCTGGAAAGACGAAGAAGAATAATTTCGTCCAAGCTCACTAAAAGTCCGGCGGTGATCTGGCCCAAGGTCGTTTGCATTGATTAGGAACCAATTATGTTTTCAGTTCTCAATTCTGACGCAGTTTCTTTCCGTAGCCAATGACATGGAAACAAGTACGGTTCCAGAACATAGTAGCTGTAGTTTACTGAGTACCATGTTTCGTTCATTCGTATTGAGAAATGGTCCGTCCAAGTTTATTTGCAGTTGCAGATTTTGTTTTTGCAAGGTTGGTACCGAAAGGTCCAAAACCATGGACATGTTGGCGCGGATTTACAAAACGGGAGTGGAATCGTGTTCTTCACAGCTAGGCCCTAGATGGAAACGCTCAATGCCTCTGAATATACGATAGATAGCATTAATGTCTATACGCTTTAGACACATCAACTTCTAGCTTAAGCTACTTATCAATTTCTATGAGAAAAAATTAAAAATTTTAAAAATTAAATAAATTTATTTTTTATGTTTGTAATAGTTAATACTTAGTTAATTATGTGTTAATGATATATCATGTTTTCCGTACAACAATAAGCTAGCTTAACCTCACATTCAAAAGCAGTCTACCTCAGCCGCAGAACCCCTAAGAGCAAGCCTAACCGATCCCTTAAACTAGCCCTTATCTCAAATTTAGGAGTTTCTGAGTTAAAAAACGTCTCCAATCGAATTCCTATCCGAGCTCTCATCTGGAGGGGGCCCTCATCCGGGGGGAGGCAACCCCCCAGATGTAGGAACCCCTCATCCCCTCGCCTCGCCTCGAACGACCCCGCCTCCAGCCGGCTTCTCTGCACGCAGGCACGCCGCTGCCCTCCCCGCCCCTCTCCCGACCACCTGTTAACACCAAAATTTGGTACGGTTCGTTATCATGTTCGGTTAAGGAAAGATGCTATATCAGCCGATGGAAGCTAATCCAGAAGAGTCCGAATTTGGAAAGGAATCGTGAAGACCACAGCATGGCAGTTAACTATTTTATCTATAAATTAGGTAGCTTTAATAATTTTTAGGAAAACTTGATCTCGTGTTCGATCAGAGCTTGTTAATTTTCCTTTTATAATTAGGAAACTCCTATTTCGTATCCTATCAGGACTGTATCAACTCGGGGTATAAATACGTATGCTCGGGGACCATGTAAACTATCTCTCAGATCAATACAAATTCGGCGCATCGCCACCCTTTTCGACGGGTTCTTGCTTCTCGAGCCGGGCTGCATCGGTTAGGTCCGAACTCCTGCGAGAGGGTAAGTCTCGTTACCCCGACTACCTTATCGGCTAGGACTTCCTCGGTTAGGTCCGATATTCTAGTTGATCTACGGTAGTCGGCTTACCACGGTGTATCTATTCTGTCTACGGCCGCATCAGTTAAGTTTGATCTCTTAGGCCGAGTGGATATATCACATCACGCGTGGATAGATTTTATCGGCTTACTGGGGATAATTTATCATCAGTTTGTGCTGCATTGGTTAGGTCCGACCTACTAAACTGCCTGCGATAAGTTATTCCTGCTAGGTTGATAGATTTTATGCAAGTGTCTTATCGGAGTGCCTAGCTGATAAGTTATCTTTTACTAGATAAAGCCAACTGCATTGTCTTGATTATTATTTTGATTATCTACACTATCATCGGCTTTCCAGCCGATGCACATGTTCTATTAGTAGTCGGCTGATTTATTTATTTATATCGTTATCGGTTTCTAGCCGATACACAAGTGCTGTCGGTAGTCAGGCAGTCGGCTCGAGGGAAGTCGGCTGGTTTTCTATCTTTTTATATTATCGGTTCTCTAGCCGATGTACAAGTGCCATCGGCAATTGGTTGGAAAGAGTCTGTATCGGCTTGTTGGTCGATTGGATCAATGATCTAACTTTTTTCTATTTCCTTGTCAATTGCTAGGTCAAATTGACTAGCACGCCTACGAACCTCAAATTTAGGACCTGCACTGGAGCTAAGCAGATCTCCTAGGCCTTCGCGTGTCTAGTGCACCGAACCAGATCATCAACTCGTCTTTAGCGCTGATCGGTGATTTTCGGTGTCAACACCACCCCCTCCCCCTGCATCAGCCCCCCGCCGCCGGCTTCTCCCGCCTACGTCCTCATCCCCTCCATCGCAGTGGTTGGAGTCGTCTTCGCCTTCGTCTTCTCCGTTGCAGTGCACGCGCCGCCGCGGAGGCTGTAACCCTAGCCGAGCAGTGGGGGTGACTTGAGAAAGGCGGGGCGAGATGTTCCGGTACCAGAAGGACGGGGACATCGAGGTGGGGACCTCGGCGTGCCCGGCGGCGCCGCGGGGGCACGGGAGCTCTACCCGGGGATGACGGAGCCGCCGGAGATGATGTGGGCGCTCATCCGCAAGATCTACATCATCCTCTCCATGCAGCAGCTCCTCACCGCCGCCGTCGCCGCCGTCGTCGTCAAGGTCCGTGCCATCTCCCACTTCTTCGTCTCAGTCAAGGCCCTCATTCCCTCCGTCAAGGATTCTCCCCTTTCTTTTTTAGGTGCTCGAGCTTGTGGGGAACGCAGCGCGGGCGCACACGCACGCGCGACCCCCGCCGTTGGCTTCTCTCTGGCCGCCGACGTCTCCCGCCTGCGTCAGCCCCCCCGCCTCACCCCCCGCAGGAGCTCCTATTCTAGGCAATATTGAGGAGTCGGTTGGAGTGTGGAGTGAAATAGGAGGTTGAATATTGTAACGCCCAGAAATTCACCACCGAAATTCTAAACATTCGTGTGTATTAAATCCCTGCCCAGGAAAGCCAGGGTACACAAATCCAAGTTGCCATACAGAGTGTCTTACAAACAGAGTAAAAGTATATTACAAAAATGCAGCGAAAAAGGTAAAACGTAGACTATAGACAGCGGGTCCATCAGCAACATCCATCCCACAAGCACCTTGACGGTGGAGCCAGCCTAGTCCTCGGGACGATCCTCGTCAGACGCGTTCTCCAACACTGAGAGGGGGAAAGGGAGCAAGACTGAGTACCACCCACAGTACTCAACAAATCACACCCACAATTATGCATATGCACAGGGTACAAAGATGAGCTAGGGTTTGTTTGTGTAAAGGCAGTTGCAAATGGTAGTAGTTCATAAACAGTAAAAAGTTGATTAATTTAACAATATTAATTCTCCACTGATTAACGTTACACCACGTTAACCAGGCCCAACCTTTCCCAACTGATTGACGTTACACCACGTTAACCAGTCTCCACTGATGAATGCTACACCACGTTCACCAGACTCCTCTGGGTACCGTTACACCACGTTACCCGGACTCCACTGATTAACGCTACACCATGTTAACCAGTCTCCACTGAACAACGTTACACCATGCTGACTAGTTTTTCCTGATCAACGCTACACCATGTTGACCAGGCCACGCTGATGAATGTTACACCACGTCCACCAGGCGCCACTGATGAGCGTTACATCACGCTCACCAGGCTCCACCGATTAGCGTTACAACACGCTAACTGGCCACCCCCGGTCAACTCAACCACATCGACCGGACTCACACCTTCCACCACACCAGTTTCATAAAACCAGATTAATTATCTAAATGTGAGACTAATCACGGTGAGTCTTGACCAATGTGCCCATAACCACGGGCGTGGCTATTCGAATAGATTTACTCTAATCAGAGGTGTACAACTGTACCCACAAGACAAAGCCCCACACACGTTCCCGTGTGCCAGTGCATCACCACGATGCCCCGTGAGAGGCTGTGACAGGACCGTTCACGAAACCCCTCCCAAACCATCCACACCATGCTGAGGTTGCACCTGCCGACAGGGCACGCCATATTGGCCAGGCTACCCCCTTGCGCCACGGTGAATCCGGAAGCCGATCAACCCTACCCCGAGCTGACCCAACTCCATCACGCCCACCCTCTTCTTCGGTGCCTAGGAGAGGGAGAAGAGACGCTGCAAGCCCAGCCGTTGCCCACGCTGGCTTGTGGAAAGTACGGGTAGTTGCTCAAGTGGTTCCTGCGAACCGGTCCTTAATTGCCATGGTGTGACAAGCAAAACCATACACCTACAGCCCACCATTCAGTTCCAATTTTAATAATTTAACATCAGTCTATCCATAGTTCCATTTTCCGACATCGAGTCGAATCATATAAAAAGATATTATTTAATTCCCGTGTGAGCTAAGTTGCTAAGCATGGCTAAGCATCCTAAGAACAGTAATCTAATCACATTATTACCCAGGTGACAAGGATTCAGGTTTCAAAACTAAGGCAAAGTTCTGACAATGTATAGGTTATACCCATCCACATGAAATATAGAAATAATGCAGTTTATTTAAGTAAACAAAGCAATTTAGCGATAAACGGGTACAAAGTGATCAAGGTAAGAGTGCGACTTGCCTTGCTCCAGCTCGATGTACTCGGCAATGACCTCGTAATACACCGTAGGGTAACCAACGTCGAATTCTAAATGCACAAATAATTAAAAACCATACATGTGGACAATCAAACATGGGCTGAAAGTATTTCTAATACATTCTTGGCATTTTTCTGGATTTAATGAAATTTGAATGGGCTTAATCGGAGTTCGTATGAATTAGTTATGATTTATTGAAGTTTCACTGTGTTTTTTAATTCAAATATAATTAATAAGCGATTTATTGCGCATTAACACGATTTATGGCGTCACTCGAGGGAGAGGTGGCGCCAACCAGCGGGCCCCACCTGTCAGGGACTCAAGGCGCCGGCGCACGATGGACTCGGTCCACCGAGCCGGAAATGGGCGCGCCACGTGGCGCACACGTGGCGCCGATACGGGCGGCCAACGGACGGCCCCGATCTGCCACCCGGCAGATCGGACGGCCCCGGGGAATGGCGGCCGCAGCCGGCCATCCCGAGCAGGAGGCAGCGGCGCGTGCACCCCGATGGTCGCCGGCGGCAACCACATGGCGCGGTGATGGCACACGGAGGGGCAGAAAGGGACGGGGAGACGACGGGGATTCTCACCAGTGGCTCGCGGTGGCGAGCAACGGCGCAAAGACGACGGCGGCGTGGAGGTAGCGGCTGTGGCTTCGGGATGACGTCGGCGACGGTGCTCCGACAGCGGCGAACGAGCGAGAGGCAGCGGCCGAGGTGTCCTAGAAGATGAGGAGGACGGAAAAGGAGTTAAGTCGAAGAATGGAGACGCGGCGCGGCAGAAATGGCCAGCCGGAGAGGATGAAGAAAGCCGGAACTCACCGCACGCGAGGGCGAAGCGTCCTGGCGGGCTTCGGCTTCCACGGAGTGGCGGCCGAGGAGCTACACGGCACGGCGGAGGTGATGGCGGTGGCGGTGTGGCTTGGCGGCGTCTGGATCGGCGGCGAGCGACGGCCAGAGTTGGTGCAAAGCGGCGGAGGTTCAGGTGCGCGGTGGCAACGGGGTTCTAGGGCACAGGGAGGCTCGGCGTGATGGGGAAAAGGCGGAGGAGAGGGTAGAGAGGCTTTTTATGCACTCGGTCAGGCGAGAACGAGGCCGTAACAGCCCTAATCGTGCATGGGTTGAGGGCGGCGGCGTCGGAGTCATGCGCGAGATTCGCGCAAGAGAGAGAGGACGAGGACGCCGGAGGACGTGGGGGAGTGGGCGCGGACTCAGTCCCGCTCCGTTTGAACCAGAGGCGAGCGCGGGAGGAAGCGGGCGCATGCAATTTGGACAGAGGTAGAAGACGGGGTTGACAGGCGGGCCCGGCCTGTCAGCGGGGCGTGCGGGCGAGTGGCGCGTGGGCGAGCGGCCCGACAGGCGGGCCCCACAGCACAGAGAGAGAGAGCGGGAGGAGCGGTGGCTGGCAGGTGAGGTCGGCGGGAGGCAGGCGCACGCGGGGGCTGGCAGAGGTCGTCGGCACAGTGCTGGGCCACGGCCCAGCGAGGGGAATAAGAAGGAAAGAGAGAAAACTGAGAGAAAAAGAAAAGGAAAATAATTTCCAGAGCGAAATTAATTCCGATAATCGTTTTTGATTTATTAAAAATAGTTCCTGTGCTCTGAAAATTCCACTAAAAATCCAATTAATGTATTTTGGCAAGGAGAACATAAGAAAAATATTCTCAGCCATGATAATTTATTATTTTGCATTTCACATATTTAATTAATTCCTTTTACCATTTAAATTTATTTTTCTTTGGGCATTTTCTTAGGTATTATTTTATGTGGCTAATATCAGGGTGTGACAAATATGGATGAGAGAGCCCCTATTTTAGACAATAGGCGGTCAAATTTGAGAGATCCATTGGAGTTGCTCTAAGCTCCCTACGCTATCGCACGACCAACGGAGGAAAATTTTCCGTGCAAAGCCGAACGGTGGTGGTGAGCTGGTGAAGTGGCGACGGTGGTTGTGGCCTAGTGGAGCAGCGACGGCCGAACTGGGCGCACGAGGCAATGGCCAATACCATTAGGCCCAATAGGTGACTTGCCCATGGGCCATGGTTGCGCTGCCGTTAGGATTGGGCCGTGAGGCCCATCAAATCGTCATCGTCTCTCCGTGCCCAATGGGTGACTGAGGGTGCGTGGGCTCGATTGGATCTCATGCTAGAGTGCTCTTATGCTTAGTTTGAAGGCGAGAAAAGAGTAAAAGGAAGATCACGTAAAATAAGGTGAGCCATTAGCACATGATTAATTAAGTATTAGCTATTGTAAACTTATAAAATAGATTGATATGAATTTTTAAAACAATTTCTGTATAAATTTTTTTTGCAAAAAATACACCGTTTAGCAGTTCAGAAAGCGTGCTCACGAAAAACGAGGGGACCCCCTCCCTTTTGATTCGAACGGTACCTTAGCCTTGCCTGGCAAGACATGCTGTTTGGTAGGAAGGGAAAAAGTCAGCTTTGCTGAAAAAAAAGGTTGAGAGCAAGATCTTCTATTTGGTTTTTTTACCACTAGAGCAGTTATTTGTTGAAGTTGGAAGGATACAGCAGCTTCGCTTCTTGCCATCGGAGGAGAGCCGATTCTGCTCTCCTCGGTGGGCAAGCAAATCCTTGCCCAAACCTTTTTTTTCCAGCAAAGCTAGCTTTTTTTCCTTCCTACCAAACAGCAAGTCTTACCAGTCAAGGCTAAGAGCACTCTAGCCTGAGATCCAAACATGCCCTTATGAATGTCTGAATTCTAGGATCTACACGGAAGTATGAGAGACCAAGTGCCCATCCTTCCCCACCAGCCCCTGGTGGCCGTTCACTCCAGCGGTCGTCGGCCACATAAGGCCGCCACCCCTCCGTCGTCTTCCTAGGCCGACGCGGTCCGGTGACCCCGTCCTGTTCTCTCACGGCAGGAACTCACGGATGGTTGGCAGGTGGTGAAACAAAAGAGCAGTAACTCCTCTTGTCCAATTGCCTTTACTGCGACCGCCATTACTGTGCCTTGCAACCCCAACCTCCCTATCCCACGCTGGCTCCATGGGAGATGCTTCAAATGCCTCGGGCTAGGGCACCTAAAGGCGGACTGCTCCGAAGCTTTCCGGTGTTACCATTGCTGGTACGCGGGACACCTCACGCGCGACTGCCCTTCTCGTGCCTCTTCGGCGACGTCCTCCAACGGTCAACCACTCCCGGCTGCCTCCTCCTCTTCAGCGGGCAAGGCCACCCCACCTACGGCTGCTGCGCAGCTAGCGTAGCGCAGGGCTATCCAGGCTGTTCCACATCCAACCTCTGAGGATCACGCACCAGAAGCTATGGAGGACTTCCGCGTCGGTGAACCGGCCCTTCATCTAGCGAGTGGGCGCTGTGTTCTGTCCTGGGCGCAAGGAATGACGGATGTAGAGCTTCGCCTTAAAGGCCGTGCCCTGGTGGCCTCAGTCCATGGCTGGGTGCCGTTTTCCCTGGCCATGTTGGTGGACACGCTGGTGTCCCGCTGCGGCGTTCGGCGGGGCGACGTCCGAGTTGAGGTGACCAAAGTTCAAAAAGGCGACGCCTTAGGCGCGCCTAGGCGCGACTAGTCGGGAGGCGAAGGGTCCCCACCTGGCCTATGGGGGTAGGCGGAGGTCCAGGCGCAGGACGGCGCTAGGCGGCCCTAGGCGGCGATTCGGCGGGCTAGGCGGCGCGGAGGCGTCGCGGAGGCGCGAGCGCGCGGAAAATGGCCGCAGCGGGCGAGCGCGCGAAGATTTCCCGCGCGGAGGAGGACGCCGTGGCCATGCGCGCGCGCGCATCTCGCTTCGGCCGCGCGAAAACAGGCGGGAAGGATAAGAGGGAGAGGACGCACTTCCCGCCTGCCATTGGGTCCTCCCCGCCGGGCGCTCCCCTCCCTACCAGACGTGCTCCTCCAGCCGGGCGCTCCCCTCCCACCGGATGACCTCCTCCCCGCCGGTCGTGCTCGTCCCCGTCGGACGCGCTCCTCCCCGCCGGCCTGCTCGTCCCAGCCGGCGCACCCCTCCTGCGGTCCCGCCTGGAAGCTCCTCCTCGCCGGCGCACCCCTCCCGCCCCAAGGTGAGTCCCATCCCCCGTCGGCTGCTCCCCTCCCCCACCGGCTGCTCCCCTCCCCGGCTCCCTTGCTCTCCTCCCCTGCTCGAAGCTCCCCTGCCTTCCCCTGCTCGGCTGCTCCTGTCTGTGTACTACTCTGCTCAAGTGCTCATTGCATGTTAGATTGTATGCCTCTGAATCTGAATCTAGATGTATGTATACTATCTGTGAAAGTCTGAATGCATCAATGCCTAAATGTAACTCTGAATGCCATCTCTAAATGTCTGAATGTAGGATGTGTGAACTCTGAATGTTGACTGAACTCTGAATGTTTGCTCACTGCCTCACTGATTTGCTGAATGTATGTATACTATAGGCTATTGCATACTGAAGTATTTCACTTCTGAATGTAGGATGTCGACAACACAAGGTTTACCTGCACCTGAAACTGAAACTGAGGGAGCGAATGTCCTAAAAAGGAATTCGGATGATGTCGGATGGGAATATGGGGTTCTTGTTGATCCTGCCAACAAGGACAAGGTGAAGTGCAAACTCTGTGACAAGGTGATGCAAGGAGGGATTTATCGGTTGAAGCAGCATGTGGCCCATGAAGGAAAGAATGCGATGAAATGCAAGGCCAGAACACCGCAAGCTCTGGAGGCTAAAGAGAAGTGCAAGAAAGCACTAGATGATGCAAAAAGGAAGAGGGAGGAGAAGACTGTTCGTGAGCTAGAACTTAGAGAGGAAGTGAATGTTTCTCGGGTTGGAGAGTCAGAGGAAGTCACTTGTGTTGGAAGCTCAGAGCCTCACAAATTAGGACCCATTGACAAATGGACACGTGCTATTGATCCTAAAGCTAGCAAGACTGAATCTTTGAAGCAACAACAGTTGAACAAGGAACTTTGGAAAGAAAGAACACATGAGGTGCATAAGTATATTGCAAGATGGGTCTATACACATGGTAATTTACTAAATTACTATTCTGTATTTACAATTTAGAATTAATTAGATGCTATTATTGCTGTACTGAACACTAATTAGGCTTCTTTTTTTTAACAATGGCAACAATACCATTCAATGCATGTGACAGTGATGAGTTCAAGCAAATGTGTGAAGCAATTGGACAGTTTGGACCTGGACTTGAACCTCCATCTCAGTATGATCTGCGAGAGAAATTGCTGGAAGAAGAATATGCAAGAACCAAGAGTTTGCTGCAAGAACGTGAAGCCGAGAAGATGAAAAATGGGTGCTCTATTATGACCGATGCTTGGTCAGATAGGAAGAGGAGAAGCATAATGAATCTGTGCACTAATTGTGCTGATGGAACCAGTTTTATCAGCTCAAAAGAGATGTCAGATGTGTCACACACAAGTGAAGTCATCTTTGAACTAGTGGACAAAGCAATTGAAGACATTGGTCCGGATGATGTGGTACAAGTAGTGACAGACAATGCTTCTAACAACATGGGAGCAAAGAAGCTATTGCTTGAGAAGAGACCACAGATCTTTTGGACCTCTTGTGCAACTCACACAATCAACTTGATGCTCCAAGGAATTGGCAGCATGCCTCGGTTCAAGAAGGTGATTGAGCAAGCAAAGGCATTCACCATATTTGTCTATGGGCACACAAGAACATTGGAGTGCTTGAGATACTTCACAGAGGGGAAAGAGATAATAAGGCCAGGAGTGACTAGGTTTGCTTCAACCTTTCTCACTTTGAACAACATATAAGAGAAGAAAGACCAGCTAAGAAAGATGGTGGTTCATAGTAGGTGGGACTCATTGAAGGATGTGAAGAAATCAAAGAAAGGAAAAGATGCTACAACAATTATATTGAATCCAACCTTTTGGAAGGATGTCAAGCTAACATTGACTGTTTTTGAGCCATTGGTCAAAGTTCTCCGTTTGGTTGATGGGGATGTGAAGCCATCCATGGGTTTCGTATTTGGAGAACTACTAAAGGCAAAGAGACAGATCAAAGAGGCCTTTGGAAATATGGAGTCCCGTTTCAAGGAGGTTATTGCTGTTGTTGACAAGAAGATGAAAGGAAGACTTGATTCTCCATTGCATTTGACAGCTTATTTGTTGAATCCACACTATAGTTATGCTAACCCATCAATCTTTGATGATTCCACAATAGTAGAAGGATTTATCAGTTGTGTGGAGACTTTTTATTATCATGATGAGGATAAGCAAGATCAGGCTGTCAACACTGAACTAAAGAAGTTTCAGAATAGAGAAGGACCATTTAACAAGAAGCTTGCAAGGACTTTTGAAAACTTTGATTATAACCCAGGTAAAGGTTGTTTGCTGATATTACATGGTCGTTTGCTGTTTTCATCTAACAAAAAATCTGGTTTAACTACTAACTAATAGAGGTGTTTTTTATTTCAGCATCATGGTGGCGGCTGTATGGAACTGAAACACCAGCTTTACAAAAGATGGCTACAAGGATCCTATCTTTGACATCAAGCTCTTCTGGTTGTGAAAGAAATTGGAGCGGGTTTGAAGGGGTTAGTACCTATCTAGTGTCAACATTTTAGCAGCATTACAATTAAATTGCAGAACTGAAAATGCTTTTATTTTTAATTTATAGGTACACACTAAGAAGAGAAATAGGCTTACTACAACCCGCCTCAACAAATTGGTCTATATTCAATTCAACTCCAAGCTGATTAATAAGAAAGAAAAGATCAAGTCAAAGAAAATCAGTGATGTTCTCTTGTCTAGTGATACAATCGAAGCTCAAGGTTTTTTGCATGAGGATGGAGATGATTGTGCATTAGTTGTCTATAGAGATGAGGAAGATGAGATGGAAGGTACAGGGATACCTTGGTCTGTTATTGGAGATGCAGTGGGAGCAGAAGAACAACTTGAGCTGCGTAGAAGTGCAAGAGTGAGACAGCTTTATGAAGGAGAAGAATTTGACTCCGAAGAAGAAGAGTTTGATGAAGATGATGATGATTATGTGGAACCCTATTGAAGAAGAGTGAGACAGCTTCATGTCATGTTTTAGCTTTTATTATGCATTCATGTATCTTTAACTTATAAACTTAGAACTCCTGCTGTGTGCATGTGTTTTGTGTTGTGAGAACTGAGAATCATGTGCTATCCTATGCTGCTGAATTGCTGATAATGGATGGGAGAAGGCTCAGATAAGTACCTAACTTGCTATTTCCTATTTTTGTATCACTTGTATTGATGCCCAATTGTATCTAACTGTGCTGTCCACTTCTATTGCTGCAGCCTGCAGGAAACTCAGTTATATATCAACTGAGTAGGAACATCACTTTTGTATCAACTTGAACTAAGGACTAAGCACCTAAGGTATGTCTATTGGTCCTTCCCTATTTTTATCTAATTTATTCAGCATTTCTGCTATATATATATATATATATATATATATATATATATATATATATATATATATATATATATATATATATATATATATATATATATATGTTGTGTGCTAAGTTGGCAAAACGCCTAGAAAAACGCCTTGAAACGCCTAGGCTAGCCTAGGCTCTAGGCTATGGGTCGGCGCCTAGAAACCGCCTAGCGCCTTCTTGAACTTTGGAGGTGACGATGCCATCCGATTTCCTGCTCACCTTCGCCAACGTGGATGACTGCACGCGGGTCCTCTTCATCGACAATTTCAGCTGCGGAGGTGCGCGCCTCTCCTTCCGCCGCTGGAACAGGCTAGTCCACGAGGGTCAGACAAGCTCAGATACCTCACCAAGCTCGCCATTGATGGCCTCCCGGCGCACGCCACCGGCCAAGACTAGGTGAAGCAAATCCTAAATTCCTTGGAGTGCTAGCTGGTGGAGATGGAGGCGATGGTGGATGCCTGCACCGTGTCTATGTTGGTATGGGCGGCCAACCCTAGCAAGCTACCTAAAGAGCTCCTGATTGAGGTTCTGGAGCGTGACGTGCTCCCACAGCCCGCCCCGCTAGAGGACGATGTTGACCCTGAGCTGTTGGAGGACATGGTTGATGTGGACGGCGTCTTTGGCCACCAGCTGCCTGCTCTGCCAAGAACCAAGCCCTGCCTCACTTATCAGCTTACCATCCACATGTTGGAGGTGGTTGACCCAACCCCCCCACCCTCAGCGAGAAGTCGAAGGGGCTCTTCGTCGGGCGACGACGATGACGATCGGCAGCCGCGATGCCACATCTTCCCCTGCTTCACAGGGGCCATTGACGGCATAGGCCCCCCCCAAGAAGCTAGGAGGCGGCCACCTCTTCGCAGGGCTGCCCGCCGGCACCCCTACCGCCTGGTGGCGATCGATCCCCCCTGGCGCCGGTGGTGGTGACACCCGTTTCTGGTGGCGTGACCAGAGGGCTACCGGCGACCCCTCCCACCGGCGACGCCATACGCTCAGGTCCCACCTCGGACGTCGCATCGCCAACCGCTGTCGAGGGCCCCATGGGCCTTACTCCTGTGTGCCTCGCGCAGAGTGCTCCAGCTCGCAGATCAAGGGCTGCCCCGACTCTCATGACTTCTCTGTCACCCACTCCGCCAGCCTCTCCGTCTAGCTCGGTGGTCGTGCCCCTGCTGCCAACCACCGTACTGCCAACCACCGTATTTACTGCTCCCCGGCAGCGGCTTCCTAAGGACACCGTGGTTGAATATGGCTCGCCATACCTGGCGGGACCCCCTCCCCCCCCCCCCCCGCTGAGCCCAACAGGTCGACAACCCTCTCCAGCTCGGCCGACAGAAAAGGTCGAATTCCCTGGCCCTGGCTGAGCTTCACAAGCCATGATGGGCCTCAAAGTGTCAACCCGAGCTGGGGGCCCAACCACTGCCTCCCCAGGTCTGGTGGCTAGGCCACCCCTTGCTCAACCACATCAAGACCACGAGGGCCCCCCTTTCGCAACGACCACAATGAGGGATTCACCTTCCATGGCTCTGGAGGTGCAGACAGGAGTGCTATCGTCGGACTGCTTGCCCCCGCCGCCCCTCATTTCTGTCATGGAGGTTGTGGCCACCACGGTCGCGCCGTCCATCCTAGGTGCGCGCCCGGCCCGAGGCGCCGCTGCCCACGACAGATGCCCAACTCCCCCCTCGGAGAAGCTTGTGCCTTTCCAAGAAGAATAGAGGGGGCTAGTCCACTCAGTGACCAAGGCGCAACGTGCGGTGTGGCCATGAAGCGGTTAGGGGTGGTCGACAACGAGAACCGCGTTGGCAACGACGACGTCCTGCGCTACCTCGAGCTTTTCAAGACCCCCCCTCTCGGCCGCTCACATCCAGGCGTTGGGGGCGCTTTGCAACCCCTCTGCCCCCGTGGAGACTCTACAGGCAACCTAAGTCACTGCTTGTTGCAGAAGTTCAGTGCCCTGTACCTTTTCGATGTTAGCTTTTTCTATCCTAGGTTTAAATTGCCTAGCTAAAAGGGCCCTTGTAGCAAGAGTTGTAGCTGCATTGAGTGCATCTTTTGTTTATCTCCAAGAGACTAAACTGGCCTTGATTGATGCCTTGCTTGTATCACAAATCTGTGGATCCTGGTTTGATGCCTTTGATTTCTTGCCAGCCGACGATGTCCACGGCGGCATTTTGTTGGCTTGGGACAGCACCCGCTTCGCCGCCACCCGTCTACACCAAGGAAGCTGGACAACTACTGTGGCTGTAAATTGCCTTGAAGGGGACAGGAACTTGGCATTCATGACAGTCTACGGACCACAATCGGATGCCAACAAGACCCTGTTCCTTGAAGAGTTGAAGCAGATTGGCCCTCTGATTAATGGAGCATGGGCGATCGCCGGGGATTTCAATTTAATTGCTGTTGCCTCGGACAAGAACAAACCAAATATAAACCGACGGATGATGATTAGCTTCCGCGCGATGATGAATGACCTCGAAGTCAAGGAGTTGTACCTCTTTGGTCGTCGGTACACGTGGAGCAATGAGCAAGACAACCCTATGCTGGTGAAGCTTGACAGGGTGTTGGTCCGATTGGGAAGAAGCCTTCCCTGATTGCCATCTACAGGCCTTGGCAAGCTCGGAGTCTGATCACTGCCCGCTGGTGTTGACATGCGACGTGCCTATCCACCAAGCTTGCCGCTTCAGATTCGAGTCTTTTTGGACCAAGTTGGATGGCTTCTTTGTAGTTGTCAACCTAGCCTGGCAGCAGAAGGTCCGAGGTGAGGACCCGCTGCTCATCCTGCACATAAAGCTCTTGCGCACAGCCAAGGCTTTGCGGAAATGGGGTCAAGGTTGCATCAGTTCCATTCGCACCCAACTGCTCGTGGCCCAGGAGGTGGTGTTGTGCCCTAATGCCGCACAGGACGAGCGAAACCTCACGCCGGCAGAAAAATGGCCGAGGATGTCGCTCAGAGGTCGGGCTTTAGCCGTAGCCTCGCTGGATAGAATCCGTCTTGGTAGAGAGCGAAGCTGCAATTCATCACAGAAGGGGACATAAACTCCAAGTTCTTTCACATAAAAATCAATGCCCGCAGGCGGAAAAGGCTTATCCCTGCCCTTTGCCATGGAGGGATCATGGTCACGACAGAGGAAGAAAAATTGAAGATGGTTGAAGATTTCTTCACCTCAATCATGGGCACCAATACCCCCTGTTCGGTAGCCCTGAACCTAGAGGCGCTTGGCCTTGTGCGTCATGACTTGAGCGATCTCGACTGCCCTCTTCTTGAAGATGAGGTTCAACGGACAATAATGGCTATGCCGTGTGAGAAGGCGCCAAGGCCTGACAGTTTCACCGGCCTTTTTTTCAAGCTTTCTTGGGAGACAATTAAAGACGATGTTTTGGCAGCGCTGCAAAGGCTTTTTTCCTGCAACTCCCAGCACCTCCATCTGCTGAATGGCTCCACAATCATCCTCTTACCAAAAAAGGAAGACCCCCTTCAAGTCACGGATTACCAGCCTATCAACTTGGTCCATAGCTTTGCGAAGTTGGCAACTAAGATCCTAGCCTCCCGCCTGGCTCCAAAGCTAGACAATTTGATCTCCTAAGCGCAATCAGCGTTCATACGCACAAGAAGCATTCATGAAAATTTTGTGTATGTGCGTAGGCTGGTGAAGGAGTTCCATAAAAAGAAATTCTCGATGCTTCTGATGAAGATGGACATTGCAAAGGCCTTTGATACTGTGTCCTAGGAGTTCTTGCTTTCCATCCTGGCACACCTCGGGTTCAGCCAGAAGTGGTGTGACCTCCTCGCTGCCCTCCTCTATACGGCCTCCACGACAATCCTGCTGAATGGCAGGGAGACAGCGCATCAGGCTCACAAGGGGACTATGGCAAGGTGACCCCTTGTCGTCTCTACTTTTCATCGCTGTGATGGAAGCTCTAGCCGTACTCTTTGCGGCGGCGGCCTCAGCTTGTATTCTCGCCCCGCTCCCTGACAAAGGGGAGCCACTCTGGGTTTCCCTTTATGCCGACGACGCCATAGCCTTCTTTCGGCCGATGGCCGAGGATGCCGTGGTAGTGCGAGAGATCCTCAACCTGTTCGGCCATGCAATAGGCTTTGTAGCCAACTTGGAGAAGAGCTCACTGACCCCTATCCATTGCGAGGAGGTGCATATAGCGGCGGTCTCCTCCATCCTTCTTTGCCCCGTCAAGCCGTTGCCCATCGTCTACTTGGGTCTCCCTCTCTCAATAGGGAGATCAACGAAGCAACAAATCCAGCCGATGCTGGATCATCTTTCCAAGAAGGTTGCGGGTTGGAAGCCGAAACTCCTATCCCAGGAAGGGAGGCGGATCCTAGTTAACTCGGTGTTGATGGCGCTCCTAATCTACAACATGACGGTGCTCGAGCTGCCTCAATGGGCCGTCAAGGCTATCGAGAGCAGATGCCATGCCTTCCTTTGGAAAGGAGAAGAACGCGTGACCGGCGGCCACTGTCTAGTTGCTTGGGATAGAGTGTGCGTGTCAACGGAGTATGGGGGGCGTAGGGATCAAGAACCTTCACTTGATAGGGCTAGCACTACGGCTATGTTGGCCCTGGTTCTGATGGACAAGAAGAGAAAGGCCATGGACATCTCTGAGTTCCGACTTCGACAACAAGTTGTCATCCTGCTTTGACTCTCTCACTAGAGTGCAGGTTGGCAATGGTGCCACTGCTAATTTCTGGACTGCGAACTGGTTTCCTGGAGGAGGGTCCATAGCTTTCACGGCGCCAACCCTTTTCTCCCACGCCAGGCAAAGGAAGCTCTCAGTGCAGGATGCGCTCCACAACAACCGCTGGGTTCAGGACCTGCGTGGGGGGCTCTCCCTACAGGCCTTGGTAGAATACCTGGTGATCTGGGACAAGGTGGACAATGTGGCTCTAGAGCTAGACAGAGAGGACTCGATTTATTGGTCAGTCGGGGAAGACAGCACCTACTCCACCTCCTCAGCATACCTCTCCTTTTTCCAGGTTCGCACAAGATCCACTTGCGGTGAGTTGGTTTGGAAAGTGAAAACTTCGGGTATATGTCGCTTCTTCATGTGGCTCGCAATGCCTGACGGAAGACAACCTACAAGACAGGGGTTGGCCACATCAAAGCATGTGTACTCTGTGTGGTACAGCAGAGGAGACCTGTTCACACTTGTTCATGTCCTGCAGTTTCTCGTTGCGCTTCTGGACGTTGCTCAAGGAGAAGGCTCTGGTGCATGCCTGCCCCCAGGGATTGCACTAGCTAAGTGGTGGGACGACGCACTGCGGCCGCTCAATAAGGAGAGTAAGCAGATCTTCGACGCCTCCGTCACACTTGCCTGTTGGATGCTATGGAAGGAGCAGAATGCTAGAATTTTCGAAGGAAAGCAGGAATCCATTGGCTGCTTGTTAGAGAAGTTCTTGGAAGAAATGGCAATCTGGCACTTATCCGGCTTGATACTATAGGAAGCAGCTAGCTGCGGCCTGCAGGCTGCCTTCGGAAGTTAACCCAGACACAACCCAACAACCCTGTTGTTGTAACATATGTACTGTGCTCTACTTTCTTGCTTAATAAAAATTTCGGCCGGCTTCCGCCGCCCGGCGAAAAAAAGAATGTCTGAATTCTTCTGAGCTAAAAGATTTCAATCTACAGGACGACGAACACACTTTATGTTACAGCAGAAGCAACCCCAGCGATACGCAAATGCTTTTCTTTTTACCGTGTAATGTGCTTGGCAAAGATCGACGAAGTTCCAAATCATTCACTTAATCCGATTAATTACGCGCATTCTGCTTGCTTGCATCTAGTGCCTAAGCAGTTTGCGACATCTAGGACTCGTTCTAACAAGCAGCGGTGCAAACAAGGGTTGAATAAGCTAATCTCGGGCAAATACCACCGAATTAAGTTTCCGCAAGTGGACAAAATTCAAGTTCTGGACTCATTCAGTCCTTCTTCATTGAATATTCTTGTGGATTCTCACGAAACTTTTACTTGCAAAGTCCGACAATATTCCAAATCCAAGGTATGCGTAATTTTGCAGTGTACATGGGGTGATCATTATAATGTAAGAACACCTATAAATAGGAATAGCTTCTCATTCACCAAAGGCACCAAGCTTGACATCCCCTGAAATAGTTAACTGGAGGTTACAACTTACAACATCTGTTATACTCTCTGCTGGTGGTTTTTGCTTTGTAGTTCTTTCATCTTTGCGTAATTTGGTAGGAGATTTTCAATTGGCTACTTTGTTTTCAGGAGCATATTGGAGCATTAGAGTGTGTGCCGCTCAGAGATTTCTGGAGCTGGAATGGGGAAGTCCAAGCGTAACAACGTCAAGAAGAGCATCTGGCAGCTGCTCTGCGGCTGCTCATCACCTCAGACGAGCGATTAACTGAAACTCCAATGCACGAAATTAAGCAGAAATTGCTCAAGCTGATTGTTGGGCTCAGGGGTGTGGTGTGATTAAAAGATATCGGAAAGTTCTTGATTGTTTTATTAAATTGTCTGGTGTTTTATTTGTGTTGAGTTTATTTCCATATTAGTAAAAGGAAATTCAAGTGTCCTGTAACCGGATTCTGAAATAAAACCGTTTCACTTTGTATCATGACTATGGTCTAAAATATTTCTGGCTTCTTCTTATATATGTGTACCGTATTGCTCATCAAGCAATAGGTACGTGAACCGCTAATGCCTCCTTTAGAAGGCATGATTTTTTTCGTTTTTCAAAAAAAAAAAAGCCGAGTTTTGCAAGATTTTTTTACAAGAATCGCATGATCACATCAATACCTACGGAGAAGACCTCTAAAAATACTATCTTCCATGTAATTTTGGACATCGATATGGTCTTCAAAATATTGTTTTCATCGCTAATTTCTGTTATAAAATATCTGAAAAATCTACAGTATGTCAAAGTTTTGAAGTTTAACTTAAAATGTCCAAATAATATGGGTTTTTCCCCAGAGGGAGTAGTTTTCAAGAATCCGACAAATTTCAAGCAAGTTCCCTTTGTGTTTTTCCCTTCCGTGCCCATAAGGGACATATACTCTGTTTACTCTGTTTCTTCCATCGTACTCCACACGCATCACGTATCTACGCTCGCACATCGCACGCCCGACTTCCAAACGCAAGTTAACATGTGAACTTCTGAAGCATCTCATTGCTTTAATCATTTGCAGTAATTTTTTAGGAGGAAATCATTTGCAGTAGTTTGCAGCAGCAGCAATAATTGAACCGTTCCAAGCTAAGCTAGGTAAACGGTCGTCCATGCTTCAGTCAAGGGAACGAGCTCGGCTGGTTGGCCCATTTTGGGACCGAATGACGGTCAGAATCCAGGTTTACGCGTACCATTTTTGCAGTACCGTGTTGCTGCATACATGCCGACCGGTGAATGCATCAAACCTGTCAGGTCAGTTATCACAGACAATTTGCAAGTCTAGTTAACTAAGACTGTTCAAGCACAATGCACATGAGAGGAGCTAGTAATAGCTAGCTAGCTAGGAGCATATAGCTTGAAATATTATAAGCAGCCTTTTGCTTCCTAAACAACTAGTACTTGGCAAGAAAATTGCAGTATCTTTCAGTGAACACTCCATGTCAAAGTGCAAACTAGTTAAGCGAGTCCAAGTGTGTTAACTATAACCAATGACCTGGCCCAGGCTTCACTTTTGGTGATTCCGTATGTACTTTTCCTTCTTCGTGCGGACCAAGTTTCCTTCGTTGTGTTAATCGTGGGTACGTGCAGGACTCGTTATTCGCCGAATTTTCATGTGGTTTCTCACGTTATTTTCCTTAGTAAAGCTTGATAGCCACAGCCTTCAAATTCTCATCAACTGGTCACCTTACTGAAGCTCGATCTACTACTACACTTGTTACTTGTACGAGGACTGCACTGACGTACGTCAGTCGTTCAGTTTAGGGAGTACCACATCGATATGTGTGTATAAGAGAAGAGTCGTTCAAAACTTAACTTTACTTTACTATTTAAAAAAACCATTTTCTAACTACGAATCTGTATATAACCTATGTCTAAATTCATAGACAAAAATTATTTTTTTTATGAAGGAAGTACATGCTTCAGTCAAACAGTCCGAGTACTGCTTGCTACTATTCACCATTGCTCATACGATAAAACCAAGTCATGGCAGTTTTACGCGTATGTCACTGTGTCACACCATATTCGATCAATCTCTTGTTGCATAGTATTCCATGGAATGCAACAAAGGGTATGTAACCAATATTCAAAGTGCTCACACTGATTGACACTCTCAACGATGAACTTGACCTCAACTCGTACTCACAAGTCGTTCATCGGTATGGTTCTTGGGGGTCAAGGCAAAAGTAACATGGCAGAAGGTACGGAACACGGGCTAGCGAAGCATGCCATTTTCACACAACATTCTATTGAAAGTTTGAAACAGAGTTCATTATACAGGTGTCTCTTTTTTTTTTTAAAAAAAAAGAGTAGTTATACAAGTGAAAATCAAGCCCAACTTCAACTGAAACTTGATAGTCCGACCTGTTCTACATTGTGTTATTGTCATCACTTAAGTTCTCCATGGTTATTCATGTACTTTTCCTAGTATGTGCTTGGCAAGCTCCCTTGATCTTCTTATCCAAGCACTATAAAAGGGCGCCATTGGGTGGCTTGTTGGAGGCACAAAACTGTCCAAACATTCAGATATCGGCCAGCTCTCGTTCTCTCGCAGAGCTAGCTAGCCTTTGGCCATCTGAAGTGTTGTTCCAGATTTCCAGTTAAGTTCAGGTTCATTGTTTAGTAGCAGAGGCAGAGGAGCGAGCTCTTTTCACAGTAGTCGAGGATGCCTGACCACAACGGAGTGAAGAAGAGCATGCTGAGTGTGCTCTGTGGCTGCTTTTGTCCACCCAAGACGAAAGGTTGAGGTCGGCTACATGCAGCATAGGGAAGTATTGTCAGGTTGTGTGGATAGGATGATGCGTACGTAGATCTGTTCATCTTGTTCTTACGTGAGGTGTAATAAGAGGCCTGTGTAGTGGCCGTGCGTCCCAGACTCCCAGTCCATCAGGTCGTGTTCCATTGATTTGATTTGTAACCTTGTAGGTAAGTTGTTTACGTTGATTGTATTCCTTGTTTGTTTCATACGTGTGGTCGTGTGTTTGTATGAATCTTCAGTGATAAAAGAATTACCACCTTGTTTCTGAACATTTTCACAACTCGCTCCAATTTGGCTAGCTTACTACAGCACTACTGTGAGACGGAATATGTCTGTACAGTACTATGAATCAATGGTTATAGGGTCGGTCTATCCGACCACGGGCTCCAGCCGATTCCAAACGGTCAGCAAACTGAAGAAAGAGGAAACAAAGAAAAGAGAACTCACATCCAAGGTTTCCTTTTTTTTTTCACCCTAACGCTTTTACCACAATATATTTGCATAGCTCCGCATCGCTCGATCAGGCCGGGGGACAGCTAGAATGATCGCTACTTCGCTAGGCAGATTGCGGCATTCTCAACGAACCGGAACCCCTGATCAAAGCGAGGTTTTTCAGATCATCAGATGTCCCTTTACCGGCCTGCCTCAAAGGGCCTGTTCAGGCGTGATGTTGGCTTAATCTTATGGACGGTGACGGCACGAAAAATATGATGAATTGAACACATGATTAATTAAATATTAACTATTATAAACTTGAAAAATGGATTTATTTAATTTTTAAGAAAATTTTAGATAGAAAGTTTTTGCACGAAACATATCGTCTAACAATTCGGTAAGCTTACTCATGGAAAACATCAAAGTAAGTACAAGCTCATTCAAACGCTCACTAAATTGGCCGGAGAACCCATAAATACATAGATAAATGAGATCATACCTCTGTTCTTAAGGATGGAAACCTGGCCAATTTACTAGTTGTTGATGACTTAATCTGATCAACCAAGTAGGACAACGTTACACAAAACATGAAAATATTCTGGTGCAAGATAGTGCGGTAGCGTCTATTCATAAGATGGGCTTCGTATTCGTCGGTCAACTAAAATTTTCCTAAAAGTTACTTTTTGACAGTCAGGATTGCTCCATGATTCGTGCTACCCTTTATATACCTAACCCATCTCTTCTCTCCATGCCATGTACTAAATAGTGGTCATTCTTGGCCACAGTAGCGGTAGCGAGATGTTTCCGCTACCGCGAAGATTTTGTACTACTAAAATAGTGGAGAAAACATTGCAGGCGCTATGTGCAAAATAGCAAACGCTATTGCGACCGTATCACAACAATAGCGGCCACTATTTGATACATTTTTTTTATTTTTGGACTTATCTCCATGATTAATATGTTGTCCAAATAATATTTTTTGAGTAAATTAACCACTACTCTACAATTTATAATTTTAATAAGTAAATTGGTCTCACGTAAACTGATGATATATACACAGTTACTTATATTTTGAGTGGTTCTTATTTTGCTATTGGAATATAGCATTCTATATCGCCCGCTATCTGCTACTCTCTCTGTCTCAAAATAGAAAAACCTAATACTGAATGTGACCCTCTATTCAGATTCGTAGTACTAGGATGTGTCATATACAGTACTAGATTTTGTATTTTGAGATGGAGGGAGTATCCGCTATGACCGCTCTATCCATTGTCGCCGCCACCCTCTGCCTCGACAGTGCCAGCGAGGCTAGCCAACCATCCTCCCTGCAACCTCTCTCCTCCTCCTCCCCTAGATCCGTCACTGTTGTCGTCATCTCCATGTCCGGCACTATCCTCCTGCCTCGCCTCTCTTTTCCCATCTTTAGCAGGCATGTCTTGCTCCCGCCGTCGACCTTGCCCACAACCCTCCTCCATCCCTACGGCTCCAACACCGGCACCCATTGGTCTTCGCCACCCACCATCAGTCTTCCCACTCTAGCTATCCCTTTAAAGTCGTCCTCACCGTCTTCTAACCCCCCCCCCCCCACCCCCTCTCCCACCTTTTCCAATCTGAAAACCCTAATCCAATGAAGTTTGTAGTTTGGTGTCAACAGCGCTAAGGCTTGCCGAGAAAGTTGTCATCATCGTCACCATCACCCTCCCTCATGTTTGGCTGGACGTGGAAGACAATACCCAGGCCATTGGATCTTGATCCAATGATATTTATCAGTCGACTGAAATTTTATTGTTTGTAGCTAAGGTGTAAACTTTGAGGCAGTTAACGCACAAGGCAGCACTATTAATTTCAGTGGTTGAGTCAATTAAGCAAGAAACACACCAAGCTCCTGTACTTTCGGCTGTTCGGCATGGCCGGCCGGCTATGCTGCTGGTCGTGAGCTGATGAAAAATGATGAGGTAACGCTGACCGGGAAGTCTTGGGAGTACGCTTACGTGCAGACAAGGCAACCGTCCAAGCTAGATTTGGTCCAGCCCTTCGGCCGCGAAGGCACAGGCATATATGCCATGTAAATTACGTCCTAAACTCGCAGATTTGGTATGTGCGTTGGACTGTGAAGATTCCATCAGGTTCCGGAGTGCATGCAACTCTGTGATATATATACAGCTCTTTCTGGATGAAATTAACCGCAACTGTATGCAACGTCGTAAAATCTCGCCAACGTTGCTAGCGAATCGTGCCGGCCATGGCCCTCTTTTTCGGCGCGCGCCAATCAAACAACACACGCAAGATCGATAGCGCGACATGCAAGCAAGAATGTGAGCTCATGTACTACAACTTCGACGTACGTATAGGCGATGTGACTTGACTTTGTGAGAGAGGCGAAAAAAGAAGTTGTTGAGAGATGAAAATCGAAGGGCATTTGATTTCCTTCCAGAAAGCGGAACCACATATGGCTGATATCCGTCGGAACCGTCTTCTCGCCAGATATGGCTGATATCCGTCGGAACCATCTTTTGCAGCGGAGGAATCGTCTTTTCGCCACATATGGCTGATATCCGTGTCACACTTACACTACACTACGCATTTCCCTGGTTTTTACACCCGAAATAGGCGTGAAATGTCCCTACATTTAGGTAAGAGAAGGAGCACGTACAGACAGAAAGTCACCGTGCTTTAGCTTCTGCTGTTTATATACTCCACATGCTTGCAATGCTAAGTTGGGCAGCTGGTTGTTGCTTGCAGTACTGTTACTGATCGATCTGACCGTCTTGATAGAGCACCAGTTAGTTCGTAGCAGTTGATAGTTAGCTAGCTCTTGATGGAAAACGGGCGCGGCGGCGACGACACGAAGAATCGGCCAAGCAAGCCGGGGCCAAGGCGCGGCGGAGTTAAGAAGAGCATCTTCCTATTACTCTGCTTCTGCTGTTATCCCTCGGGAGCGTAGTTACTTTGATCGATACACGGGATGAACGAAAGCACGTAGCTGAAGCGGGCCAGCTTACAAGTCACAACAATGTTGCCATCTTGGTACATATCCCACTGGTTTCTTCCTAAGCATGTGTGTGTCGTGTGGGTTCCTTTGCATGTGCTTGTGCATAATATGTTGAGTGCTGTAAATTAAGTATGTTGGTGTTGTTAGAGTCGATGATAACTGTTTTAATTTGCATCGTGTCTATGTATAATTAAAGTTTTCTATGTTTTATTTTCTAAAAAGTTATGTACCAATACACACATGTAAAATAAATAATGTTAGAACAAATGTTCGTCCTAACAAATATGGCAAGGGCTTTATCCTCTATGAGAAGAAGCCCAAGCTTAAAAAGATGAATAAAGGACTGAAGTTGAGAGAGATAGAGAGGCAACAGTGTGTAGAATCAATGGGGTATGTTCCCCTTTGCTTCTTTGGAGGGTGAATTTTGATACTACACCACTAAATTCGTATTCCTTTAGTTTTTTACCACTTAATCTGTACATCTTTGATAAAATACCATCGGAACCACGAATTTTTTAATTTTATACCACTTTCTTTATTTTTTCTCTATTTCTAAAATTTCTTTTGATTTTCTTTTTTATTTCCAATTTTGTTGATGAAATTACCCCTAGCCTCACATGACAGAAAACACAAAGAGAAAAAAACACTGCAACATATAGAGGAAAAAATCACTGCCTGGCGCCTGACTCCTGCCGCCGGCGCCGCTCGGCCTTGGCGTTGCCTAGCCCTGGGCTGTCCCCACCGCTGGAGTTCTCATTTTGATAGGATGTGCGGCTGTTGACACCGAAAATCACCGATCAGTGTCAGGAACAAGCCGATGATCTGGTTCGATGCACTAGACACGCAAAGGCCTGGGAGATTTGCTTAACTCCAGTGCAGGTCCTAAAATTCGAGGTTCGTAGGCGTGCCGGTCAATTTGACCCTGCCATTGACAAGAAGATAGAAAATATTAGATCAAGGAGCCAATCGGCTGAAAGCCAAATTGGACTCGTCTCATCGGCCGATTGCCGATATGGACTAGAGCACTTATACATCGACTGGAAGCCGATGATGGCATAGATGGATAAAATAAATAAACCATGTAGCTAAGGAACCAATAACAATATAAATAAATAAACTAGCCGATTACTGATATAACGTGTATCGGCCGGAAAGCCGATAACGGTGTAGCATGCCAAAAACGTGTTGAACAATGCAATCGGCCTTAATAAAAGATAACCTATCAGCTAGGCACTCCGATAGAATATTGCATAAACACACATCAGCTTAATAAGGATAAATCTATTGTTATCAATCTAGTAGGTCAAACTTAACTGATGCAACACAGATTGATAATGATAAAAGAACCTCGATGAGCCGATAGACCTGATGCAATCATAATGTGATATATGATAACTTATCGCCTATACATCCCGATAAAACACGTGCATAAAACCAATCAACCTAGCAGGAATAACTTATCACGCAATTTAGTAGGTCGGACCTAACCGATGCAGCACAAACTGATGATAAGTTACACACAGTAAGCCGATAAATCTATGCACGCGTGATGTGATATATCTACTCGGCCTATGAGATCAAACCTAACTAATGTAGCCGTGGACAGAACAGATATATCGTGGTAAGCCGACTATCGTAGGCCGACTAGAATATCGGACCTAACCGAGGAAGTCCTAGCCGATACGGTAGTCGGGGTAACGAGACTTACCCTCTCGCAGGAGGTCGAACTTAACCGATGCAGCCCGGCTCGAGAAGCAAGAACCCGTTGAAAAAGGTGGTGATGCGCCGAAGTTTGTATTGATCTGTGTGATTCTTTACACGGTCCCTGGGCATACATATTTATACCCCGAGTTGATACAGTTCTGATCGGATACGAAACAGGAATTTCCTAATTATAAAAGAAAAATTAACAAGCCCTGACCGAACACGAGATCAGATTTCCTAAAAATCATCGTTTCTGCCTAATCTATAGATAAGATATTAACTGCCTCCCTGTAGTCTTCATGATTCCTTCCTGAATTCGGCTTCTTCTGGATTAATTCCCGCCAGTTGATTGTGATCTTTTCCTTAACCGAACCCAATAAGGATCCGTACCAAATTTTGGCGTTAACACATGCCCCCCAATTTCGGAGCTTTTTCCATAAAACTTCGAAATTCTCATTTGGGCTTTCAGATTCCTTTCATACCGAGGCGGCCCAAGGTAGCCCACTTTTCTTAAATGTTTGAAACAGTACCAACGGCCTCGATTCCCGCCCGGTCATCATTCCTCTATAAACCGCTTCGCCTTCCTAGCCTCCTTTCTTTACGCTTTCACATCACCAGAGCCCTTTCCACTTCTTCCGATATCTCGACGAACTCCGGCGAACCCAGGCGAACCGCTACGGTCTTCTTCTTCAACCTTCGATCTTCACTCATCTTCTTCTTCCGTGATGGCTTCAGCGGTCGCCGTCCCAAAGGTAATCTTCTTGTCTGATCGCTCTCTCTGCCTTGTAACTTAGATTGAATCTGCCGCAATCTTCATCTGTTCTTCGTGTTCTTGTTCACTATAGGACCTTAAAAACCAGATTTTAATCCCGGCTGCCGATTATCCAAATTTTTTCTACCATGGCCCGATGGGTAATGAAGACCCTACAGATTTCATCATCGCCGAAACTCAACGCATCCCTTTCAAGAACTCCGCCATGCTAGCCAGCGATTGGACCAACAGCTTCAGATCATGGCCGAGCAAACTTCCCGGGTGGAGGAACTGGTACATCAGAGTATCGGCCGCAAAGAAAACTCTCTGGGACGAAGCAGACATCGGCCACTGCATCAATCTCTCCCTGACCGAGATGGAGAAGAACGAACCTCTGCTCGCATCGGCCTCATATTTCTGGTCAGACGCCCTCAACGCCTACTTATTTGGACATGGGCCGATGACCCCAACTTTGATAGATGTAACCATGCTTACCTGCCTCAACACAACGAGTTACATCAATCCCCTCAACCTCCAATTTAAGCCTACTCATCGGCTTCAAGCAAAGAACATCGGTGGTTGGTCCAAGTACATATCAATCCATAACAAAGGGACCGGACCAGTCGATGATCGGGAACACGTCGCTTTCCTGAATCTGTGGTTAGAACGGTTCGTTTTCGGTGGTGCAACCCTTGGCCCAACAACCAATATGCAATGTTTGGCAGAATGTTTGGCCGATCGGAAACAAGTTCCCTTGGGGCAATATCTTCTTGGAGCCACTTATCAACTGCTGCATCAGGTGGCAATCAAGCTATCGGCCGGCCAGCCAGTCGGCCATATCGAGGGTCCTTGGTGGTTTGTGTAATTATGGCTCAACGTGTACACATCCAAGGCAATTCCTGAGACCACCTTCCTTAATCAAACTTTCCTAGCCGATCATCAAGAAGAACAAGAATCCATCTATCGCTGATGGATCTCTTTTGGCGAAGCTGCATCGGCCCTCCCTGGCTGCAAGATGACTCCTATCGGACTTAGCCAATGGTTCAAAGGTCTTTATTATGGCTTCACCAAGGATGCCACACTGTGGTTTGCATATGATGATGCATCATCATTTGAGATGTCCTCCAACTTCAATCCACTTGACGTTCTGGCTGATGATGAATCGAAGACCATATTTCTATCGGCCATTACTCCCCATCTTCTACCAACTGGCTTCTCTCAGGGCCGATCACAACCATCATATGAATTCTATCACCCGACGGTCGGCTCCCACTAGCTTGGCCTTGGTCAACTCCCATCGGCTTGTTCTTGATTGACAAACTCCAGGTCCGGGGCAATGTAAACAGTGCTTTAGAGTATGACCGAATATGGATGCTAACAGAATCCCTATCTCTGGGCACTGCCACCGATGTGGAGGTATGTACTGCCAATACCAAGCTTTTTTCCCGATGGTGGTCAGAATGGAAGAAACACCTGTTCAACTCATCGGCTATCCATTACTGTTCTCGTCTCAACTCCAACTACGTCGAATCCGATGAAGAGGTAATATTCCACTATCTTTGAATCATTTTCCGATCATCTCTTACAATCCTATCTTGCAGGCTGTTGATATGGAGCCACCGACAACAAGCACCAGTGGCCGGCCGATTATATACCAACCACCATCGGTCAACCCACACCTAGGGCATGATGCTCCCCCTCCATCGGCTCTTCTCCGGGCGCCACGGCCGACAGGACCAAAACGCAAGAAGATGGCATCTCGCCCTCCTCAAAAGAAGCAGAAAATCAGTGCCGATGTCGTGATCGCGGCGCCACCTGCTATTGAAACAACATCGGCCCCTTCATCTCCGCGGGTATGTGCTAAGTCTTGATATTATCATCTGTTTCCCATCTTCACATTATCGATCTTACTTTCAGCTTGAGCCATCGGCTCCCGAACCTCAACCTTCTGCTGACATCTCTGCAAGCATCGAGCCGATGACTTCTGCAACCATTCCAATTCCAGCACCTGGCCCTGAAGCCGATACTGAGACCGCCCCTACTTCGGCGCCAGACATCGGCCATCCTGAAGAATAACCTACTCATCCATCTGATGCCGATGTCACTTCTCAAGCTGCCCCTTCCCTGCCTCAGGTAATTTCCTCACAACCATACTTTATTTTAACTCACTACTGATCCCTTTACTGATGTCAACCTGCAGTCCTTAGCCGATTTGTTTTCCTTCGACATCGGCAAGTACCTGGACACAGATGAAGAAATAGCCACCAGTGCAATAACCAAACCATCTTTTCCAGCCGACGTTCGTGAATACTTGTTGAATATCATTCGTCTGCTGGAAAACCCGATCGACGCATTGGTGGAGGATTGCGGGCCAATCCGGGCAAGATTTGTAGAGATTGAGCATCACTTGCCCGAAGAGCTCGTCGACGCTTTGACCCCTGCAACATACCTAGAATCCCACAAATTCCAACTTGTCAAGCTCAGGCAGCGTATAGCCGATCGTGCTAATCAATAGAAGATGGTCCAAGACATCCAAACCGATCGGCTGTTAGCTCAAACTGAAAAGACAAAGCTTGACGATATGTTAGCTGCTCCTCAAGAACTCCAACCCAAACTGGATCAGCTGAAGAGAAGGGAAGCCGATCTGCTGGTAGAACTTGAAAAAATCCACAAGGATATCGCAACAACAGAATCCTAGCTCATCGGCCTACCACAAGCCATACAAGATCAAGAAGCCAAGGTTGCAGCAGCAGTGCGTGTAACAGCCTGCCCTCCAGAACCGCGCAGCCCAGCCCAACCGATGGGCGGGCCCACTTACACATAGCACCCCACTTACACTTTCGTCCTCGCTTCATGTAAAAGGGTTAACCCGGAAGTACTATGGTTGGAGGGACAAGGCCTTATAAGTTGGTTCAACTCTTGTTCAACTAGCAAGGTGGTACTAATCATGTGCACACCGCACTCATGGGCCATATGGGCCATATCCTAATTGGGCCAGGATGTCACACACACCCCCCCTCAAAGGACCTGGCGTCCCCGCCAGTCCAACTTACCCGTATAGCCACACAGGCATATAGGCAAATGTCCAGGAACGCGCCCCCTCTTAGCGCACATCCGTACGTCCAGTGCCGGCGCCATATGCCATGCCATGTGCCTCACACCGAGCCCACATGCGCCATGCGCCATATGCCCGCACACTGACCCGTACGCGCAACCGCGAGGGTCGACTCTGATACCATTTGTAACAGCCTGCCCTCCAGAACCGCGCAGCCCAGCTCAACCGATGGGCGGGCCCACTTACACATAGCACCCCACTTACACTTTCGTCCTCGCTTCATGTAAAAGGGTTAACCCGGAAGTACTATGGTTGGAGGGACAAGGCCTTATAAGTTGGTTCAACTCTTGCTCAACTAGCAAGGTGGTACTAATCATGTGCACACCGCACTCATGGGCCATATGGGCCATATCCTAATTGGGCCAGGATGTCACAGTGCGTCAAGTTGTCCATCACCGCAAGAACATAAAGACTATCTCAGGGACCGACGAAGAAGACATCCACGCCATTAGTGAGATCGACCAAATTCGTCTGCGCGCGATCGAAACAATCCAAAAATTCTTATAAATCTTAACATTGATGACTTTGATGGTTCTCTGAAACATGCCGATTAACCTTTCGCTGTAATATAATTTAATCAGCTCTGTTATTTACTCATCATATTTCATCTCTACTTAATATTTCACTTATTTGATCTAAAGGCGATATCAATTGATATTGGCTGTCTTTAGGCGATGTAACAACATCAGTTTTCACTTTCAACTGTTTTAGAAATCGGCTGCATCTAACCGATTCAAGAGTTAATCCAAACGCTAGGATAGTATTTCTTGAGATACTTCCCAATAAGTGCTTTAGCAAACTCTGTTCCCTCAAGATCTTCCAATACATATGCATTACCAGGTACACAACGATTAATCCGATAGGGCCCTTCCCAATTAGGCGACCACTTCCCAAACTTACTATCTCTGGACCCGATCGGCAAAATTAATTTCCATACAAGATCTCCCTCAGCAAACGACTTATTCATCACCTTGTTGTTATAATGCCTAGCCGCCTTGGCTTTATTTTCCTTGATCCTCTCAAGCGCCCTTAACCGATTCTGAGCCAAATCTTCGAGTTCATCCGTCATCAAGTTATAATAATCATCGGCCGTCAATTGATTTTGCAAAGAAATTCTCCTAGAGCCGATGTTAGTCTCCCAAGGCAAAACTGCTTCATATCCATATACCAACTGATATGGTGGCACTCGAGTAGATCCATGACATGCCATCCGATAGGCCCACAATGAATCGGCTAATGTAGTATGTCATCTCCGCGGCTATTCATCAATCTTCCGCTTAATTAATTTGATCAAACTTTTATTCGAAGCTTCTGTCTGTCCATTAGCTTGAGCATAATAAGGTGATGAATTCAATAACTTAATTCCCATACTGGTAGCAAATTGTTAAAACTCATCGGACACAAAAATAGATCTCTGATCGGTAGTTATAGTCTGAGGGATTCCAAACCGATAAATTATATGCTCTTTTACAAATTCGATCGCATCTTTGGACGTGACTTTCTTCAAAGGAATCGCTTCTACCCACTTTGTAAAATAATCTGTTGCCGCCAATATGAATTTATGCCCTTTACTTGACGGAGGATAAACCTGGCCGATCATATCAATTCCCCATCCTCTGAACGGCCACGGTTTAATGAAAGGATTCATAGCCGATGCTGGTGCTCGCTATATATTTCCAAACTTCTAGCAATCTTGACATCCCTTATAATATTTGAAGCAATCTTCCAACATTGTCGGCTAAAAATATCCTACTCTTCTCAATATCCACTTCATCTTATGAGCCGATTGATGAGTTCCACAAATACCCTCATGCACTTCACACATAACCACTTTGGCTTCTTCCAAATTTAGGCATCTCAGCAGAACCCCTTCAAAAGTTCGATAATATAACTCCTCATCAAGCAGCACATATTTACTAGCTTTATACCGAAGTTTCCTAGAAACCGATTCTGATGGATTTTGCAGATAACCAATTATTTCCTGTCTCCAATCATCAGCTTTATCCTGAATATCATTATCGGTTATTTCAACGTCAACCTGTCTATTCAGCCGATAGCCCGAAGCAATTTGTGCGAGATCATTGGCTTCTAAATTTTGCTCTCTAGGAATATGATCCATCGATCCCATCATGAAATCCTTCAATAAATCCTTACATTCTTCATAATACGATCTCAAAACATCATCTCTGCACTCATATTCTCTAGACAATTGTTTGATCACTAATAATGAATCTCCGATGATCTCTATGATATCGGCTCCGATCTCACATAAAAGTTGAAGTCCTTTCAATACCGCCTCGTATTCCGCTTGATTATTGGTCCGATAGGGTTTAATTGTAAAAGCAAACTCAAAACTTGCCCCCCGAGGCGATACAATGACCAAGCCGATATCAGATCCATGCTTGCAAACCGATCCATCAAAAAACAAAGTCCACGAGATCGGTTCCACATAATTTTCATGAACACCTCTGTGTTGCACAATGAAATCGGCCACTGCTTGTCCCTTGATCGCTTTAGCCGATTCATATCTCAAGTCAAACTCCGTTAAGGCAAAAATCCATTTACCAACTCGCCCTTTTAAAACTGGAGCCGACAACATGTATTTTACTACATCGGCCTTGCAAACTACCGTGCACTCAGCCGATAAGATGTAATGCCTCAACTTCGTGCATGAGAAATATAAACAAAGGCATAATTTTTCCACCGCAGGATATCTTATTTCAGCATCCAAAAGCCTTCTGCTTAAATAGAACACGACTCGCTCCTTGCCTTCAAACTCTTGTATTAAAACAGATCCGATGGATTTTTCATCAGCCGATAAGTATAACTTGAACGACACTCCTTTCTGCGGCGGAATCAGAACAGGTGGGGAACTTAAATAACTCTTAATCCCATCAAATGCCTTCTGTTGTTCTGCCCCCCCCACACAAATTCTTGATCGGCTTTTAACTTCAACAATGGAGTAAAATGCTCAATCCTTCCTGACAAATTCTATATGAATCTCCTTACAAAATTAATCTTGCCGATCAACGACTGTAGCTCTGTCTTGTTGCTTGGTGGTTCTGTACTCTCGATGTCTCTGATGCTCAGTTGACTAACTTCAATTCCTCGCTCATGAACCATAAAACCCAAAAACTGCCCAGCCGATACACCAAAAGCGCATTTATTGGGATTCATCCTTAATCCGTATTTCTTTGCCCTTTCCAGCACTTTTCGCAAATCGGCTATATGCCTTTTATCACTCTTGGATTTAACTACCACATCATCGATGTAAATTTCCACCAATAAGCCGATGAGATCATGAAATATATAATTCATCGTCCTCTGATATGTTGCACCGGCACTTTTTAATCCAAACGTTATTACCACCCACTCATATAAGCCGATAGCTCCAGGACATCGAAATGCAGTCTTATGTATATCTTCCTCTGCCATAAAAATCTGATTATATCCTGCATTGCCATCCATGAAGCTAATAATCTTGTGGCCTGATGCTGTATCCACCAACAAATCTGCTATCGGCATCGGATACTCATCCTTGGGGGTAGCTTTATTCAAATCCTGAAAATCGATACATATTCTCAATTTTCCATTTTTCTTTTCGACCGGGACGATATTAGAAACCCACTCAGCATATCGGCATGGCCTTATAAACTTTGCATCATATAACCTTGTGATTTCTGCTTTGATTGGCTCATACATCTCCGCTTTAAACCTCCTTGGAGCCTGTTTAAACGGCCGATATCCTGGTTTAATAGGAAGCCGATGTTCAACAATTGATCGGCTCAATCCTGGCATTTCATGATATTTCCAAGCAAAACAATCCCGATACTCTTTCAACAATTTTATTAATTCTTTTCGGAATTCAGGACACAATCTTTTACTTATGTACGTCGGCCTTGGCCTATCTCCTGGTCATATATCAATTCCTTCCAAATCATCAGCCGACGTAAATCATTGTCCCAACTTCCCTTCGAACTCTTCAATGGTGCCCATCAGAGTAATAGTTCCGAGCCGACTTGCCGAATCAGCTGTATCTCCCGACTGGTGATCTTAAGATAATCCCCTTCCCACACTTTTCCAAACAAACAATTGACACCATCGGCCTCCCAGATCGGTAAATCAGTCATTGCAATATTGGTCGATTGATCCACCGAGATTACCTCAACTTGATCTCCCTGCCATTGTATCAAACACTGATGCATCGTCGAGGGCACGCAACAGTTTGCGTGAATCCAATCCCTGCCAAGGAGTAGACTATACGATCCTTTTCCATCGATGACAAAAAACGTGGTGGGCAATGTCTTGTTCCCCACTGTCAGTTCCATGTTTAACATGCCTTTTGTCTCCGATGGATTCCCGCCGAAATCATTTAACACCATATTTGTTTTGATCAAATCTTCAGCAGTTTTCCCCAACTTCCGATATGTAGCATACAGCATTAGATTAACAGCTACCCCCCCATCAACTAGCATTTTCGTCATCGGCTTCCCATTCACATAACCCTTGATATATAATGGCTTCAAATGCTGATGCTTTGATTCTTTAGGCTTATCAAATATAGCCCGATTGGGTTGCAGTGTTAACTGAGCAAAAACTTCTTCAATATCTTCCTCATCAGATGAAAGTGCTTTATATTCCCGAGGCAAAAAGAAGACCATGTTTACCGGAGCCGATGGATCAACCTCATCGTCACTTTTCTTTACGCGCCATACCCGCTTAGTCCTCTTGTGACGATGATCGGCTTCCTTATGATCTCGCTGTTGTTCTTCCTGTTACTCTCGGTGCCGTAGCCACTGTGCCCTTCTTTTCTGACTTTTCGTAAATATTCCACTAGGACACCACTGAGGATTCTGGACTGCTGTTCTCCATGTAATCCCTCTTCATCATTCTCTTCAAAAAAACTCTTCATGGATCAGCCCTAATCGGCTATGTACCGATACTCTCCTTTCAAGCAGCTGATCTCGCGAAAATCCTTCATGCTCAAAAATTCGAGATCTCGTAACACCGCATTCAGGACAATCTCTGATCGATGGCAATCTTATCCCTCGTGCCCAGCAAAATTGAAAGAACGGGCAATCCCAATGTGGATTATATCTCTCCTCGTATGACGAAGCCCGCTGTTCCTCTTCGCGCCTTGAATATTTATCTACCAGCTGCGATGAAGTAATTCTAGATCTTCTAAATTCCCGATATCTTCCTTCATCGGCTTGATTTATCGATGATCCTGCGTAAACCATGTTTACAGGGAACGGATGTCCATCAATCTTCATCGGCTTTTTGTCCTCAAACTTAATCCTTCCCTGTTCGACAGCCGATTGAATCTGTTGCTGAAAAACCTTGCACTCATTGGTATGATGCGATATCGTATTATGCCACTTGCAATATTTTTTCTTCTTTAGTTCTTCGGCTGACGGAATTACATGATTTGGCGGAAGCTGTATTTGTTTCTCTTGCAGCAATAAATCGAAGATCTTATCGGCTTTATTGATATCAAAATCATATCGTTCCTCCTTGCCGATATCCTTCACCCACAGGCATGATACCAATCTCTTATTTCTAGCCCATTCCGCCAATCCAACTTTAGCATCGGATCCTTCATCATCTGAGTCCAATGAATAAACTTGCACCTGAGCAACCCTTCTATGAAATTTATCCTTTTTTGCCTCTTGAAATCGGCTTTCATGAGCCAATACCTTCTATACCAGGTGCGCCAAACTTTCGTAACTCTTGTGATGAAAACCTCTCTTTAATCGGCGCTAAAAGACCCTGGAAAGCCAAATCGGCTAGATGTCCGTCACTCAAATTCAAACTATAACATCGGTTTCTAACGTCCCGAAACCGCTGGACATATTCTGGTACCGTTTCGTCTGGCCTTTGCCTAACCGATGTTAAATCTGTCAGTCTCATCTCATGGATTCCAGCGAAGAACTATTTGTGAAATTGTTTTTCTAGATCGGCCCATCCCCGAACTGAATTCGGTGGTAACGAGGAGAACCATGTAAAAGCCGATCCAAGCAATGACAAGGGGAAAAACCTAACCCTCAAAGCCTCCTCAGCCGATGCCTCTCCACACTATGCCAAGAATCGGCTAATGTGCTCTACTGTAGATATGATGTCCTGCCCTGAGAACTTAGAAAAATCCGGGACTCTGTATTGGTGTGGTAATGGAACCCTGTCAAACCACTCTGGATACGGATGCCGATACATAAATGTTTGCTCCTTCGGTTTTATCCCAAACTATTCTCTTACTATTTCTGCAACCCTTGCCGATAAATCTTCCCTTGGGATTTCTTGCTGATATTGTATGGGCGGAGTTTGTAGCCGATTCTGCCTGGGATATTCTCTCTAATAATTACCTAAATCGGTAACACCTCTTGGGTAATTCTGCTGATATCCCCCATAATAAGCCGTTTGATGGTATCCCGCAGGAATATCTTGTTGCCCCCCAGCCTGGTTCTGCGAAAATAAATTCTCCGGTATATCTTTTCTGGGGCCATAAGTAACTTGATTCGGCTCTATCTTTGGTGGGAGATAAACAGGACCTCGAGTAGGCTCTTGAGCAATCGATCCATCCATTGCCTTCTTGATGAGGTTATGCAGCGTGTTCACCAAGATCCCCGATTGATTGATGAGCACATGATGTACTGCTTCATTCACCATCTCCTGTAAGGGTTTTATTGGTGGACTCTCAGGTGGTGTACGGCTCGATTCTCCGACTAAACTGGTTTCGGAAACTGAGATTTTTGAATCAGCCCTTGTCGCGTCATGCCAAAAGATTCCAAATAGAGCTTCTGAAAATTGGCCATATTCTGTTCAACTTGCTGTCTCTGCCCGTCTGTTAGATCTTCCATGTTGACCGGAATCACGTTGTCTGTTTTAATCTCTTTTCCGGCCATGTCGAAATTCCGGGTCCCAACAGGCGTGCCAAAAACGTGTTGACACCGAAAATCACCGATCAACGTCGGGAACGAGCCGATGATCTGGTTCGATGCACTAGACACGCGAAGGCCTAGGAGATTTGCTTAACTCCAGTGCAGGTCCTAAAATTCGAGGTTCGTAGGCGTGCCAGTCAATTTGACCCTGCAATTGACAAGGAGATAGAAAATATTAGATCAAGGAGCCAATCGGCTGAAAGCCGAATTGGACTCGTCTCATCAGCTGATTGCCGATATGGACTAGAGCACTTATACATCGACTGGAAGCCGATGATGGCATAGATGGATAAAATAAATAAACCATATGGCTAAGGAACCAATAACAATATAAATAAATAAACTAGCCGATTACTGATATAACGTGTATCGGCCGGAAAGCCAATAACGGTGTAGCATGCCAAAAACGTGTTGAACAATGCAATCGGCCTTAATAAAAGATAACCTATCGGCTAGGCACTCCGATAGAACATTGCATAAACACCCATCGGCTTAACAAGGATAAATCTATCGTTATTAATCTAGTAGGTCAAACTTAACTGATGTAGCACAGATTGATAATGATAAAAGAACCTCGATAAGCCGATAAACCTGATGCAATCGTGATGTGATATATGATAACTTATCGGCTATACATCCCGATAAACGCTTGCATAAAACCGATCAACCTGGCAGGAATAACTTATCACGCAATTTAGTAGGTCGGACCTAACCGATGCAGCACAAGCTGATGATAAGTTACACCCAGTAAGCCGATAAATCTATGCACGCGTGATGTGATATATCTACTCGGCCTATGAGATCAAACCTAACTGATGCAGCCGTGGACAGAACAGATATATCATGGTAAGCCGACTACCGTAGGCCGACTAGAATATCGGACTTAACCGAGGAAGTCCTAGCCGATACGGTAGTCGGGGTAACGAGACTTACCCTCTCGCAGGAGGTCGAACTTAACCGATGCAGCCCGGCTCGAGAAGCAAGAACCCGTTGAAAAGGGTGGCGATGCGCCGAAGTTTGTATTGATCTGTGTGATTCTTTACATGGTCCCCAGGCATACATATTTATACCCCGAGTTGATACAGTCCTGATCAGATACGAAACAGGAATTTCCTAATTATAAAAGAAAAATTAACAAGCCCTGACCGAACACGAGATCAGGTTTCCTAAAAATTATCGTTTCTGCCTAATCTATAGATAAAATATTAACTGCCTCCCCGTAGTCTTCACGATTCCTTCCTGAATTCGGCTTCTTCTGGATTAATTCCCGCCAGTTGATTGTGATCTTTTCCTTAACTGAACCCAATAAGGATCCATACCAAATTTTGGCGTTAAACAGAGCGGCAGCCGGGCGGCGGCGGCGGTGGCGGCGGCATGGCATCGGGAGTCGGGCGCCAGGCAGCGATTTTTTCCTCTTTGTGTTGCAACGATTTTTTCCTCTCTGTGTTTTCTATCATGTGGGGCCAGGGGCAATTTCGTCCATAAAACTGAGAATAAAAAAGAAAATCAAAAGAAATTTTAGAAATGGAGAAAAGGTGAAGAAAGTGATACAAAATTAAGAAATTCGTGGCCCTGGTGGTATTTTATCAAATGTGTGCAGATTGAGTGAAAAAGACTAAAGGAGTGCGAATTTAGTGGTATATTATCAAAATTCACGGAGGGTGAATAGGGCCCTTTTATTCATGGGTGGATGGAAAATTGCATCCTTGCCCCCTAGGCTACTACAAGGAGGTGGTTACAGCTTGTTTGGTTTGGTGCCAAATTTTGACCTGTCAATTATTTGACAACTTTAATAATACATGCTAGCCATTTGGATTGAAGCCGATCCTTGCCAAAAATTAATTTAGGTAGTGTTCGGTAGGGTTTCTAGCTTTTGCTTATTTTCTCGCTTTTTCGTAGACACGCTTCCCGAAACTGCTAAACGGTGTATTTTTTGCAAAAAATTTTCTATATAAAAATATCTCTAAAAAATTAAATAGATTCATTTTTTCAAGTTTTTAATAGGTAATACTTAATTAATCATGCGCTAATAATATTTCTCGTTTTACTTGCGTCTTATAAGTCGCACCAAAACGCTGAAGCGAACACCACCTTAGTCGATTTGACCCTCTCCTACCAAAAATTTGGTAGTGCCAAAATTTGCCGAAGTTTTGACACTACCAATAGTTTGGTAGGACTTCAAACCAAAACATGCACTACATACACAGGGGGCATTTTAGTCCTTACCCATATATATGGGGTATTATTGCACTAAATACATTTGATCATCAAACTACATCCTAGGAGTGATGCAATTCCCCCAACAAATAGCACCGGCAATACATATGGTACTACTCCCTATGTATTTAAATACATAACATTGTTTTTTATTCGATCAAAATTTTGAAACTTTTACCGTATCTTAAAATACTTAGTTTGTGTTGGAGAGCCTAGGCCCTGGCGCCCTGCAGTGGCTTCTCTAGTGCTAGGCTGTCAAATGAGGTAGCTAGAAGAGCTGTTGCTTGACAATCATATTGTTCTAAAATATGTAACGTTGTTCCATCCTATTGCTTAATAAAAATTGAAAATTGGCCAGCTCTTTTCAGCCGGCCCGACGAAAAACCATATATCTTAAAAATATTTAGTAACAGAAAATTTATATGTGTAGACTTTTCTCCATAAGTACTCTTATAATATTATAATCACGCACGCACCGGCGCGTGGACTCGCCTCGCGGGTTTCGACCAGGGGTCTGATACTAGCACGACCGCTGCCCTTCCGCGCCCCCGCCTGCGAGGTATAGTTGGTGGTCGAACCGCACAGCCGCGCGCACCACGGCAATTTCCTCACAAGCCCAAGCCGTGCCGTGTAGCGTTGCACGGTGAGATGAGGCGGCCCGATCGATCTTGCACTGATCGAGACGGGGGCGTTTTTTTGTAAGCTTGACGGCGTATCGTGCGCGGTTTCGCCTTATGGGGGATGAAAATCGTGACGCCACACAAAACCACGCACATCTCCGGATCCAAAAGAGGGCTTTCGGGCCCCATGCCCCCATCATGAAGCCAGCCGCTTTTCTGAACTTTACTCTTTGCCAAGAAGTTGTAGGGACGAACACCTCGATCGAAGAGTGGAGATTTACTCCAGATGTATGGATGGAAACGGAATCATCTGTCTGTTACAGGTAGTACGTACGGAGTAGTTGCTGTTTACAACTTTACGTGATTAACAAAACAGGACAATAACAAAACATGGAAAATATTCCAGTGCAAGATGAACGCGGAAGCGTCAGTCTGTTCATAAACTTTTAGGCGGTTGACGCACAAGGCAGCACTGTTAATTTCAATGTTTCAGTCAAGCAAAAACACTTACGAGCTCCTGTATTTTCGGCATGACCGGCCGCCCGGCATTGCATCCAGGAAGAACATTCCATACACGTACCTGGTCGTCAGCTGATCAGGAATGATGAGGTGACACTGTCGCTGACCCGGAAGTCTTGGACGTACGCTTACGTGGAGACAAGACAACCGCTGTCCAAGCTAGATTTGGTGGGGCAGTCCCTGTCGGCCGCAAAGGCACATACATATATGCCATGTAAATTACGTCGAACACTCGTAGATCGATCGTAGATGCGTCGGATTCTGAAGATTCTAACATGACATGAGAAACTATGTTAAATACACGCCCTTTCTGGGATGAAATTAGATGCAAACTGCATTGCAACGTCGTACAATCTCGTCAGTTAGCGAATCGTGCACGGCCATGGCCCTCTTTTTCGCCGCCAATCAACCAACACACGCAAGATCGATAGTGCGTCCTGCATCAATGTGAGCTCATGTACAAGTGAAAAAAAAAAGTTCATTTAGAGAGATGAAAATGGAACGGCATTTCCTCCCTCCAAAAAAAACGTCTGTCCGTGCGATACGGCTACATCCGAGTCACAGTTTGCACTGCGTATTTTTCTGGTTTTTACTCCCGAAATAGGCCTGAAATGTTCCCAACATTTGGGGGCAACAGGAAAACGGACAGAAAGCGCCTGTGCTTATATCTATTTATACTCCGTGCATTCAATGTTAAAAAAAATTAAAAATATACTTTTTTTTAAGTTTTACAAATATATACATATGTGAAAAAGAATAGCAAAAATATACGAGCACCGTACCGGGGGCCATGGCACCGCGCCAGCGCCGCGCGTTGCGGGCGCGGGCGCGGGACGTCCCGCGCTCCTGTTCCGCGGCTCCGTCGGCACAGTCATGGCTCCTACTATAAAATATTTGTCTGATCTCACATTTCTCACCCGCCACTCAGGAGGCGGCAGCAATGGCGGTGGAAGAGGGGAGGAGCGGCCGCGGCGCCCTCATCGGAGACGGCGTCCGGGTGTGCGTCACCGGAGGCGCCGGCTTCATCGCCTCCTGGCTCGTGAAGAAGCTCCTCGAGAGGGGCTGCACCGTCCACGCCACCCAGCGAAGCATCGGTACGCACGCACCCGCGTTGATTTGCTTGGTGATTTGGTTCGTGATTGCAATTTGAAAGCTTAATTGGATGGTGGAGTTGGGTTCGGTTGGTGGCTGCAGGAGACGAGGAGAAGGCCGTGCTGCTCCGGCGGCTTGTCCCCGGCGCGGCGGAGCGGCTGCAGCTGTTCGAGGCCGACCTCTTTGACGCCCCCACCTTCGCCCGTGCCCGCCGCGCGGCCGCGGTTGGTGCCGCGCCGCCGCTGCGCGGCACTGAGGCCGTCTTAACCTGGTTCTGCGGCGCCGTGCGACGAAGAGCAGGACTCCCCACCGCCGCGGGAGCGAGGTCGGAGAAGCCGGAGAGCAAGGCGGAGCAGTAGTCTGTAGGCAGCCGCGCCGTGTCGGCATCGGCGTCGGGGTAATGCAACCACGGCACGGCGTCATCATCGTCGTCGCAGGCATACGCGCCCGGGGCCGGGGCTGCCGCGGCGGCGGCCGTGCAGTCGTCGGCGGACTGGCACGGGGGGATGCCGAGCCGCGAGCCCACCACGCGGTACCGCGCGGAAGCCGCGCGCCACCGGTCACCTCCACGCCGACCCCGCGCGACGGGGGCGCGGCAACGCTCCGCCACTAACGGTGCCGCGATCTAGGAGCGCGGAACCGACGAAGCCACGTATATTTGCAAACTTGAAAAAAAGAAAAAAATATATATTTTTAAAACACTCCCTAAGCCTCTTTGACAGAGCGCCCGTTAGTTCGTGTCAGTTGTTAGCTCTTGATGGAGAACGGGCGCGGCGCCGACGCCACGAAGAATCAGCCAATAAAGCCGGCGCCAAAGCGCGGGGGAGTCATGAAGAGCATCTTCCGATTACTCTACTTCTGCTGTTCTCCCACGGAAGCTTAGTTATATTGATCCATACACGTGATGAAAGAACATAACTCAATATGGGCAGCTCAAAACTATACATATTGGTATATATCCCACTGGTTCTCTAAGCTTGCATGTGTCTACATATTTGTGTGTCTTTGGTTCTTTTCGTCTGTGCTTGTGCATTAATACTAAGTTTTGTAAATTAGGTATGCTGGTGTTGTCAGTGTGGATGATCATCACTGTTTTAATTTGAACGCGTCGTGTCTAATTGTCTATGTATAATTAAGGTTTTTTGGGTAGCAATGTATAATTAAGGTTTTTTGGGTAGTATAATTAAGGTTTTTGGGTAGTTTTTACCCTACTCGGCTTGGAGGCGGAAGCCCTGGACCTGGAGCGCCGCGCGTAACTCGGCTAAAGCGAGACGGCCCACTCGTACGCGAAAAGACTCCGAGTAAAGCCCAACCTCGCGCGGTGATATCTCTAGCACGAGCCCAAGTGAGAAAAACGGCCCGCTCGGCACAGCGCCACGGAGCCCCGAGGCGCACGCCGGCACGTACGCGGCGGCGTCAGTCGTCGCGTGCGGACTCGCGGGTTTCGATCTATTTGGCCGAGACTACCCGGCCGCACGCGCGCCGCCGTTCAGCGCCCGCCCGCGAGGGACTCAGATTCGGTGACTTGGCAAGTCACCAGGTACCTTTTGGCTCTCTATCTGAAATGGAAATACAAAGATTTTGTTCCTACTGATGTCTGCGATGTCTGCTTAGGGTGTGTTTAAACACAGTAGATACTTATTCAGTAATACATTGAATACATGTTTAGCCCTAAATTTTCAGTGATGACAAAAATATATCAGACTTACACACAAACAAAACCATTTTGACAAGCACATAATTGGTAAACAGATCAAGCACACAAGAGATTTGTGTGCTCCACTTCCAAAGCACAAGTCCACAAGTGTCAAACAAATATAAAATCATTCAAAGCGCCTTCAGGTTTATGTACCCTGACAAGTTATGCTATTACTGAACCAGCACATGTGTTTCTACTGAAATTCTATAGGCCATTTCAAATATACAGTTAGGCCACAAAAGACTATAGTTAAACCTCAAAAAACTATAGTTAGCCCTGTCCAAAATGATATCTAACTAGCCAATACATACTAGAACTGAAAGTTTTCTTGACACAAGTTAGAGCTGTTATGAGCTGAGTAAAACTGCCAAGGACATTGTAATCTTGAGACTTCAGAATTGCATCTCTGTTGCTGCCATCATTTTCCAATTCAACTTGGGGTTGTACAGCAGCATCATTTTTCTTTTGTCGCTATCAATAAAAATTCAACTAATTAGTTTCGATTGGAATGACAACAGCAAGCATGCATACATTATGTAAGTTGCAAGTTTGCAGCATACCTTTGTTCCTTTTTTTCTTTGGTTTGGCAGATTTTGTTGATATGGCAGATTTTGTTGGTATGTCAGATTTTGCTTGTTTGTGCTTCCCCTTGCGTAACTTATCAATTCAAGTCCTCTTTCTCTTAGAATTTTTTGGCTGAACCTCCTTTTTCTTCAGCTTTGCAGCATTAAGTAAATTATCTCCTTGGTCCACATTTGGGTCAATATTTTCTTGATCATTTGTTGGTTTTTCATTTATAGCATTACTAGATACATTGAGCTTTTTGTCAAGCTGTGTGCAAAGGCAGTCAAGTGCATTGTCTAGCAGCGAACAATATTCTGGAGAGAGGGCGGCTTTATATGCTAGATTGAGGAATTTATGAGATAGGAACTTGTATCGAAATTGAGCTTCAAGTTTTGGGTTTTCTACCACGTTTCTTTCTTGCCTATCTTGTATACTTCCAAGACGTGCTTCTCTAGTCCATCTCTTTAAAATGTAATGTGTTGGCAACATCTTTATATTCATCAAATCAAGAACTTTCAGACCATGTACACATAATATCCCTGTCCTATTGAACATTCCACACCTGCATGAAACTGTTTGGTTCAGAAGATCACCTATTACTATGTGCTCGTCTTCGAAACTTAGATCACTATGGAAACTCCCAATAGCAACAGCATATTTGTTGTCTCCTTCTAATACTCAAGTGGATGCAGCCATAGATCTTTCATATTCACTTTGAAAAGCTTCAAAAATAACTGTAGTGTAAACTTGGCTTGCTTGCACCAATATAGGAGTGCACATTAGCCTTCTTGGTATCTTCTTCCTTGTCTCAAATTCAGATTCCAATTCCCTAATCCTTTTTGTCTTCCACTGCCCTCTCAAAATGCCTTAAAAATCGAACAATATCAAAATCAGATTTCAAATGATTCTTCAATGCATTATTAAAACTCTCACTAAGTTGTGTGCTTCTCACTCCCAAACTAAAAACATCTCTCATATAACATTCAGCCCATTTTTCTTTCACCTTATAAATACTATCTAACCAAGTTTGCTTATGCACTTTTGATCTCGTAATACCAAATGCTTCTTCAAATGTTGCCTTGTCCTCATAGCTATACATACAAGCACTAAAATCGGAGAGAATATGACATTTTTCATCCTCCTCTTCACCCTCATATTTTTCTTCAACCTTCACTGGAGATAAATGTTTGATGGCATTCTGCATTATGTGAAATGTGCACAATCCATGATACGATTCTATGAATACATTATGTATGCCTTTTTCCATTGCTACGTCTTGATCTATATAAAAGTTCTAGGTTGCCTTCCATTATGTGCTGTTAGAAAAGTCTTAAAGAGCCATGTAAATGAGTCTTGTGTTTCATCAAAGAGAATTGCAGCACCAAAAATAGTTATTTCTCTGAATTGATTCAGCCCAAGAAAGACACAAAATGGCCTATATTCTTTGTTTATGTCAAAAGTAGTATCAAATGTCACTACATCACCAAAATGTGCATAATCAAGGATTATTTTTGCATCAGCCCAGAATATGTTGGTTATATGCTCATCACAATCCACTTGCAAAGCATATTGAAATGATGGGTTCTCAGACATCTTGTCATGAAAATACTTCAATATGCTACCAGCCTGTCCAAACACTAACTCTCTCTGCCTCTTGCTCTACAAATAATTTTTGCGATCACGACAAGTGAAACTAAGGTTAAATATTCCGCCAACTTGACGGCTAGCCATCTCATGTGCAGCTTTTGGCCTTATCCCAAAATTATCGGCGATCTCGATTTCAAAAGCTTGCAGATCTGAAATTTTTCTTTGTAATGCCATCAAGTGTCGAGTTTCCGGCAAGTGAAGAAAGTGATTGTGTTTAAGCACAACATCTGTGACTTCATAATTTCCTTTCCCTCGGTCCAATGCAAGAGACATCCGAGCTTTGCAATCAGTTCTTATTTCAGCTATAAAACACTTTATCACATGCTTTCTTTCCACTTTCCTTCGATGACCTTCGTTGGCACAAACAAATCTGCATGAAGTCACCTTGCCATCAAATTTGCTTAAATTTGTATATCTTTTTCTCACATCAAAGCCTGTACGACCTCCATATGTCACCCAAAATTGCCAAGCCTCATCTGGATTTCGAAACCTCAAACCAACTTGAGGTGTTCCCTTGTCAAGTTCTACCATTGCCTTTCAATATCTCACCCAATTTTCCTTGTCAAATTCTGTCACAAAGAACAAAATTTACAGCAAACAATTACTAGCACATGATTGCAGATTTATAATTTTTATCAAGCTAAACATTTACTGTAAACAATAAATAGCACATAGATGCAGAGTAACAGGACTACTACAGATTTTGGTACTGAAGTTTCATACACAATACTACTTTTATCACCGTTCAAAAAAGTGTTATAGCAGAGAGACTAAGCTACACTTGCATCCTTGAAACCAATCAAAATCTTGTTAATAGCATCACAGCAGCATTAGGTCCGTCACAATCTGACAGGAAGCTAGGAAGGGGCTCTTTTCTGAGGACCTGATGTGAGACACTGAAGCAACTCACAAGGATGGTGCTCCTCGATGATGTCCCTGCAGCTGCAGCGCTCCTGGAAGGCGTCCCTACGGAGGACACTGGTCTGCTCAGTGCTCCTCATCCTCGACGGCGTCTCGGGGGGCAGTGCTGCTGGGCTCAACTCCTCCAGGCAGTGGGTGGCGCAGCGCGCGGGAGACCGGCGCGACGGACGACGGGCGGCGCGGCGACCGGCGGCCGGTGCAGCGCGGGGGAGAGCGGTGCGGCAACCGACGCAGCGCGTGAGAGACCGGCGTGACGGCCGACGGACGGTGCACAGCGCGGGAGACTGGGGCAGCGCGCGCAGATGAGCAGCCGCTCCCGCTCCCGCCTATTTCCATGGGAAAAAGTTAAATGATTTGTTGGAAAATTGTAAGAGCCATCAGATTCTCTTTGATCGGTATATAGAGGGCCGAAAGGTACCTTAAGTCACCGAATCTGAGTCCGCCCGCGAGGTGGTTGTCGTTGTCGAACCGCACAGCGCACCGCGGCAATTTCCTCCGCCACGGGGCGCACGCGCACAAGCCCAAACCGTGCCGTGCGACGTTGCACCGATCGAGACGGGGGCGGATTTGCCTCGACGGCGGATCGTGCACGGGTTCAATGGGGGTGGATGGAAATCACGGCGCAGTAAGCAAGTACACACGTCTCCGGATCGATCCAAATCCAAAAAAGAGGCTTTCGGGGCCCATCACGACTGGCTGGAGAGTGGAGACTTCCTCAAGAAGCCAGCCGCTTTTCTCAACTTTAGTCTTTGCCCAGAATTTCTAGGGATCACACACTCATATATCCATCTATTCCATTCCCCAACTCTTTACCAAAAGAACTTTGCCACGCCATGTCTCATGTATGTGGGGGATAAATGGAGGCTAGATTAATTACTACCTCGTTTCGAGTACACTTCATAAAACCATAAAATAATGTGTTTTTAGAAAAACTCTATATAAGTTTCTTAAAAAAATTAAATAAATAAATTTTTCAAATTTATAATAGCTACTCCTTCTATTTTAAAATAAAAAAACCTTAATACTAAATGTAACATATCCTAGGTATTTTCTTGGTTTGCATGTATGCATGCATTAAGGAGTTATCATGCATGCTTAATTTCTAGTAAATCTACTCATTTGCATGCATGTTTGTATGCATGCATGCATTAAGGAGTCGGTTATCATGTATGCTTAATTCCTAGCTAATTTACTCGTTTGTATGTATCCATTAAGCTTGGTTTGCATATGAAATTAAGGGATGGTCTTTTTCCTTGGTCTCTGTGTCCAGTGCTAATAAGTTTATCAATTGTGGATGGAGGAAGCACTATGAATCTGGACACCAATACTAAGTTTTGTATTTTGAGACAGAGAAAATAATACTTAATTAATCTCACCCACCTAGTTTCGTGTGCCAAAATAATCTCATCATCCTCTGCCGATTCAAACGGGCCCTAATTTGAATGGCAGCATGCAGCAGAGAGGAGACCTTGGGTCCAGTCCAAAGTTGATCAGCTTGGATACTTCGGGTAATCATTAACTCGGCCTTGCTCTTGTCCCCGTCTCCACACTCAAGTTCGAATTAATCGCTGCAACAAACCGCGGTCGGGCCTCCACATAGCATCCCTGGCCCTCGATGTTTCATCCTTATGGCTTCCATCAATGCATGCATGTTACGGAGTACATGCCAGGATTATATTCATTTTTCACCGTCGTCGTGTCAGCCTCTCAGGCAAGGCCATCATAAACGTTAAATTGCAGGTTCAGAAGACGTTCAGTTGTCACCGCCAGCTCCAGTGAACGAATCTGACGCGAGATTTTCACCGCTTTGACCGAGAGATCGACTGGCTCATGAAATTGCGCGCATTTCACCTCACCAATTCACCACTCAGTGGCTTCAATGCGGCGGCGCAGAATGCAGCAGTTTACTCATCTGCAGTTGAAACAGATACTGAGATCTACCAAAACGGGCGCGGAATGTTGAGCCATTTCAGTAAAGCCCAGCACTGAAAAGGAAACGAAAACAAAAGATGGTACTACTCGCTGCAAACACACAGATGCATGCGTGATTGCGTGCTAGCCAGCCGGCGTCCTCGATGATCTGTTCGGCTGGAATGTGGAGGCTGCATAGCTGGGCCAGTTGTTGTAAGGATGTCAATGGTGAAGAACAGCAACAAATCAACAACAGCTTTGGGTGGGTAGGTGGCCCTTTTAAATCCTTGCAGTTGGCTCAAGATTCGCAACAGTTGACTTGGTTGCAATGCAATAACTGACTGACTGACACAAGGCCGATGATCTTAAAATGTGTTTGCTCAGAAATTAATTTCACTGCGTGTTGCCAGTTGCCGCATACGTTACTCTGTTTAGGATCAGCGGGAATATGAGTCATGCCAACGAGATTCAATTCGTTCATCTTTTCGAATCAAGGCAGTATAGCTACTTAGGTAAAGAAAGCTAGCTCAGTTGTTGTTTTGCAACTGATGGCAGCTGCTCTGACGGACATGCATAGAAGAGGAGGGGAAATAGCTGCCACAAGACACAACACTACACTACTCGGCAAGTTCATCATTGTTCGACAGTGCACGGCACTACTAGCTAGTTAGTAGGATGTGTCTAAATTACCTAATGCACTAGAGCTCGTCAGTGGAGATGGTGAAAACTAGAGGGAGGCTTAGGTCGTTAGGCGTACTGTTCTTTCGGCTGGTTTGGCGTGGGTGTCTCGCACATGCTTGGCCAGTTTGCCACTCGCAACAAGCGGCTTGCGATGCATAGTCCGAAAGTCGCGCGTACAGTTTCCAGGACAGAAAGATTTGGGAGGTGATAGTCCCCAATAATTACACCTTACCAGTTTCTACTCTAGAGACAATTCAGCAAGCAGTAAAAAAAGAACAGCTCTATTCTAGAGTTCTTTTATGATACACCTGTTGGAAATCATGATCTCCGTATTACCTACCATGTACAGGGCCACCGTGTTTAGTGTTAGCCATGTATAGCTTTTCCTTATATAGATATTCGTCTTGTATAGGTGTTGCTATGTATAGCTACAGCCATGTACACTATATATCGATATCGTTAATGGAACACACGCCCAATGTGTGGCGTTTCCTCCTATTCCTTCTGCTCTCATTCTCTGTTCATAGTATCAGAGCGGGTCTGGCTTCTGCACCCGTAACTCTCTCTCTCTCTCTGCTATCACCGGTCGCTCCATGAGCACCATTGCCTCGTAGGGTTGAGGCTCCTCACCGTCCGGCACCAGCTCTTCACGGTAACGCTTCGGTTTTCGAGCCGTTAAAAACTATTTTAGTAAAAACCCTAATTTTAAAAATTTTAGCTTTTTGTGTGTGCTTAAGGATTAAGTACCGTAGATCTCAGTCTAAACCTCCTTGAAACCTTAAAAACCTCGATCCCAAACTCTCTCCTAAATACCGAGACTCAAAATTTGCAATTTGACTGTCTCTTTCAAAAAAATTCCTTGGAAAATTCAAATTCAAAGCTCCCTTCGAATCCCTTCTGAAGCCTTTGATTAAAATACTCTTATTTCACTCATTCCTAAAATTCTCTATCAAATACTCGAAATCAAATTTTGCAATTTGAAGCCCTCCAATAAAAACCTCTTCTAAAATCGCTTTCCATTAAAATCTCTTTATTTTGCTCCTCCCGAAAGCTCAAATTCCATTAAGAACTCCCTTCCCAAAAATTACCAGATTTATAAATTTCTAAAATCCTCAAATCCCAAGCATTAGATTCAAATTCTAAAATTCCCTCGGGGTCCTAAAATTCTAATCCACTGTAAACATTTCCAAAACTCCTTGAAAATCAAATCCCAAAGTTAAATTAAAATTCTAATCCAAACCCCTCCTTAATCCCCTCTTTTTCCTTTTTCAAATAACCTCCAAAATCAAAACCTCTCAAAAATATAAATATATGCTCAAATCCAAACGACAGGAACCCTCTCGAAATTCCCAAAAGTCCCAAAGGATCAAATCTCAAATTTAAAATCAAATCCTAGTTTGAATTCTCAATTATCCTTTCAAAAACTCTCTCTAGACCTCTCTTTCAAATATATAAACATACACACACACACACACACATATATATATATATATATATATATATATATATATATATATATATATATATATATATATATATATATATATATATATATATATATATATATCACAGAGTCCCTCTTGAAATTCCCTTATTTGAATTCCTGAGAATATTATGAGCCAAGCATCAAATTCCAAATTAAAGTATCCTTTCAAATTCTCCAAATATCTTTCAAAAAAACCTCTTGGGAAAATCACAAACATCACTATTCACTTGGGCCACCGCATCTCCCTTTCCCCTTGGCCGGCCCACAGTCTGTCTCCCCTACCGCATGCACGTCTCACCAGCTGACGGCTGGGCCCTAGCGGCCAAACGCGTCGCTCGCCGCACGCACGCTGCGTCCCCACATTGCGACCGCGCGCAAGGCCAGCGGACGCTCGGCCTGCCTGACTGACAGTGGGGCCCGCCTGGCAGCCACGCGGCACACGCCCGCGCACCCGCCTGCCCGCGTTCGTCGTCCTCCTCTGTCTTCTTACCCTCGCGCCCCACGTGCTCGACACAATGTCGCCAAGGAAAATATCTTCACCCGTGCGCCCCAAGGTCAACCGTACCTGCTCGTCCCGTCCCATCATCCCGGCCGCACCCATACCCTGCTTCCTCTCCTCCGACCGACAAGGTCGCCAAGCCTCGCCGCCCCGTCCCATCCAAGCTCATCCGCTACATGCCGAGTCAAAAATCCGAGCTCCACCGCCTTTCTTACTCGACGCGACGCGCTGCCTCTCTAGCTTGTTGGGTTGTGCTCGCGCTCGCCTATAAATGGCCGCCATCCCCCTTGCTCCTTCTGTCCCTCGCCATGGCCGTGACGTGCCACCTCGCTCGGACTCAATCCACCATCCATCGCCGCTGCTACCTCTCCTCTTCGGTGAGCTCTCTCCTCTCTTCCTCCCTATTCCCCTCAGCGGCCGTGGCCCTCTTCCCCCTTCTCCCCATGCCATAGCTACGCCATTCCCGGCGCTATTGCACCGCCGCACCCAAGCCGAACCCAAGCCCCCTCTCTGCCGTCCCATGTTTTTCTCAAATCAAGCTTGAGCTCTGTGAACTGGTGCTGCCGCGCGACGTCGCCCTACCGACGCGTGAGCTCCTGTCCTGCCGCCACTCAGGATTGATTCGTGCCGCCGAGCTCCAAAGCAAGCTCGAGCCCAAACCAGGCACCATAGCCACCACTGCACCGCCCATTTTGCCCTTTCCCCGGTGAGCTTCTCCTCCTCGCTCTCTTTTTCCTCCCCCACAAACCAGAGGACCGAAGCCTTGCCCGCCGCCACCGGCGCCTGCCCTGCCTTCCGCCGCCGCATGTCACCCTACATCTCCGCCGTCCCTGGTCCACGTCAACGGCCGCCGTCGCGACCTCTTCCTCCAATCCGAGCCATCCCTCTTTCTCCTCTTCTTTTCCGCTCCAACTGCCCTGTTTGCCCTCTCCGGGGAGCCGCCATTCATCAGCGTCACCTGACCGCCGTGCGCCTATCCGGCTGGCCTCCGAAGTGCCGCCACCAACTAGTGGATCTGCTATGATCCACACGGATTAGCCTCTAATTTCTCTCCTTTTCCTCTGACCCATGGGCCCTACACGGCTAAAGAATTTAATTAACCCTCTTTAATTTAATCCTAGCCAATGACATGCGGGCCCGACCCTAATAAAAAAACCCTACATGTCCCACTGACCAATGGGCCCAGTCCCATTAACAAAATTAATTAGCCATCAATTAAATAATGGGACTTACATGTGAGGCCATCATGTCATCTAGTTCGTTCGTACTGACTTGTGGACCCCCTGACATGTAGGACCACCCTATCAGTCCCTCTATCTCTCTCTGCCATGTGGGCCACTGACTCCCTCTCTTTCCAATAACAAGTGGGCCCTGCTCTCTTTCTCTCCCTGTGCCATTGACAAGTAGGCCAGCTCTCCATTTCTCTCTTTCAATCACTGACCAAGGGCCCCACCTGTCAACCACCAATTTTTCAATATAATTCTTATTCCAAATATTCAAATTAAATCCTTTACTTTTTCTAGAAAAATCCCTAATACTTCAAAAATCCATATCTTTTAATCCATATCTCCGATTGACCTCATTCAAGTCTCTAAATTTTTCTAAAAATAAGATCTACCTCATGGCACTATTAGTTATTACTAATAGTATATTATCTCTAGGGATTTTGTGTACTTTTTCTCTCATTGTACGCGTAGTCGACACTTCGAAAATTCATCGGACGTCGGATTCTCGTGAAATTTGAAGATGAAGACTGAGGCAAGTCACTCCTTGATCATATTGCTCCAAAATTTAAAATGTTTTGTTTACAAAATTGTATGATTAGTGTGCACGTTAAATTGATCGGCCTCGGTTTGTGTGTCGAACCGATGGACCTCCCTAGTAGTTGCATAAATCCGATAGGACATTGATACCCTATTCCTTGTCACCCCACCTCGTGGTATCTCGGTAACCGTGCTCTCTGAGTATGGATTCTGATGGTTCTACCCACATCTCTATTGTTTGTTGATTGGGAAAAATTAGGGTTTCCAAATGTTTAAAAACCCGACATGCAATGTCGGCGAAATTACAAAACAAAATTAATTGTGAAAATCCGCGGTGCAAAGTGATCGCCTATGTGGTGGCACTTCGTATTCGCATATAAGGACCGTTTTCTTGGGGAATTTCATTCGAGCATCCCACAGTCTGACCACACGGGTGGAATTGGACACCCCTGGCCGAGTAACTAGTGTTCCTAGGATCATTTTCAGTTGCTAATAAATGTGAGATTGGTTGGGTGGCAAGAGGGCGATATACCCCCGTCGCTGAGTACAGGAAATAAGTTCCTGGTACTTGGTTGAGAGAACCCATTTATAGGCCAACGTGCTATCCTGGGAAGGCTCTGGAAAGGCCTTGTCGCGAACCTTCCCCGCTGACGAGTGCGGGAAGTAAGCTCGCGTCGTGTGGGTAAAGCGTACACCCTTTGCAAAGGTCTACAAACTGTTCGAACAGCCGTGCCCACGGTTACGGGCGAATGTGAGGTAATTTCTCTAGCGTAGATTTTATTTTACAAATATCTGTATAATTGTTTTGTGGATTGGGAATCGTTACCAAAATTGGCCTTAGTGGTTGATGGATGACCTGAGTGGTCTGAAATGGGGCTGTGTGACCCGGGATGTCGAATGGCATCATAGCTTAGACTTCCTGAGAAGAAGCGGTGTATGTTTTGAGTTGAGATTAATGATGGCTTGAGGAGCCACTGAGATGAGTTATGAGATGAGATGATGTCCTGGATAGGACTAAAGTGAAAGGAAAATAATAAAGGAAAAATAAGATTATGTTCTGGAGTGGACGAAAGTGAAAATAAAGTAATAGATGAGGATACAGTGGAAAGCTGCTTGAGCGCAGACCCACTGAACCGCTGTCGCGATCTGACAGGTGGTATAAGAATACCTAAAAACAATTAAAATCTGATTCGTCCGCTTGAGTTGTTGAAAAACAATTCGCGGACAGGATCGAGGCAAGAGCCTCATTCCAGTTACATTGAGACAACTCATACTTAGGTTTTCAAAAATATTTTTAAATGAAAAGGTTTGTGAAATAAACCCCAGCCTTTCTTTGATAGTCTTCATAACTCACGTTTTCAGTGACTTGCTGAGTACGTAAGTACTTAATCTATTTCTTTTATCCCCTCATTCAGGAAGAGTGAAGTGGAAGTGAAGATTAGGGTTTCTTTCCTAATTCCAAGCCATTGCTTGTGTATTAGGTTCTCGCTGCATTGTCGTTCCCCTGCTGTTCTATTTGCAGGTTGCTGCTCAGGGCTTGCCCGAAGTCGCAACTTATAAAGGTATAATATATATTTATCTAATTGCTATGGTACATCTCCGTTGACCGTGAGTACTAGCAAGGTTTTCTGAGACTGGTACCAGCATCGTGGTTCCGTGGGAGTTGGTTCACGCCAATCTCCTGCGGTGCTTCCTCTCTGGTATCACTGTAGATGGTGCCAGGGCTGGAGCGTTACATTCATCCACGTCCACTGCCGTCACATCCAATGCCATGGCTTCCGTCATCAACGTGGCAAGTGTGAAAACACATGTGCCGATCACCCTCGACGTCAACAGCTCCAACTTCTCCCAATGGAGCACCCTCTTCACCGTCTTCATCGGGAAGTACGGCTTGATGGGCTTCATCGATGGCACTGTCGACCCTGACCTTGATGATCTTCACCGATGACAGGACTTCGCCGTACGGGTGTGGATCTATGGGTCCATTTGCGAGGACATATTCGAGATCATCGTTGAAAAAGACCAGACAACACGAGAAGCTTGGGTCGCCATCGACGATCTCTTCCATGACAACAAGGAAAGTAGGGATGTCTTCCTTGAGGTGGAGTTCCACTCCATTGTACAAGGGGACATGTCTGTGCACGACTACTGCTGCAAACAGAAGAAGACGGCCGATGCCCTGCACGAAGTCAACCAATCCGTTCCCAACAAAGCCCTCGTCCTCAACACTCTACGAGGTCTGAATCCGCGCTTCGAGTCGACTTCTCAACTGATTCCCTTGTTGGATTCCTTCCCCAGCTTCCTGCGCACAAGATCCATCTTGGCCATGGCTGAGACCAAAGCCACCAACCAGTCCGTGGTGGCAGCCGGTATAGCACTAATATCATCTACTGGTGCTAGCACACAGACTGTCTCGCACCCTACCGGCAGTAGTGGTGGTAGCAGGAATGGAAAATCCTCCGGCGGTGGTGGCGGAGGGAAGAAATGGAAGATGAATAATAAGAAGGGCAATGGCAGCGGTGGCAGCTACAACAACTATGACAACAACGGTGGCAACAGCGACGGCTTCGGCAATAATTGGCGCACGGCCTCCCCTGGTAGAGGGCCGTGGTTCTGCTTCGCACCATGGGCCGGGCCTTCACCTGCCTGGTCGCCTAGCTAGGGGGCACCCTGGCGTGCTGGATCGGCTGGGATTCTTGGGCCACGGCCCAACGTTGCGCCCCAGTAGGCCGCGCCCCAGCAGGCCTTCACCACCTTCATGCCACTGCTGCATGTTGCTCCCGCAAGCAGTGGAATGACAACAACTTCTAAGGACTCGGCCGGTCTCGTTGCCGCACTAAACGCGATGGCTCTACAGCCGTCCGGTGGATCTGATTGTGACTGGGTGATGGATTCCGGAGCCTCTTCTCACATGTCCTCCAATCCTGGTATACTAGTCTCTCCCACATCTTATCGTCTTCCCTCATTTGTTACGGTCAGCAATGGTTCTCGTCTTCCTATTTCGCATACTGGTCATGCTACTCTTTTAGCCCCCAACCATATCTTCACCTTAAATGATGTTCTAATTATTCCTCACATTATCAAAAACCTCCTTTCTGTTAGAAAATTCACTCGTGATAACCTCTATTCTGTTACATTTGATCCATTTGGTTTTCCTATCAAGGGCCTTCTCTCCAGGATGTAGACTCTTCGCTGCAATAGTGAGGGGGACCTCTACACCTTCCAACCATCCACAAATACCACGCCAACCACCTTCCTCGCGTTAGCCTCCACGGATCTGTGGCATCGTCGTCTTGGGCACCCCGGTCATAGTTTTATTCCACAAATTTCCAAATGTAATAAACCGAGCCAAACCCCTTGTCATGCTTGTCAGTTGGGAAACATGTTAGGCTCCCTTTTGGTCGATCCACTTCTTGTTCCTCTAAACCCTTTGAATTATTGCACTGTGATTTATGGACATCTCCTGTTTTAAGTTGTTCCAGTTCTCAACATTATCTCATTATTCTTGACAACTATACTCACTTTCTTTGGACTTTTCCCCTGCGCCACAAGAGTGATGTTTTTGATATTTTTCGACATTTCTTTCCCTATGTCCACACACAATTCAACCAACACATTCTTGCTGTCCAGGCCGATAATGGTGGTGAAAAAATTCACGAGCTCCCGCGTGTCTGAACTTTTTGGTACACACATCACCCTTCTTCGTTTTTCCTGTCCACATACCTCTCCTCAAAACGGTAAAGCCGAACGAGTCATCCACACTATCAACAATGTCATCCGTACTCTTCTTCTCCAAGCCAGCATGCCTCCATCCTTTTGGGCCGAAGCTCTCGCCATTGCCACATACCTACTCAACCATCGACCCACTTCCATACTTCTCTCCTCTACACCGTTCGAGTTTCTCCATAAAAAATCTCCCTCATATGACAATCTCCATGTCTCAGTTGCCTTTGCTACCCTAACACCACTGCCACCACCTCCCATAAATTAGCCCCTTGCTCTGTCGTCTGTGTCTTCTTAGGATATCCTAGCAACCACAAGGGGTTCTGGTGTTATGATCTAGTCACCTGTCAGGTTATCATCTCTCGGCATGTTATTTTTTATGAAGATGTTTTTCCTTTTTCCCGTCTACTGCCCCAGACGGCCCCGGCTGCCTTGGATTTTCTGCAGGACCACATCGCCACTCAGGAGCTCGCTCAAGTGTCGATGCATGGCACTGTTCCGGCTGGCACAACTCGCAGCCGCACCTCGGGCCCCATTCCATGGGTGGACTCCCCCAGCGCCTCTCCTTGCCAATTTGGGCCATCCTCCCCCGGCTCGTCTGGTGGGCCAACTGCCTCTCGGACAGGGTTGGTCACCCCTGGCTCTCGGGCGGCTCCCTCCGTCAGACCTAGGTCGGCCTCCCCCTGCTCTTGGGCCGGGGCGTCTTCTTCTGCACCTGGTGGTTTACTTTTGGCTGACCCATCTCCTGGCCGGCAGCAGCCCATGGACCTACATGCTTCGGGCCGCCTCCTCTTCGAGCCGACCGCTGCTACCGAGGCCCTATCGCTCGTCCTGCTCTTGGACCTCATCCAATGGTCACTCGAGCCAGGGCTGGTACTGTGAATCCTGTTGATCAGCTTAATTTGTCTACTGTCACTGCCGATATCTCACCTATGCCGAAGACCCATCCTACCGCCCTAGTGGATCCCAACTGGAGGTAGGCTATGACAGAAGAGTACAATGCTCTCATGCAGAATCAGACATGGACTCTTATGCCTCGACCAGTAGGACCTAATATTGTCATCGGCAAATGGGTCTTTAAACACAAATTTCACTCTGATGGTCGCCTTGCTCACTACAAGGCATGGTAGGTCGTTCGTGGTTACTCTCAGCAACCTGGTATTGACTTTGATGAAACCTTCAGTCTAGTTGTGAAGCCTGCCACCATCCAGACAGTTCTTAGCCTCGCTATCTCCCGCTCTTGGCTGATTCATCAGCTGGATATGAAGAATGCCTTTCTTCATGGCTCTCTTGATGAGACAGTCTTCTGCGAGCAGCCTTTTGGTTTTGTGGACCTAGCTCGACCTTCTCATGTCTGTCATCTGCACCATTCCCTCTACGGCCTGAAGCAAGCTCCGCGAGTCTAGTACCAACGGTTTGCCCAGTTTGTTAGCACCATTGGTTTTACTTCCTCTCGGTTGAACACTTCCTTGTTCATTCTTCGACGCGGTGCTGCTATGGCCTACCTACTTCTATATGTGGACGATATCATTCTCACTACTTCTTCTGCGAATCTTCTCCAGGATATCACTACATCCCTCAGTCGTGAGTTCTCCATGACTGACCTCGGTGCTCTTCACCATTTTTTGGGTATCTTAGTCACTCGCACCACCGATGGGATGTTTCTTTCGTAGCAGAAGTATGCTCGTGAGCTCCTCCGTGTTGGGATGTCAGATTGCAAGCCGTGCACCACTCCAATGGATACTAAGGCCAAGCTCTCTGCTATCGATGGTGCCCCTGTTGCCGATCCATTGGAGTTTCGAAGTTTTGCCGGTGCCTTGCAATATCTCATGCTGACCCGTCCTGACATCGCATATGCGGTTTAGCAAGTCTGTCTCTACATGCATGCTTCGCGGGAACCTCATCTCCAGTTCCTCAAGAGGGTTCTCCGGTGTATCTAGGGCAGTTAGGATCATGGTCTTTTCTTGCATGCTTCTCTGTCGACACAGCTGACGGCTTACTCAGACGCTGATTGGGTTGGTTGTCCTGACAATCGTCACTCCACCTTAGGCTTCTGCATTTTTCTCAGTGACAACTTAATTTCTTGGGCCTCCAAGCCCTAGGCTACTGTCTCTCGCTCTAGCGCTGAAGCAGAATACCGCACTGTGGCCCACGCTGTTGCGGAATGTTGCTGGTTACGACAGCTCCTTCAGGAGCTCCATTCTCCACTCTCTTCGGCCACCGTTGTCTATTGCGACGTCTCTGCAATGTACATGTCATCCAATCCCGTGCAGCACAAGCAAACCAAGTACATCGAGATCGATATTCACTTCGTTCGGAAGAAAGTCTCCCTCGGCGATGTTCACGTGCTTCATGTCCTGCCTTCACCTCAGTTCACTGATATCATGACTAAGGGCCTCTCCACTCCTCTGTTCACCGATTTCCGGTCCAGCCTTCATGTCTGTCCGCACCGCCATTTGACTAAGGGGGGTGTTGGAAATCATGATCTCCGGCATTACCTACCATGTACAGGGTCACGGTGATTAGTGTTAGCCATGTATAGCTTTTTCTTGTATAGCTATTTGCCTTGTATAGGTGTTGCTACGTCAAGCTACAGCCATGTACACTATAAATTGTTAATGGAACATACGCCCAGTGTGTGTGGCGTTTCCTCCTATTCATTCTTCTCTCATTCTCTCGTTCAACATCATACTACCCTATACTAAGGTCATATCAGTGATCTAATGGTTCAGATTCACTCTATATTAGTATAATTTTCACTAGTATAATTTTCACTAGTGGTATGGATAATATATCTGAATAATATGACTAGTATAAGAGTATTGTGAAAAAAAATGCTATGAGATACCTAATCCCTGTCTAACCATGCACGTGAAAGATAGTATGTTTCCTGATTTTTTTCGCTGATCATTCTGTTATTCGCTGGTCCTATTCGGCTCACTATCAGAAAACTCCGTTTTTGTGAGGGTGATGGATTTTCGTGACGGTGCATCGAAAACCATCACGAAAATATATTTTCGTGACGGTGCTTGAAACACTGTCACGAAAAGTAGTTGTTTTCGTGATGGTGTATCAAAAACCGTCACGAAAATGATTTTCCCCTCACGAAATAGTGTACAGTGCCATCGCCCCCCACTCGGACAAGAAAGAACTAGACCAACCGGTGGCGTAAGTATTTCAGATGTAATTATACCCGCACCAAAGCACCGGATTCCGTTAAAACTCCGAAGTTAAACATGCTCAGGCGGGAGGATGGGTGACCTCTTGGGAAGTCTCTTTTTCGTGACGGTGAGTGCTCACCGTCACGAAATACCGGTCGGTGGTCGCGTAATTTTCGTGGCGGTCTCCACCTCCACGAAAATAATTCGTGACGGTTAACCCTCACGAAAAAGACATTTTTCTGGCTTCTGGTTCGTAAGGGTGGACCGTCACGAAAATATTTTCGTGAGGATATTCGGTTTTTCGTGACAATATTTTAACCCTCACGAAAACGGAGTTTTCTGGGAGTGGCTATTCCTGTAGGCTTGCATGCATGCAGCATGCACGATTTAAATCACCATATAAGGAGCAATCTGGTTGCATGCTTTTCGTTTCCTTCGATCTAAGCACTGCCGAGGACGTTAGCATCGGTTTAAATTATCATAATATTTAAAAAATACTAATATAAATTAATGGTTAGATTTTATTTATACTAGTGACCTCCGTACCGTAAAGAAACTCTTATTTTATTAGTGTCCTATATATTTTGTTTCATCCGTTCCTATCCCTTGTAGTGTAAATTCTTAATCAACACTAGTTATTCATCAGTACAGTAGCATCATTGTTGCTTCAATTTCGCCGACATCCTTTTCAGTCGGGATTTGTGACTAGTGACCGCTGGATAAATTACTAGTGGTAACCTTAATTTCTTTATTGTAGCCAGCAAATTAGACATGGTAAATGCATCACCAACCAAACTAACTGAACGCTTTGGCAGAAACGCACTAGGAGGCATAAGTAACACAGGGCGCAATAAAACCTTTCCTAGCCGCGCTACTGCCATCCCCCCTACACAATAGGACGGCACTCACTCACCAGCCCCTGCCTGCAAGCATGAATATTTGTCACCCAATCACTAACCGAGTAGGTAAACGGCCATGGTTAAATATATGCAAATCAAAGTACTTATAGCAAAAGGACAGAGAAAAAGAAAACAAGGCAACGTTTTTCTCAAGATGGACGGGCAGCTTTAGCAGAAGCGTCGTAGAGACGGCAGCCGAGCTAGCTATTGTTGCAGCATGCACACAGGCAAGTAGATATGGTCCAATTGGCTTAACCATTTTTTTCTTCTTCAGAAGTTCAGAAGAATGGCTTAACCATTGGTGAGTGAGTGATGTGAGTGGTGAAACTGTTGGAAGATAGCATTGATATGCTTTTGCATTGACCATTAGCAGAAAGAGTGAGGGCAAGTAAAGAGAAGTAGCAGCACGCTCTGCAAAAGAGGCCACTTCCACTTCGAACTCGCTAGTTTCTCTGTAAAACTCACGGGTTCACACCAAAAGTCGCATCAGCTTATGGATTCATGTCAGGGTTAAGTACTCTTTCGTACCCTTTCTTGACCCCTTTTGGGGAACTCATTTCTGTTCCAGGCCTGATTGATCTCCCTCTTGGACCATGCTTTTTATTGATCATTTTGGTTAGCTAGTTCAGGTTAGTTCTCTATTCCTTGTGCATATAGATAGACGATTGATGAACCAACCACACTTGCAGATTAGTCATGGTCTCACCACATAGTTTCTCTGTCTACCAACCACATGCATGGCAAATTTCATATCATCCTCTGAAATTCAATGTTTCACATCATCCTCTGAAATTCAATATTTCACATCATCCAATAACTTTTAAGTAGTACCCCATCTCAAATAGTGATATTGTTGTGTGGACCCTTCGGACATTATTGGTGATATGTGAAGCCCCACACTTGGTGTTGGGCAAAGGAGTTGCTGTAACAAGTACACAGAGCTATGATAAGCTCGCAGTTGTCCAAGGATGGCAGTAATGGCAGAGCTCAAACTTATGGTACAGTAAAAAGGAGAAAAACAGCAAACACAATTTCTTGGCCTCGTCCAAAGATTTTCATGAAAGAATGCTAAAGCTACTGGTGCTGTCCCCGTCTGCGGCAGCAGTGATACGAACAAAAACATCAACAGTCACGTACTTGCAACTCCTTTTTACCTCCACCCAATAATTTTTACTTTACCATCTTCCGTCACACTTGGCCGCATTAATTCTTTGGCTGGAAATGTCAAAAATGAGTGATGGAATTGCATATGATTTTTTTAATACATAGAACTAGTTTGTGATCACGAGTAAATTTTTTTCTATGATCAAATTTCACATGTAAAATTGGGATCCATCTCACACAACCTAAGCTATCACGCATTCACATGATTATGAAGTCTCTACATTGCTTTTGGGCTATCTATATCTATCTTTCTTCTTTTGTTTTTCGGTGAGCAATCGATCGACGCTGTTGATGAATTTTCACTATGTATTGAATGCACTGGCAACATTCTCCGATGATGATAGAAAGGGGCGAGGGCAATCAAACATAACGAATCACGAGAAAGGCCTAGATGCATGCAGCCCAGCCATAGCAACCGCAACTTTTTCCCCTTTGCTCTTTTGCTCTTGTTTATTCGTTCTTTTCCCATTGACCGGTTGCTCTTCTCTTCTCCCCTCCAGTTTGATCAGTTCCATCCATTCCCATCCGCCCAATTCGACACAGCTTTTGTTGCCACGAAAGTGCCTCCTATTTAAGGCGCGCTCTCCCACCCCCTCATCAGCAGCCATATCACTCTCTCGCTCTCTCACACAAACACACACGAAAGGACGTAGCAACATGGCCCTAGACAACTACTCCTACTACGTCGACGACCACTTCGTGCTGCCTCCTCCTCCTCCTCCTCCTCCTCAGCTGGATTGGGATTGGGATCAGCTACAGTTGCACACACTTGGAGGAGGAGGAGGAGACGACGCCGCCCGAGATGGCATTCATGGCGCCTTTCCGGCCATGCGTAAGAGACTTACTACTTACCAACACACTACCTACCTCGCACACAGTATAGTATATACGTAGACGCATGCATATGCATGCTCTCCTCTTTGCAAGCTAGCTAGCTAGCTAGGGCATGTCTGTGTAGTGAACTATAGTGATAGTGTGCCAGTAGCATTGAGCTTAGGTCGTCGTTGATGTAGTAGGTGTGGAGTCACCGGAGTCGTCCACGACGTCGGAGGCGTCCAGTGGCTACCTGCAAGACGCCGTCGCGCACTGGAGCGACCGTTGCAATAAGCGGCAGAGGATGGCGGAGGCGACGACTCCCAGACGGCCAGCGGCGGCGGCGAACGAGGACCTGCACTGTCTTCTTCAGGTAAGGCGTACGTCGCAGCAGAATGCATACCATCGCCCATCATACATGCATAGCATATATGCATATAGGTCACTCAACTACTTACTCATCAACTAGCGAAGATGCATCATGGTTCATCATAGATGCAAGAACTTGTTGCATTTTTCAAGGTAGGTACAGTGAGTAGCTCGGTGACTAGATATGTAGTACTAAGATTATATTCATTCTTTAGTACCTGCGTACTGATTACTGAAACTTTTTTTTTAAGATGAAAGATCATAAGATGACTGAAATTTTTTGTTGCTATATAGGAGTATCTCGTAAAACAGCTCATTAATTACCAAGAATTTTTTCCAAGTAGTCTCGAGTAGAACGAAAGTGCTAAGAACAGAACAGATCACACCAAAGTGGAAAGGCACAACTCCATTGTCGCATATATGCACTAGCATATATACGTACAAAAGAGCAACGCAGCGTCGTCGTGTCTCCTCGCAGAAAGCAAGCAGCAGCCCTGATTGTCTTCTTCCTCACCTTTTTTCTAACCCGTAGCGTTGCTGCTGCTGTTTGTTGCTTGCTCTCGGCATGCAGAGCTTCTGGGATTCTACCAGCAGCGGCGAGGAGGGGGGTCTCTTGCATGATTTGAATATCATGATCCCGGAGAGCGGCAGTTTTGTCTCAGGTGATTATACATATCGACATGTCCTTTTCAATCAGACAGCTTTTACATCTAAAACCAAATTAAACTCCGAGCTTTTTTCATCACAGTCTGTCTGAATTTCTTCAGGCTAAGCAACAACAGCTAGAGACAAAATAGCTGTCGGCTTCTCATAATAGCCGATTAGTACCAAGTACAGCTGATCTTAGTACACCAAAAACGTCGAAGTATTTGCATTTAAGCAACTTAGTACTCTGTTTATTGGGCAGGAGATGAGGACGACGCATCGGGTTGGGAGCAGGAGCAGGGACAGGGGCAGAGGGGCCCGAGCGCAGCAGCAGCAGCAGTGCAGGTGCCAGCGGCGCAGGGCGGAGGAGGAGAGGCAGCGCCCCGCCCATCCTCCTCACCCGCCTCCTCTCGCACCACCACCACCACCACCACCACCGGGCAAGCCGCTGCGCAGCAACTGCACCTGCAAAAGGCAACTAGTGCAGGTGCGGCCCACGGGCGCCGCGGCAATTACTCCTGCGAGGAGCACGTCGTCGTGGCCAAGCAGCAGCAACGGGCGCAGCCGTCGTCGTCCTCTCGTGCCGCCTCCGCGTCGCCTCGCTCCTCGTCGCTGACAGGTGAGGCGGATGGGTGGGTGGGTGGGTGACCGGTGGGCAATTATCACTCGCCGCGCATGTGTGCAACTGAGCCAGTGGCAGGAATTGAGCAGGGAGCTGGGGGCAGGTAGCAGCAGTACTTGCAGAGTTGCAGTTGCAGATGTGATTTCGAACGTATTTTGCTTTGATAAACAGTTTCATAGGCATGCATGCATGGCAGCAATGGCAGGCCGCATCCGCATCTATTAATTGCCCCCTCAGCTTGTTCTTTACTCCTTCGAAGTTGGAGTATAAAAGAAGAGGTTTTTTTTATAGCAAAAACAAGGTTCTTAAGTCCAACGAACCAACCTAGTACTCTTCTGTCATGAATTTCTGTTAATTAACTTCCTTAAGAAATGTATATCGTCATTTGTTGGTACTACTATTTATTTAGAAGTGAAAGAAATTTCTTGGTCACTCACAGGGAAGGAGAAGATGGACACGGGCGTGCTGTACCCGTTTGCAGTTGTCAAGCCGCTGGGGTTAGAAGGCGGCGGCGCAGCGACGCTGAACGACGTCAACCAGAGGATCCTGAAGCGGCCAGCCAGGCCGGTCCGGCACCCCGTCGGCCAGTTCGCATGCAGCCCTGCCGTGTACGCTCATGGACTAGGCCTGTCCGGCAAAGCAGTTGTTAGCCTTACAAGGATCAGAACGGCAGGAAAGGGCACCATAACCATCATCAGAACGAAAGGGTGAAGGAGTCAATAATCGATAACTGAATGGACAAAGTCTTGGTCAGGACTCAGGATAATAATGTGAGAGTAGTTTAGCCACCCTTGTAAATACATAGGCCACATCCTGGGTGAAGAGGGTTCAAGTTCACCAGGTTGCATCAAGGTACGGTATACATGTATGGAAGACTGCATTGTACGTTACCTTGTGGGGGCCACAGTACTGTGTCCAACCCTCAAATCATGTCAAGCATATACCAGGATGTACATTGGCACAGCCTTTAGGTGCCTGCGTAGGAAGAGGCCACTATTAAGTGGGTCCCTTGACCGGCGTTCTGATGACCTTGAACTAGTCGAGCAACGGCGCATAACAATCCAAAACTTCCATGTTACCGTGTAACTGTAAATGGACCGTCAGATTGCATTCTATCAAGCCACACACAAGAACACTCAAAAGCGCTATTGGCCTCTCTCCACTATCGCGCGGGCATGTGGCTAGGAGTCTATAGGGTTCGGGCATCACAGCACATCAAGAGTAAACAGTAATATCTTACGAGAACATGGTACACAACTACTACCTATTGCCTACTAACATCATTTGCTCCGCGCCTCCAGCAGACCCAGCTTAACATGAGGTAATAATCACCCCTCATCCAGCCACTCTCTTTTGCAATCACCAAAGCCATATTTTTTACGAGGTTTTTTAAAATTTTCTGTATCACTTTAAGCATTGTACAGATATAGGCGACAAATACTACTTTATGTGCAGAACTAAGCTTTCCTCCTTTCCGTTTTAAAAAGGACCAGTATCGTTTAATCGCAGAAAGATGATAAATGAAAACACACTCCAGGCTTTTGATTGACGCTGCGGTACTGGACAAATATCCCCCAACCTGTTTTCACAGAGTACCATGAGCAAGTGCAGGAAGAAACATGAAGAAGAAAATAGAAAAATATATTTGTTGTATAAAGCATGCATCACTTGCCTGAAGTCGCAATAATTTTAGATTTATCAAGATGATTCTCTGACAGCTTTTGATGTTTCATTTTGGCAAGACAATTTCAACTTCATGCTAGCTGCCCTATGCTTTCCTTCATCATGACTTCATATTGACCTCTTCCTGCAGTTAAAGGGTGGAGACAAGTCCCTTGTGCAGTTGTGCCCTTCCAAGAAGCATGCACCAACCAAAAAGAATAGGGCTAGGAGTGGCCAAACACAAGCCAACATATCTGTCTCCAGGGAACAGAAAATAAAGCACATTAATAAGTCACGAGATTGCCAATCCAAAGATGCATCTGTATACGTCCAGATCACATCCGATGCAAGATAAATGTTCCTGAGCGACAAGTCTTGAGAGTCCAATAATTATGAGTTAAAAGATCGCAACGTGGAACTAACTTCAGTTGGAAAATGGAACCTTGAGGTAGCAGCTATAAAGAATGTCTGTGGGAGATCTGGAGTTCTGGATAAAACCAGGAATAGCTGCGTCACATATCTGTTTCATCTTGTAGGAGTATCTCATAGATGTCAGTTCGAATGTGCAATTCCTTATCACGCATTACTTCTTGGAGATCTGACAACTCTTTCAGTGTCAAAATTGAACTCAATTTTTCGAATCCATCAAGCCATAATCTTTTGGACCTGCAAAGTGGAATATGCTACAATTATAACTAAAAGGAAACCTCAAATAAACCACCACATGTCTTGTTTTGAGTGCCCCAAGTTCCAATTGTCATGAGTTTGGCCACAACTCAAGTTACAGTTTAATATAAAAAAACAAGAGCAGCTAAAATAATTTAGTGAGAAACATGAAAATAAAACTTGTGTTTCCCAAACCCACAATTAAAAATGGAAGAGAAGAAAAGCAGAAGCTACAAGTTACTCCAGAGTGACAATTCACAGAGCAATCATATTTGCAACACACCAATTTACTGCAAAAGCACTTTCTTCTAAAAAGGTGTGTTATTTAAACTTTATAATCTCTATTGTTCACATAGCTATCTGAAAGGGCAACACTGCCAGGAAGTCCAGGTGTCCATTAACCTCTGATGAGATCTCCTTTGTACTTTTGTAATTAAGTGTAATATAAACATAACTGATCTTTGTGCCAAATTGGCTACATAAAAATAGCTAGATAGATGGATGGTAGAATATGAAATCATGTAAGTATTGTTGAAGATACTGTGCTTAGTATTCACATGGGCCAACTGGGCCAAGAGGTATACAGGGGTAACTATACAAATATGCAGAAAACACCCTCTAGAATAGAGCAAATACACAGCTAGCTATGCAATACATCTAACAAGTATAACCAGAGTACATCAAATTGCAACAACATATTTCAGTATCATACCATGGACAGGCATGTATAGCTCTGAAGAACACACGCCGAGCTGCAGAAGCATTACAAGCTATCTCTGCCTCGTAAGCTAGATAACAGCGCCACAACAGAACAGATTTCTGTAACTTATCATCAGCTAGAGCTCTCTCAAACAGACTGTGTATTCTATTGTCAGATTCAGCTTTGCACAATTCAAAGGACAAAGCAAAGAGCAGGCCAATTATGGAAGGGTCCCTGATGAAGTCAAAAGACAAAGAGTAGTCAATAAGCAATGCAACACCATGTCGACTTCAGAAGATGTTTTGAAACGTTCATACACCCAAACTGGTTATTTAAAGAAAAAAAATACTGTGTCAGGAAGTTCACAAGTTACAAATATATCTCCGTCTACTGTGAAAAGTATCCTAAAGAATGTATTGTTAAAGGAGACCAAGACAATCATTAGCAGGAGTGCAGGACCAATTACATTCTACCATATTACATAATATATTCCACAATTTAGATATCAGAGAAGAACACCATAGCAGGGAGGAAAAGTGTTGCATTATAGATTTGTGGGAAAGAAAATTACTTACCTTTGATTAAATTTGTCAAGTGTGAGACGCAGATTGTTGGAAACACTGTAAAGACAGCCTAGAGTTAACATGGCTGCATATGATTTTGGATTGTTAGGGTATGTTTGTATCCCTTGCAATACTCTTGGCCAAACCCTTGACAGACTCAGGTGATTCAGATTTTTTTGAAGAAGCTTGATGTAGTGCATCCACAATTCTTCGTATTCTAAGCTATGGTTGCTCTCTGAAAAAAAATCATGTTTAGATCATAAGAGCATGCTTCATAGATTGCAAATTTGACAGATGAGGATAAATACTACATATTTGCAGACATAGAAAAACAACAGTAAATGAAAACAATATATTACAAATAAAATTATGAACTATCTGAGTACCGCAGAAGTATACATAAATGTAAGATCTACAGTGCAATGCTACAAGTTAATTTTGACTATAGTTGGAGACTTGTGATCCAAATAAGCTTGATAATTAATGCAAAATCTTGGTATTTCGCTGTAGTTAACACCTGACCAGCCATCCTTGGGAGTAGTAGAAAGGAGCATGTCACTTCCAGTATAAAAAAAAGGATAATATGTCTATTGAAGATTGTAAAATATCTAAGAATTTAGAAAGATGGATGGAAAAGAACTTAGGATTTCATAAATAACAAATGATCAAATAAAAAAATACAACTAACAGAGCCCAAAAGACAGGTTATAATTCAATAGTTAGCATATGGTAGATAGCTAATATATAACAACCAAGAAACAGAAAATGTGATGGCTTAGCATGTGGTTGCTTTTATCATCAGTATCCACCACTAGTACTTGAGAAAAAATTATGGGAGAACAAATAAGGGCCAGAATTTGTAAAAAAGTGAACTCACCCCACTCAGATAAATAACCATGCACATTATCTATAACTAAAGGAATGAAATAATAATGAATTAATGATCATTCAAGATTATCAAGAAAAGAGAAGAAAAGGATGAAATACCTGAAAGTGCCATAGAAAAGGTCTCTTCTATAACTTCAAGACCAGAAGCATAACCAGAAGTCGTACTCTCAAACAAAGATGCTGAGCAGATCAGAGCAACTGATTCTTCTTTCATACCATCACTTGCAAATGAAGATTGCAAACTTCTAATCTGCTCTTTAAATCCTTGACGAGCCTTTAACACCTGAGGTCGTGATATAAAGCCATCAAAAGAACTATACTTCGCCCTGTTTCCCAAGCAGGACAGAATGTGGATTGCACGATCCACAGAGTCAGAGTTGTTTCTTGAAGTAGATATTGCTAGCTCCATCTCAGCATACCACAAATAGAGAATAGGGACCTTCTTCCTGAGATCCTGCCCATCAAAAGCAGAAGCCAGCATAAATAAATGTGCTAGAACAGAAGACTAAAGCACATAGTAATGAAAATAGAGTAGGTCCTGAAAACAGTGAAAATTAAAACATGAGCCCACAAATCAATAAAGCCATGTTCTCTGCAGCTGACCAAGTACCAATATGGTATTTCCTTTCCAAGAACATAAACTGCTCAAACAATTAACTATACCACTTTCATCAAGTTGCTTCAATTACCTATTCTAACTCACACAAGGTTGCTAGAACAAAGAGAGAAACCTGAATAGCAGAAATATGTTGGTCAATTTTCTTGCAACAGGTCACTTCAAAATGATTGTCTATTGAGAAAACCAAGTGTCACAATGTCCACTCTCTAGTATCTATCTACCCCTAAATATTGTAAAAAGTGGAGTAGTTATAGCATCTAAGTTGGTGCCAATTGGTCTATGTGCATGGTGGGATTGGGAAAAAACATTGTGAAATGGAGGGGGACATTGTATAATGCTTGTTGACGTATAATGTAAAAAAAATAGCTAGCAGCGTGTATCACTATCCAGACCATTGCAATACGCAGAACTACATCTATATCGGAAGGATGGTAGTGAGTGAAACACATTTGAGAGACTGATCTATATTTCTAGCAGCATCGGTGCATTACAAACACATAACAGATAACACTGATTGAATTTTTGGAACTGAACATACTGATTCATTTACTATATGGTTTTACCTCTGAAGCTCCTTGAGAAGTTGATAGTGCCAGGTCAAATATATTCCTTGCTTTGACAATGTCCCCATTCATAGCCTCAATTCGTCCATACATTCCACAAAGCAAAAGATCCTACCAAGAAAAGGCAACATTGTTCAGTTTTTTTCTTATTTGAAAAGAAAAGAGTGTCATCCTCCAAACAATACTGTTAAGAATGTTTACTGATACATGTAACACACAGGTGTATAAATATGAAAAAAAAATGCACCTAGGCAATTGTTGGAAAAGCAAGATCCAAAATAAATGTGGAAATACTTTGAGCTAGTTAATTGAAATGGATGTTATTGAATTGAAGGGTCATGCCTCAATCTCTGAAGCACTCAGTTTGTTTGGATCCCAAACTACTAGATACATCTAGTCTACTAAGTGACACAGATTACATTCAATGCACAACTAGCTAGCTTAAAACACAAGAAAAAAACTACCTGTTTCTGTGTCTAGCTCATTGCACAACGACCTACTTTTAACCTGTTCTGCTGCTCAGCCAAGTGATGCTAAAATTGCGGAACAAAGCATACCTGTCTGTCTTTCTTCAATAGACTTTTGGCCAAAGCTCGCGATGCACTGGCTGGAGTAGAAAGAGATTTTTCTTGAGCTGTATGAATTTGGGAGGTAACAAGAACAGATTCCTCCAGGATATGATTACGAGGGAATACATCAAGGAAAAGCAGTATTGCATTTTTCAGAAATTTTGCTGTACCAGGCCTTTGAGAAAAATCATGTGTAGTTCCTAACAATGACACCATTTTATTATGAACTGAATTTTGGTTCTTGTCTACAAGGTTAGATACAGTACTAAGATCTTCCTGGATGTCATCTGTAATCATCTCTAGGCTCAAAATTCTATCAATCCAACTTGAACTGTTGGTGGATGTCCTGGAAATTAAAAATATAGTGCCGTTAACTCATTGATAGATAACAATATGAAAATGGCAAGCAGCAAATTGGGAAAACTAACAACTTATTCTTCGGGCAACCCAATGCACTGCTCCTAATTAATGTAGTAGATTTTAAAGCCGCACAAACTGTGCATAAGGTCAATATAATGCATTTCACATCTTGCTGCCATTGTCTCTGTTTTCATTCTATATGTCCAATGTTTGTTTGCGAGGACTTTAAACTACTGGTAGTAATACGGTCATACCATACCATCTATTTTCCTTAATTTCTGGATTCAAGAAAAACTATACGACATAACCAGCACAAGACCAAAATTATGATGAAATACTAACGCATTATATCTGGGTAGTTGCAAACTTGCAGGTATTGCCACGTTGAATCATACTCTTCATTATACGATTACAGGTATCATTAGTACGTTCTTTCAAAGGCCCATACAGTGATAATTTTAAGGAATAGGTTCACAACTTTGCACAATGAGTAATAATATTTGCTATTTTAGAGGGGTGGAAATGACTATAAGAGTGCTAGTAGAATTTGCATGAAGAGAATGACCACAGCTTATCCGAAAATAAATAGGCGAAACCCCCAAAAAGGCGACGAAATTACCATCTAGAAACTCTGCCACCATAGAAATCAATGAATTGGCATATCAAAGAAAAGCGAGCATCTTCAGAAGATAGAGAGAACAGGAACTCAGTTACATCCTCAAACAAAATTACTCTGGAGAGCTGATCATTGTCTTCTCCGGTTGAAGCATCATCAGAAATAAGTGATCCTGTCCATGAAAAAAGTATCCCGTATAAGCACTGGGTTAGCTAAACAAAGAAACAAAGTGATTTGTCAATCTACAAAAACAAATCACAAGTACCAGATTTTTCATAAAGAGGCATCCATTGTTCATTGTCCCTTGATAACTCCATAAAGGACCATCTATTCCACGTTTTTGGATCTTTCACTTCGCTATTGTAATCAGCATCTCCATCAATCCCAAGCTTTTTCAGCAAAGATTCAACATCATCTTCTGCAGATGGGTCATCATCAACTGGGTCTTCTGCATCATTTCCATCAGATGTCGATGGTTCCATTGATTTGTTAGATACTTCGTTTGTTTCATTATTATTTCTTAAAGAAGGATCAAACCAACCACTCCAACCCCCTTTTTCAGCCTCTTGGGTATGTTCTTGTATATCTATATTTTGTCTACTTTCCTCATCTTTTGCCAACCATCTGGACCATCCAAGAGCCCCATCTTCTCCTATTCTGGCACCACCATTGTTCCAGAAGTGCTCAAAGAGCCTTTGCTTACTGCTTGTGGTCAGATGAAGGGGAGGGAAGAATAAACTAAATTCTATTTGCGCTTGAAATAACGCAGTTGCTAATTCCCGGTGTCCTGTATGCCACTCAAACCGACACAGGTTCACAAATATATCCACCAAACCAAGTTCAAGATGAATTAAGGAAGAATGATTTGGTTTGAGATTATCATATTGAGTATCCTGTGAAAAAAAAAAACAGAACATCAGAAACATTTAACCGGCTAACATTGTATGCATGCAGAGAGAGGAATAGAAAAGGGGGGACCAAAAGCAGATAAGCTGAATTATATACAAAGAAATACTGAAGCTAAACCTGCCTACATAGCTTGGTACAAGCTGCAGATAAAGCCTGTACTGCATAAGCGTAAGACTTCCGTAGGTCAGATACTTTGAAACTGGAGAATTCCCCTTGACACAGTAGTAGATATTGTTTCCACAACTTACAACTATCCGGGTGTTTCATAAGTATCTGCTCCCATTTATCCAAGAGATTCTGGGTGCTATCCCTCTCACCATATGATTTCAGAAGGCAAAGCAATAATTCCTCGTTATCTGGATTAAGCTCCACAGCCTTCTCCAATATACTGATTTTTCTTTCAGTTGTTTGCAAACGGGCTGCTTTCTGTGGCTGGGTACTGGCAACTTTATCCTGCAAACAGTAGCACAGATAATTTCTTCAGTGGATTTATTAAGAGCAGACAAGGAAACGGTCGAATGAAGCAAAATAATATTAATAAGGTTGATATCATAGAATTTTATATGTAACTACTACTTATATCACATAAAAATAGCAACAATGTGGATCACAGTATGCATTGTGTCACAATGGAAATATTAGAACATCATACAGATTAGTAATACCTGGAATTGGGCAAAGTCCAACCAAATTTTCTCATCGTGAGGGCATTCCCGAGACATCTTATTGAATTCTCTTGTCCTCCGAAGTATTTCATCTTCCCAAGATTCTTCAAGCTCTTGCCCCCCAGTGGTGTTTTTTTCAGGAAGAGATGGTGTCCCTAAGGGGATAAAATCTTCAGGGAGAATTGCAGAGATATCTTTTTTCAATACTTTTAGGTGTTTGAAACCCTTATTTCTTTCTACAACTGCATATTTTGCTGAGTAGTAGCGACCTCCAGCTCTTACTTTGCTATCCAATCCATCTAGATCTGACTCTTGACCCATATGTACCGAAACAAGTCCCCAGTTATGAAACAAAAGCCGTTTTAGACCACGTGTCTCTGCCATGCTTTGAGACTTGTAGCGTGCAATATCCATTCTGCATATTTTTCTTGTGGTGTCAAATTTCAGAAAAATGAACAATATCTGAATAGTCAAACTAAACAAACATGAAGAAAGCAGAAAAATAAAAAACAAACTCCTGAACCAAGGAAAAAGAAAAGAAAGCCACAAAATCACACTAAGCATAGATATTCTAACCAAAGCATAAATGCACAACTAAACAAGAGTACAAGACTGATGTATTGTTTACAGATAGCAGCTACAAATTCAATACCTTTATGTAAACACTATAAGTGCCACTAAGCGGATTCATACTATTTGTCAAATTTATACAAGTACTGAAGTACTTTTAAGTGTCAGAAACAAGATCTCGCTTTTCTCAAAACAAAATTAGCCCAGCCCACTTAACTTCGAAGGGGACTAAACATGCAATAAGCTTTGAGTTCAGTAAATCTGCCTAACAGTTTCTTGCAACTCAATTAGCCCAGGGGTTTTTAAGTATTGCCCTCAGAGATCACACACAAATATGTTTAAACGAGTAGTTTTGCATCTAGGAAAACAAATTTGATGCTGAGAACTCTGATGATGCACTAAACAGAAGCAATCCTGCACAACAGCTCGCCACTTTAGCAACTAGTCTAGCACACCTTCATGGAATTGCAAAACGAACTTAAACGCTCATGGTTTTCAAATGAAACCGATACTGCAAAAATGGTATAAACCAAATGCGTATGCCAGATTATTAACTTCAAATGACAATGCAAATTCAGCTTTGCAACGGGAAAAGCAAGTGCATCCATCATAACTGCATCATGCATTTCAAATGCAAAAACCTGACCTGTATATCGATCCAAACGCCAAGTTATCCTGGTCACCCTTAGCATCGAAGTAGTAATCCTTGGCCAACTTGGACTCTGCCCCAGCCCACGCGCGAACCCCCGGCTTTCGCGAGGCCTCCGCGCTATCGTACCGATCCTTCTCCCGCCTCCGTTTCCTCCTCTTCCTATCCTTCCGTCGATCCCTCCTCTCGTCATCGGAGGCCGGAGGCGACGGCGAGGAGGGCAGCAGGTCATACTTAGCAGGTGCGGGCCGTGGCGCCTCCTCCTCATCAGACGAGGCGCTTAGCGGCGGCGGTACGGATGAGGAGGTAGTGGCAGGGATGTTGAGGGAGGAGGCGTCGAAGGAGAAGCTAGGGTTTGAGAGCCACTGGGACCCCGCCGCGGGGGCTGCGGATGCGTCGGGCGCGGAGAGGGGGAAAAGAGGGAATAGAGACGAGGAGGAGGAGTCTACTGTGGTGGGAGCATACGGATCGCCTTCCCCGCCGGCGGCGAAGGCGGCTGCCGGCGGCGGAGTCTCCGGCGATGGCTCCATGGCGGGTGCGAGCCGAGGTGGAGGGAGAGAAAGAAAGCCAAGAGCGTAGGAAGTTTCTAGGCTTTGTGGCTACTGACGAGGTGGGGCCCACGGTGTATTGGTTTTGGACTCTAGCTTGTTGGTCTAACAAGATTCAACCTAGAAAGTTATTGGGCCTTCCGGAGAGATAATTGCCAGTTAATTCGGCCAGATGACTTCAGTTTTTCGCTGGACGCTTTACATTCTGGCACCGGCCATGCCGAGGTGTCAGAAATCACCAGAGGCACACGCACCGCGAGACCTCTGGTGTTGCACCCGGAAAACCCGAAGGATTGGCTCTCTTTTCTCGCACGAGGACCGTGACTGACATAGGCTGTCTTCATCGTCAGGATTCAGGAAAGCAAAACACAGCACACAGGGCAAACTTTTGCTTTGGTTCACACGCAGCAACCATAAGACGAGCGTTACGGTTCCCATGGTGCTGTGCCGCCCCATGCATGCTCAGGCATTCTTCATTCTTCATTCTTCATGCTTGGCATGCTAATCTGTGCAACGTTCCCAAATCTGCATCCCAGTCCCAGAAAAACCCAAGCTCTTAACACCTACAAAAACATGGATCAAGAGAGAATGATCCGTAAACAAACTACAAGCTTACATTAACATCTAAGTGTGTTAATTGTAGACTGTTGTGCATCGAGTCGATGCTGAGCGCGAGCCAGAAGCCGCTTCCGAGCTGCACGTTCGCCGGTGGCGAATTGGACGGCGCATTCACGGAAGAACAGCGCAAGTATCGCATCAAGATGAGGTGGCGCATATGCGAGCGGTGCGGTCTGCACCGAAGGGAGCACCACGCCGACGCCGTCGGCAACGCGGGCGGCGTCGGGGAGGACCACGAACACGAGCACCACCTGCCGCCGCGCAAGCGTCTCGTGCTCAGGCGCGGATGGGTAAAGGAGGAGCAGCTGGAAGAGAGGGAGATCTCGAGCGCCGACGCGATCATCACCAAGGGGAAGAGAGCCCCGCGGAAGAAACTGCTTTGGTGATAGTCGTCCCACAAACTTCTTCAGTTCAGGGTACAGCATGTCTCCTCCAAGTAAATTAAGAAACGTGCAGATTGTACATTTGCAAGTTAAGCATATGGCCATCGTGTTTGTTTCCCAGAATGGATTAGCCGGAATAGTTTCAGACAAGAACAGTACAATCTGAATGCAAGGCAATAACACGGTGGCCAGACGATATGCCGCTGAAGCTTGAGATGTACCATGTAAGGTGTCAATACTGTAGTGAAGAGCAACGGCATCACACTGTAACATGATTGATTTCCTAGAGTGGTCATTGCACTGTGAGTTTTCAGTCGCCTTCCTGCACATATTTAACAAGAATATGTCAAGGACTTGATTGACAGCGTATTAACGCTAACTCACCACATTATGCATTAGTGAGTAATAGGCTTATAGCCAATACTAAATAAAGAAGCTTTGTTGCTAAGCAAAAGGATCAACACAGCCAATTCATAAAGAATTTAGTGAATGGTTACTATGGCTGTGTGGCGATTTTTTTTTTCTTATTCATCAGATTCAACCATCTTAGAAGTTACAAGCGTCCAAGGTAGCAGTAAATTTACGCAATACTGAACATGCTGCATACCTCTAATTTGGACTTAGCTTCAGAGTCAAATGTCTTGCATAAAATCTCATAGTTCTTTTCAAGTCCAATCTGTGGAAACTGGAAGGATCAGGATATGAACATCTTAATCAATAAAAACTAGTTTCTAGGCAAAATGGTACCAGTGGATCCACTCGTGATGGTGAAGTACTGGATATTACATATCTGCAGGAGAAGAGTTACAAAGAAATGTTTCAACCAGCAGTCACCGCAATATTAACAGCCAACATTCAGCATACTATAAATAAGCTGTGGAGGAAAAATTTAAGCCTAACACTTCACCTCAACCTCTTGTAGAATGCCATAGCAAGGTTATTAGCCTTCTGAACTGTTAGCATCACAGCTCCCATTTGGCTCTGCATGTAAACGCTATCAAAATCAGATGATCCTTCATGCTGAGATTTCAGGATAGCAATTGAGCTAAAAACATGCACATGATAAGACAGATGAAACAACAAAATGTATCATAGCAGAATATATGTGCACATAAAATTATAGTATACCATCAGGAACTGAAACAAGTCACATTACCTTACAAGCTAAAAGTTCGATCAACTCCATTAGAAATTTCCCCAGACCCTTCCCCTGGGCAGAAGGATCCATCTGTAACTCATAGACATAAACAACAGGAACATCCTCTTCCAAAACAAATCTATAGTGTACAAAACCAATCAAGCGATCTTCATTACATGCTTCATGCGTACATTCTAGACCTGAATCTTGCTTCATAACATTTTTCGTAGTAAAGGCATTTGAAGATTGCCGGACAAAGATATATCGTGCTTCTGGTGCAACCATTTCCCAGCGCTTAACTTTCTCTTCTGAAGGCCATTCTGGCCCATATGGTCCCTCCATGTTAACCTAAATTATTGCTTTCTAGCATTACATTAAATATTTATGGGGAAACTGTAAAAGGAGAATATGCAAAATATCCAGCAACACTAAAGAGCAAAATGAAAATAAACATATGTAACCTTGAGAAGATTTTGGATGTACTTCCTTGTCAGTAATGGAAGTCGATTTCCATGTCCAGACTCCAAGTAGACCAAAAGACCTAAGTATAAAAAAAAGGTGAGACTGATATGATGCCCACCACACACATACAAGAAAGATGCACTGTACTAAATAGGAGTTGTTAGGGGACTAGTATTGCATTCAATCTCCATTTTGAAATTTATAGAGGTAAATTTAGGGGAAAAACATTAGGAGTTCCTTTCTTTTACTGGGAACATTAGGAGTTCCTAAATCATGATGGAACATTACTAGTCCTAATGTAGTGAATTTTGTTCAACAAAAAAGACAATGTAGGTTACCATTTCTCTCATACTTATGAAAATCTGGAAATTGCGCTAGATGATCCTTCACGGCTACAGCTTTCCTTATAAGTTCTTCGACAGCTTTCTTTCTCCCCAATATCTAGCCAAGAGCACGAGATTATCTGAATGAGCTCCCTGATATACCAATATATCTCCATTATTTCTCCTCAAAAGCTGACTCATAGACAGAATCACAGACCGCTCACCAAACAAAGGGTAAATAACCTTATAACAAAAATCTAGATATTGCAGCATGCATGTTCAACAGAATTAACATATGGGTGTGATAAAGTTGCCACTGCAGCTTCTCAGTTTCTGAAAATATAGGCAATCAACACATTTGATATTGTTGAAGCGCATGCTAATTAAACTGTGACATAACCAAGTGCCAAACATCATTTACCAAAAATAAACAAATTATATCAGCTATTTGGTTCCAGGGAATATAAAAGAAACCTTATCAGCTATTCCATTTTGGGGAATATGACACAAATCTTGCTACTATCAGCTATTAGTAATCGACTATGGGTAGGGTTAAACAGGCGAGTGATACTGCCCCCATAAAAAAAGGAGAGGTAAGGAGAGAAAAATTAAGACCTCCTTCCTGCTGGGCCTATTCTCCGCGCCGCCGCTGCTGCTCCGAGGCCTCTTCTTCTCCGCCGCTGCCATTATCTCCAGCAAGCTTGCGGAAAGGGGCGGGGAGGGAGCTCCTTGGGGAACAAAAGTGGCGCCGCTGTATCATGTAGGTATAGTGGCTTTAGATGGGTTTTCTAACTTTTGGCCCAACTTGGAGAGGGATTGTTTTAGAATTTTTACTGTTACTAATTTAATTTTTTTTTTAATTTACAAAACTAATTTTCGGTTTGAATCATTTGCAAAACTAGTCTCTTGCCGCCCTGGGCCACGACGGGATTTAAAAACCGCCGTGGCCCAGGGCGGCGAATGGCATCCCCGTCACCGGGGCTAACGGCGCCGGCCGCCGTTAGCCCCGGGGACGCCACGTGGATTCGCCGCCCTGGGGGAGGGCGGCGAATGCCCTCAGGGGGCCGAATGTAAAATTGCATTCGCCGTCGTCCCCCAGGGCGGCGAATGCAATTTTGCATTCGGCCCCCCTGGGGGCATTCGCCGCCGTCCCCCAGGGCGGCGAATGCATAGGACCGTCCGCACACCCATCGGACGGTCCGAATCGACGGCAAATTGTTGTAACGCGCGCTAACTACCTTAAAACAGTCATAACTTTCGCATACGGTCTCGGAATCGGGCAAATAAGTACTCTACGGACATCTACAGAAAATTTTACATCCGCTTCCCCCCACCTTCGTCGGGTTTGTCCAAAAAATTTTTACGAAATTCAGCCGGGAAGATTGAGTTTTTGAGGTCCGAAGTTTCAGCACGGTTTTTAAAGCACACTCGTAATTTTCTACAGGCCACATCTTACATCGGTTTGAGCTGCACCTTCACGAGATTTTGCTATTCTCGTGTTGCTAGTTGAGAAAAAAATATCAAAAAAAAAGAAAAAAAAAATTTTGCAGGCGGCCCCCTGGATTCGGACGGTCCGATCCTTGTGCGGACCGTCCGTTTACTATGCTAAAAACCGCCGTCCCCCAGGGCGGCGAATGCAATTTTGCATTCGGCCCCCTGGGGGCATTCGCCGCCCTCCCCCAAGGCGGCGAATCCACGTGGCCTCCCCGCGGCTAACGGCCGCCGGAGCCGTTAGCCCCGGGTGACGGGATGCCATTCGCCGCCCTGGGCCACGGCGGTTTTTAAATCCCGCCGTGGCCCAGGGCGGCAAGAGACTAGTTTTGTAAATGATTCAAACCGAAAATTAGTTTTATAAATTAAAAAAAAATTAAATTAGTAACAGTAAAAATTCGATTGTTTTAGCTGGGTTGGGCCGGTTCCAGATTGCTTGAGATACAGACAAAGTCATGGGTGGGGTAATTTCATCTTTCTTCACCTGATTGTCGGTTTAGACTAACATGATCGACATGTGCTAAAAAAAACAAAATTAACAACTGGAAAGTAGGTGGCGCAAGGCAGGAGCAGATGTAACGTTATTTCTGCTGAACGCCCAAACTTTTTGAGGAATAAACACACTGCTATTAGTACTAACTACTACTAAGGTTAAGTCAAAGAGAAAAGTTTCCAGATCAAGAAGAGAAGCTAGGTCGAGAAAAAGGAGTGGGTAGGGAGGGATGCTCACCGGGGAGCAAGGATGCGGCGGAAGCAGAAGGACGCCGGCGCCACCGCTGCTTGCAGGATGGAGTTGGATATCGGTGCAGGCGGCGGGCGAGGAGGCGACGGCGGACGCAAATTCGAGAAAAAGGTGTGGGTAGAAAGGATGCTCACCGGCGGGGGCGAGCGAGGATGCGGCGGAAGCAGAAGGGCGCCGGCGCCACCGCTGCTCGCAGGATGGAGATCGGCGCAGGCGGCGGGCGAGCAGACCGGAGTCGAGGCCGAGGAACGGATCGTCGCCGTGTGGCCGTGCCCTGTGCAGTAGTACCTCTCGATTCTCTCAGATGCCCAGGCCCATGAGGGTACGAACTTTGGCCCAACAATGATAGCTAGAAACCGCGTCTATTTTTCATCTTTCTCGTCATTTTTATTCTAAGTTGTGTCCATACGTTATAGAAAAAATATACACCAATCATAAATCATACCATATGAATATGGTATGGTGTTAAAATAATTTAAACCATGATAACATAAATAGTATGTCTCACAAACCATCATAAAGTAGAAGCAAAAACGGATTTAATAGCGATAAAGACTAGCATTGATCTGGCATGAGTAATCTTGTTTGCAATACAAAATGCTTACATGTTTGCAGTACCAGAATTACCATAAAAAATTTATTTGCATCTACCATATTACAACAAAAATTTCATAGCATCCCGCGCAGCACATGAGACATAATAAATAGGTTGGCTAGTTCATATTCCTAGTATTGCCAAAAACACAATTGATTTGCATCTAACATGTTTGCAACAGAATTACCATAACATCCCACATAACTTGACATGGTTTAGCAGTAAGAGGCCTGATACTTGGTTGCATTGAAGATGCCATCAGCAAATAACTTTGGATTGAATTCACTTCCATCCTTCACCTGCATTTTAGGATCATGGTGAACAAATATAATGAGCAACGTGAGGCTCACATCAACTGAATATTTGAAGCCAAAGTTCCATATCCTTGTGTGTTTGCCTATTTATGAACACCACAGGAGAGTTCAAGATCATTACCCCAAATTATCCTAAATTTTATTTACTTTTGTCAATTAATAATATGCGAATGAGGTAAGTACACTATGACACATGAATTCTAGAAAAAAAACTACAAGAACCAGTTTAGATTTTGGGCTAATAGATTGTTGGCAAGATTTCAAAACTGAGGTTAATGCAGCAAAGAACAAAATTGTAATCTTTTCTAGTATGTGTTTGAATGGTTGACCGGTTGGTTACATGTTCTAGATCATAAATAACAAAGGTATGAAGCAATATCCATCATTTTACACATAATTTTGTACTAGTTTGAGTCACAATTCATCATTTACATGTTACGGCAAACATTTTTATTATCGTTGGTGATTTTCTGTGAATGTTGAAATCGAGCCCCAGCTCATTATTCAAAATTTACTGTTGTAATCTACTAACTTATAGTAGATAGCATAAACCTAAGCAAGTTAAAAATGTACGTTGGCTACGACCAAGCCTTAAGATGGAGTAACTCTCATAAAAGACCATTCGAAAGAAAATTAGTAAGAAAAGATAGAGAGTTAATATTCTGACCTATATCGCAACAATGGAGCCGCAATTCTTAAAGTAGCAAGTTGGATATAGCTGAAGCAATAGAACATTTCATGAGATGAAAGCATGTGAGTTCGAGAAGCAATACAACATTTTTTATTGAACCTACCGTCAGGCCTAACAGATTTTACAAACCATGAATATATCAATGAAGATTGCCTTTAAACAAGATAGTATTGTCATTAACCCATTATCAATGATACAGCTCCTAACTCTCAACAAGAAAGGTCAAGCATTTTCTTCATTACCATAAGGCCAATATCCAAAAGACACTAATAATATGAGCAAAAACCTGCAACAAATTTGTATCCACTATAGCATTAAATTGTTAACTCTACCTACGTATCTGCCATACTCTTGAGAGAAAGGGCATTCATTCTAGTGTAAGATATATCATAGTGATAAAGGAACTTTTCAACTTCAATAAAATAAAGGAAATGAATTTTGCACAATTTGCCTTGGGTATATTCTTCTTACCAAAAGAAGTGAGAGAATGAGAAACGCCCGGCTATATGTAGCTCCTGCAGGGGAAAAGGGGCACGAGAGTATGTAATTTATAGAAGTCAGTAGTGCTAATTCTTTTAAATGATAGTAGTGCTAGCTCCAAAGACCGGGCACATATATAATAAGCTACTGTAAGAAGAGAAGCAACTGACCTTATTTTTGAGACAATACACTTATATATTTCTTTTTTTTAGATGGAGAGAACACACAGCAATCAACAGCTTCCAAGCTCTAATTCCATGACCATATCCAAATATTGCAAGTAAAGTAATACTGCTGAGTAACAATAGATCAAATATGGAACAACAAGGAAGCAACAATGAAGGTTTGTTCCTTTTATTCTTGTCAAAGCTTGGAAACGAGAAAGCACCTGGAAAAAAAGAATTATTGGGAACTCTTAGCTCCAAAAACTCAATTTAGATTAGTTTCATGCCTTGATTTCCCATTGTAATTTACAATGACAAATAAAGAGATCATCTAAATTTGCAGCACCAACAATGAGAAAAAAACAATTTGTTAGAGGAAAGATGTATGGGTTAGTCTACTCACATGAAAAGCTCCTCTATGGGGTTGGATGTTACTCATAAGCTAGTTGAAATTTGGAGAACCTGGAAAATGACAAAATTCAAGTAATACGCATCCATGATGTAAATCTGTAGTTGAATTTCACGGAATCTTTTGTCACCATAATCTGTTGGTTGGATAATGGAGATATAAAGACATCATAAGAATAAGTGTTTTTCAACACGAGGCAGACGTTACAAGTTCAAGTTTCTACTGCTTCAGTAATATATCATTTTTTTTCTAACATGTCTATTTCTATGTATATGCTTCTCCTGCACCAAATGGCAAACCATTACATGGTTTGAGCTTCCACATGGTTTCAACCATGGGGAGGTCTTCCACTCTATACACTTCTTATTCTTATGCTACTTTCAAATTGGGTACCAAACTAACTACGATATTAGTTTTTTATGGCATATTATGATTGGTATCCTGAATGTGCGTAGAGTTGCAGATGCGCAGACTGGCTATGAACAGAAAAAATGAAAGGTTTTTGGCTTAGAGAAAGGATCCAAGCTGTACAAGCTTCTATCCAATAGAAGTCATATAATTTACTAAACACATAGGAAAGACATGCACCTGAGAGTCCGATGTAAGCATTCCATCGAGCAGTGGCACCGCTACATAAAGCCAATTCCCACGTGTGTGCCAAGGATGATCATTTGTTGTTCGCCATCAAAAGCACAAGGGATGAAGCAAGAATAAAAATTGTTTGTAACCAAAACTGAGAAAAAGGAAAAAATATTATCTCTGAGCAGAGCTCACCAATTAGAGGAGAACAGCATCAAGATCGTGATCATCGCCCTAGACGGAGGCTACATTTACAATCGATGTATCGCAACACTCGAACGATATGGGAAGCTCGTTGGCAGCTGGCGGCGATGTGCTCTAGTTCCAGCGTGAGAGCGATATGGAGGTTTGATCGACCTAAAGGCTAATAGCAATGAGCAGGATATATAAAATTTTGAAAGAAAATGAAAATCGCAACAATATAACCAATTGACATGTACCTGAGCCCACACCTTCTGGGATAAGTCTCCATGCTAACCGGGTGGATGGCGAGGAAGGGAAACTATGTTGTTCGCCATGGCGCCTGTGAAACAGGGGACAGGGATTCGCCGGGATCTCACCATAGCTGAACCTACGAAAGCCGACGGTCCTGGCTTCCGCCTCCTCACTGCACTGAGGGCCTCGGCCAGAATCTATGGTGGACTATTGCCGGCAGAGCCCTCCTCTATGTTCTACCACATCAGGATGTTCCAGAGCTGCTGCTTGCATGTCCGAAGCAACCCACTACAGCGGCTGCAGAAGGGGCGACACCGTGGGGAGGAGATGGATCACCGTTGGCAAGGAGGCAGAGATGGAGAGACGTAGGAGCGGTGGGGGTGATGCGGAGAGTGACACGGAGGCTGTGAGGCGGCGATTCTAGGGTTTGGTGAAGGGGCACGGGAGAGAGGGTGGGGGATTGGGGGTTGGGGGTGGAGGGGGTGTGTAAGGGTGCTCGCCCGAGCTGGGTGGGGAGGGGGGTGTGCCGATCTGAACAGTGCGGAGGGCCATGCGTAGGGAGATCGATGCGGAGAGCCGTGCGGAGGAGCGTGAGATGAATCTAAGCCGCTAGATCTAAAGTGAAGGAGCGTGAGAAGGATCTGACACCTTGGAGAAAGAATCACCGCCACCACAAGACTCTTTTTAAGTAGTATAGATTATGTTTTTTTACGTAACACAGTACAAACGTAAAACACATACACCATATCCTATTAGCATCCGTAACAAGTGTAGAACTTAACCTGGGTAAAAGACTTAACCTGAATAAATAGGTTCCACCACAAGAAATTTAACCAGCTAATCAATTATGCTCATTTCATGTCTAATTATGTTTTCGATGTATTAAATATCCACAAGCTAACTACTTCCATTTAGTTGTCATATGGTGAAACTGAATAAACTATGTCTATGCATACCAAAGGTCAAAGTTCTAGAATAGGAACATATATAGGTCAAAATAGTACTATATCTTTATGGTTTTTTCTATAAGCTAATATCTAAGAATACTCGAATTTGAATAATTTAAACAGGTTGGGAACAAATATTTGGTCTGAAATGACGTATAGCGGAATTCCCAAACCCTTGGGCACCACCAACCGCTGGGTTGTTACTTGTTTTGTTACTTGAAACCAGCGAACGCGAAAACGAATGACATTTCAGGGAAACTTCGACGTCACCGACTAATGGTAAAAATTATCAGTATCATTAGCCGGTCCACGACTTGTTCTAATGACCCTGTTTGTGACGGAAGCCATCCCGTATCTTTTGCCGTGAGATAGCAAGGGCAAGGGACGAATGCTTTGTCCCTGACTGTTGCCGATGCGCCATGTGTGCATGTACAGGCAAGGGCGACGTGGAGACACCTCGGCTTGGTCAGTCAGGTCAGGTCACTGTCACCTGCTCGCTACTGAAAGCAACGGCCGACACCGGCGACGGAAGCTGCGCTGAAGCTGCAGGGCTTTAGGATGCAGCAATGGCATGTCTTCGTCATCAACCTGTCACTAAGCACGAAATGTACGTGCAAACACCCGAACCAGTACCGACAGCTATAAATAAACAACTCGTGCCCAGAGCAGAAAACCATCCACCGTCAACACACCCGTCTCGCGGAGTTGGGCTCGCATATATACTCGCATCGCACGGCACCGTCGACGTGGTGGTGTTGTATCCGTCATTCCGTCCTGATCGCATGGCTCCGAACGACGCCGGCGGTGTCGCCGAGGGGACCTCAGGGCCAAGGGCGGAGCGCGTGAGGGAGCCCGTCGCACCCGGCGGCCGCCGCGATCCGCCGACGCTGCGGCTCTACGCGTTCCAGATCATGCTGCTTGGAGCGACGGCCATCATTGGTTGCGCGTACGCCGCGCCGGTGTCTTTGCCCCGCCTGTTCCAGGCGCTTGTGATTTGGCTCGTCGGGTGCCTGTCGCTGTTCATGGCACGGGCCTGACACACCAAGCCAGCGGCTGCGGCTGCTGCTGTTGCTTTTCCAACTTGATTCTCCCAGAGAGACAAAGGAATTTGTACAGTTGCGTCGTTGTAACCATAATATAGGTTAGATATTGTCGGATTACACTGTAGGCGATCCAGATTATTGATCCGAAGGCCCAGTTAATTCCGTGTCTCCGTCATTCTTGCGAGGAGCGGGTCCCGCTGAGTTCTTTCTACTATCAAGGCCTTGATGAACTAGTCTCATCACAGTTAGTTCTGATCGTCTGGTCCACGGCTAAGCCATAGAAGCAATCAAAAAATAATTTATAGCTAAAACTTTTATATCTATATTATGCACAGTTTAAAAAATGCTGGAAAATAAACTAACATAAAACCCTAAAATCAACTCTAAAATTAAATTTTAAAATTCAAATTTTCGCAAGATGAAAAGTATTCAATAGTTGTCAGTACAAAAGGACAGGGTGGGATAGCAGAGTTCATTTCTTGTTCCTTTATTTGTACTGATTACTACTGAGTTTAAAATGGATGGCCTAAAGAATAAATTAGTGTTGCATCTCCCGTAAAGTCGTAATGGTTTGGATACTGCATTAACATGCAGCCATGTTAGACTTTTCCTTGGTCACCGTTGAGTGTTGATGTCAGCTTCTCAGTTTATGCGAAATTTCTTCGCAAAAAGTAGCTCTCCCGATTTTTTTCCTCTAGAGTAGTGACTGGTACAGCAATCTATGTATTCACGACCTGATTGCCAACAGCAGACAGCAAAAGTTGTCAACGACGCCGCTGGAATTCGCAACTTGTTTATCATTTGGCATTTGAGAGCATATCCACAAATCAAGGCACAAACAGGACACACCTTTAATGCATGTACACCTGACTACTCGCTACACTAAGATATGAACAAGAATTTTAGTCTGGCTTGTAGAATCGGCCTGCCTCAAGCTGCCAGCTTGCCCAAAATCGCCATGTCTAGTATTTTCGTGTCTAGACCATCCACCTTCACAATCCCATCAGATCCGTCGACTCCCAGCAATTTCCCCGTGAGTCCACGCCAAGACCCAGACATTATCTTTAGCTTGTCGTTCTTTTAAGGCTTGACAACCTCAAACTCGTTAGGAAAAGCAGTTATTTCATCCCCGCTGCCTGACGACCCAAGTGCGGCACGGCAAGATCCATCCTAGAGTTTAGATTCAAGCATGTGTTAGCGTAGGAAAGTGAACGAAGAATTGGGGGGGTCATCTTGTAGATGTAAAAATAGTACACACCGGGAGCACTTTCTTAACGACACCGTAGGTGGCATCATCACCTCCCCTGGACACATTGACCAAAACATCTGGTAAAAGCCAGTTACTACCGCCCTCCTCACCTGAAAGCAATTTGGAAATAAGTACCCAGATAAGTGCATCCATAGCTCTAGCTAGTTTCGATCACCATCCAGATTAACTGTAGAATGCCTTTTACTGGAGACGCAACAACTTCGAAGGACAAAAGCAAACCTATGGCAGGAGACATTATATCCATTTCAACATTGCCCGGAGTCATGGGCTGGCCACCAGGTGTGCTCGGGAGATATGATGCAGGATTTGGGGTCATTGGTTGGCCAGTAGGTCTTGGAGCTGCATATGGGCTTGGATTGTTTCCTGGGGCATCACCAAAACCAACTCCAGGTGTACCTGCCCATCCTGACCCAGGGGTGGGGGCTTCGTATGGCTGGGATACTGGAGTTCCTGGCTGCAAAAAGCGAATATAGAGACTCAAAAACATATAATTGATTACCAACCCAAAGCAAACAATCTACAGAAAATAAAGAGCAGGCAAGAAGTAGCATGACGAACTTGATAAGCTGGGCTGCTTTCCCAAGGGACAGCATTTCCATCTTCCCACCTATCCCTGTAACAATTTAGTTAGTCAACAACAAATCTATACTACTGCTAAATAAATTTATACTTGAATTAGCTCTGCTGCACAACAGAATTCATTAAACATATGAAGCAAAATTGCTCACAGTGTCAGCATACAAACCTCGGTGGACTCATTGGTGCCCATGCTCGACTAGGCATAGGAGTTCGCATTCCATTACGAATTGGTGTCTCTGTAGAAAATTGAACACCTTGTTGCTCTGTGTGTGTGAGAGAAAGAGAGTAACAGAAACAACACACAGTAAAATAACGTTTATAGCATGAACTACAGAATATTTTCATCGGGCTGACGACGGAACGACGGCCAAATCATCATTCATCTGAGTTAACATCTATCTTACCCATTTTCAAAATGCTCAGTTGGTGGAGGGTGTGGATGTATGCCCAGACCACCCAAGTTCAAGTCCTCATCGAGGCGAATTTGGGTGCCTGTTTCTTCTCTCTATTTCTTCTATCTATTACTGTAAAAACAGAGTCATCCTCCTCCCGCCCCCTCCTCCCACCCCCACATGCAGTGCGAGAGAAAAAAACCTAAAGAAAGTAGGGCTGTGTCGCCCGTTACAATGCATGGGCCTGTTACTAATTAATTAAAAAAATCCACCTAGTTCCTCCTAGGTTGGGCGAGTATAAACATCTGAACAGGAGAGGAAATCCTCCCTCCAAAAACGACACCAAGATACAGAGAGGTGATTAGTCATATAGTTTAAGTTGATTAAACAGTAGAGGTAATATCCAACATTGGTTATGCTGCTAAACAGTACAGGTGCCTCCATATAAATTGATCATCACCATTTAAGTACTCAAGTAGTAGCAAAGTCCGTCCGCATTACTACCTCCATCCTCAAAAGAATGACGTCTTAGAATACGCGCAATCAAACCTCAAACTCTTAAAGCATTAATAAATTAAAAAATATTAGGATTTAATATGTGAAAATGGCATTAATAGATCTGTCATGAAAAACATTTTCATGTTGTTATATTTTTAGTAAGTTATATAACAAATATATAATTAGAAAAGGTAATGGCGAGACATGCATTGGAGACTGCGTCAATGTCCAAAACACTAAGTAAAAAAGAACAGAGGTAGTATTTTTTTACTTATTGAGTAGATGACATAAAGAAAACAAAACGATAAAGTAGTGCCATGGAATTATAGTACTCTCTCCACTTAGGCACTTATACATTTATGACATTATAGATAAACCTTCCAATCCCTTAGGAGCCAAAGTAGCTTTGGAATCATAATACACCATTTTTGTTGCTTCTTAGTAAACATATTGTGATATTTAGCAGTCAAAGTTGCTTCAGCTATGTCCTTAACAACATATTTGTAAACAGAAGGAACACATAACTGGTTGTCGTAACTCTTATAATAACCATAACAATGCATGTAAGATGGACAAACCTCCAGGGTCCCGCAGTGGAGTCTGAAAAGGACGCAGTGGCGTTCTAGATGGGTGCGTAGGTGTCTCGCTGCCCCATGAATAACGAGATTCACTGTCGATACAAGTAGTCGTTAAATGAAATCAAACAGCTTGTCCAAAAATATGGATGAAGAGGAAGAAATTTACCTGAATGAAGTTGCAACAGTAGCTGTGTCAACAATATCTTCTCTCTTAACTACATATTTTAAGCAAGATAGTTTTAAAAATCAGAAGAAAAGGCGGGGGGATTTCAGGATTTGGAAGGAATGCAGTTCACGAATGAAAGTTGTAATGTGTCCACAGCAATTGCTGCATGCTGAGGTGTTCCTTGTATTGGTCTTTGTTTTCCTTCTTAATACAAAGATGTGCAAAGTTCCCACCAAAAATAGAACAACAATATCAATGACAAAAAAGATTCACCTGTGACAATCTTCATAAGTGAATCGAGCTCCACGCGCACAAGTGCTCCAGTCACTTCTTTAACACGACCACGATATCCTTTGTATGGGCCAGATTTAATCTTGATACATCTATTCACCAGGGCATCATGCCCTTTGCCACCACGATCACCGCCTCCAAACCGTCCACCATCTAAATTATGAAATTGATATTGCATTTTGCAGAGCAATGCAGCCTAAATAAAAAAACTAAGGAGCTTTACAGATAATAATCATACAATTAGCATGAGGTGCTTTAGGGGGAAGCCTTCCTGGAGATTGCAAAATCCTTGACGGAGATCTAAAAGCACCTAATCGTGGATCAACTGTACCCATACCCTGCATGAGAGAAGCAAATAGTTAGGCAAATCTTCTAAAACTACCAACAGATATAAATAGCTTCGATCATACAATTCCGCGGCAGCTACCGGTTGATCCCCCAACAAGGAGGCATGATTGTGCTCTTGCACAGTTAAAGCCTGAATGTTCAAGGTGGTGACGATCATAAATAAAAAGTACCCCTCTATGTATATGTTCCACAGATCCTTGCTTTCCCTGTCGTTACAAAAAAGTGAATATATAGTACACTGAGATTAACTGAATAACAGATATTCTGACAGAAAAACTAAAACACAAAATAATATCAAAAGGCTAAAAATAAAATAAAATGTACACACTTTACAAGCTCCTTCAACGACCCTAACAACATCCTTAGTTGACACGATATTACTGCACCGATCTTTCGCAGATGTGCACCGATAAATCTTGCCTTTTATTTCTCTCAGTTTCACAAACACTAGTTCAGGTTTGTCAGGCTCTCCCTTGAGAATCTAAATGTATTTTGGGGGTTAGTAATCAATAAATATGGGTACAAAAAATCATTATGCATACGTGAAATGTTTTATACAGATTTTGCTTGCCTGAAATGCTTCCTTTTCCACCTTTATAATAACACCAAAAGATAAGTTACTGAAAATTGAATGGGAGGAACATGTTATTAGCCATTGGATATAATAAGCAACAATAATGGCTCACTGGAAATTCTGAGCTTACCCAAGAAGTACAAGATCATGCAATTCATAATCACCAATTCTGGTAATCCCAGTGGTTACCTCAGAACTCTCCACAACATGATCAGCAAACACACGGATCTGCAATCATATGAACACATCAGAAAGTCAAAAGCATAACATTAGTTTATCCAAAATAGTTTCTTATACATATCTCTACAAAAGAAATTCCTCACATGTTCTTTAGTTGTGTCCGATAAAATGATCAAAACATGGCCTTCAACTTTAACTACCAAGCCCGTTGCACCTTCTTGAACACCAGACACCACTTTTACATGGTCTCCAGGATTGAAATATTTACAGAGATCCTTCTCATTGAAGACAAGTGTTCTCTGCAGGTACACAAAGAGATGTATAAATTCACTATGCTTAAGTTGATAATGACATCAAAATTCCTTTTGCAAGTAATTACCGGAAGACCATGTAATTTTGGTCGGATATGAACAGTAGCATCCTCTGCTTTCTCAACATAGCCCTCTAAGTTCTTAAGATCACCTTTAATAATAATAACAGAATCACCTTTCATGAAGTGCCCTTTTTCCCTATTTGTAAATAGGGTGGACAAGCTAGCCATATCCTCATTTATGTCATGATTAGGTCCCCTGAATTTCTCCAGTTCATCAAATGATGGCTGAATATTATGTGTGCTTATTGATTTTATTGAAAATGTTTTGTGCAAGAAACCATCTTTGAATTTTAAACCATCAACCATTTCAAAGAATTCCCCAGAGTCTTTATTCCTCCTCCGGTCGACACGAATGTTCATCTCCCTATTCAAATTCGAGTTAGCAGATTGCAGCAATGTAAATATATACGAAATACGATCTGATTAGAAAAGGATGAAAAAGCACCTTGCCTCATCGGCGCTAAATAACTTTGGTGTTGGAACAAATGATTTCTTCTTCTTGACAACCTTAAGTCCATCCTGAAAATGGCAATTTTCAATTTACTCAAATGGTTACTTATTCCACTTTTTATGCAGTAATGCATCTGGCAGTAAGTGAATCACACGAGATAGAGAATCCTAACATGATACCAAATGCTGGCAACAGCAAGCAACAACCTAAAAAGGTACTATATTAATAGCAGATGCATCACCACAATAGAACAGGGCATGTTAGGCTGCAAAGTGAAAATTGCACCGACGATTTATACCAAGTAACAAATAACTTACAAATTTGTTTGCCAAGGCTTGTAAATCTATTCTTGGAATGAGTTTCACAGTAACCTTTTGATGCACATCATCAACATCAACAACCTGATGGAGGTCATAAAATCAATAGTAGCAGAAATATACTAGCATGAACAAACTGTACTGCCGTGGTGATGGTCATACCCTGGCAAGATCCCCTTTATATGCACCGAGCTTCATTCGAACCCATGCGTCCCTTGAAATATCAACAGACTTGCTCTGAACAGAGAGTACATCAGCCATCTGTCTTATAGGCACCAGAGTTACTTTTCTTGAAGCGAAGATATTGCGCAGACCTTTGCAAGCCTGTAACAAATTTAAGTTCCCATCGCATAGCAGGAATATTACAATCTCAGGTCAAGCACCGCATACCTCCTTGACATGGGCTTCTTTATATGCTTCCACATAAATATAATTCTTCAGGTGATCTAATGCAAGAGCAGATTTAATCTGGAGATCTGGCGTATCAATGGACTTTTGCATTAGACAAATAGCTGTCTCCTGTTCATGCCCAATCTGAAAATCATAATTAGACATCAGTGAGGATCAAATTATACAGAGAACAAATTGAGCAGAACTTAATAATTCGATAGAACTTCAACCTACCGCACATTTCACCATCCAAAGCTTTGGATCCTTCACCGATGGCAGAAGAGCTTGCTGTTCAACCTCAGTCACATCGTCGTCATCATCCACAAAATGTGATGGATACTTTGTATGCATTTCCTTCATAAGTGCATCTATGTCCTCGTCTTCATCCAACATAGAAGGTGGATGATGTCTAGAGCTTCTTCTCACATCCTGGTCAGGGCCGTCAGCTCGAGTATCATCAATAAAGCCTGCCGAAAGGTGAAGGAGCATAGCTCAAAGCATTAAAACACTTGACCTTGCTTTTGGATATTATATAGTTCAACACAGAAATAGATTTTGACAATGTGAATCTGATAATCCCAAAAGGAAGGTAGTAACAATTTTAACAGTCAGCACAAGTACACGACTGTAGTTTGTTGATTAATTAATTGGAGCATCTTCCAATTGAATGCCGCATTTGAAATTTGAAATGAAGAGTAAGAGATACTACTAAAAGATTTTAACATATCTATCACAATAACATAGAACAGCCATCAACACCATTCAGATAAATTTGAACTTTGATAATAGGTATCTAATATTTTCTGGACCATACGATTATGTCCATCATCATAATGGGATGTCGCAGAATCCTGCTTTTGAAGGCAACGTGGCTTTAAACACAGAGTTGATTGAATGAACTACTGCCCATTTAACTTCTTGGTTGGTGAAGGCTAATTGGTGTCAAGTTAATTTGACGGATCAAATATGCCAATTTATAACAAAAATCCGGGATGAAGATGAACTTTTGCATCTAGTTAAAGTGTTCACATATCAAACAACCATGAACTGCGACAAAATGGGATTGATACAAAATTGACCACCAAACTTAATAAATTACATCTGGACCATTTCGAACGGAGTTGATTACACCAAATACAATCAAGTTCCAGGGTAACCAGGAAGAAATTAGCATTGAGATCATTGGCGATCGCTCAAATTAACCCTTTAACATACATAAATGGAACGTAGCTAATGACTCAGTTAGCGGAAACTGAAACGAAATTGATGATTTCACAGAGTTTCGTAATTGTTTTTTTTTTAGGGAAATCAACCTAACGATTCTATCACGGATTCACGGTTCAAACCCAGTAGACATCAAGAGGAAGCGATCACTCACCGTCCTCGAACTCTCCGTCCTCCTCCTCCTCCTCTTCATCGTCGACCTGAGCCATATCGTCGATCAGGATGGACGCCCTCTTCCTCTTGCGGGCACGGGCGCCGCCGCTGCCCTCGTAGTCCTCGTCATCATCATCCTCCTCCTCATCCTCACTGGCCGCGTCGTCGATGAAGCTCTCGACGCCGGACCGCTTCCCCCCGCCGCCGCCGCGCAAACGCTTCCCGCCCCTCTCCTCCTCTTCCTCCGAATCGTACACCTCCTCCTCCTCCTCGACCTCCCCTTCCTCCTCATCCTCGCGGCTACGGCGTGACATTGCAGCGGCTAGGGTTCCGAATCTGTTGTGTGACGCTGCGAGAGGAGCGTTTGATCGATTGCCCGGAGTCGGGGGTATTTATGGGAGCTGCGAGCAACCGACCTATGTGGTGTGCTGGGGCGGTCGGTATGACGAGAAATATTATGAATACGTAATTAATTAAGTATTAACTATTAAAAACTTAAAAATAGATCTATTTAATTTTTAAGATATTTTTATATAGAAATTTTTTTAAAAAAAACACATCATTTTAGTAGTTTAAGAAGCGTGTTTATGAGAAACAAGAATTTAAGCTGCTTAAATAAGCTACACCAAACAGTGTGTTAGGCTGCATTCTAAACCATTTATAGACTTAGCTACTCTCTCGATTTTTATTATTATATTTTTTAAACTGCTAAACTATATGTTTTGTGTGAAAACTTTTTATATAAAAGTTATTTTAAAAAATCAAATAAATCCAATTTTTAAGTTTATAGTAATTAAAACTTAATTAATCATATGCTAATGACTTGTCTCGTTTTGCGTGTCGGAATAGACTAAGCCGCTTGAGCCGTTCCAAAAGAAGCCTTAGCCACTTAGGCTTAGTTTGATATTGATAGCAAGGAAAGGAAAAGAAGATGTCGATTACATAAAACGAGTGAATCATTGACGTATGATTAATTGAGTATTAACTATTTTAAACTTGAAAACTGGATTAATATGATTTTTTAAAGCAACTTCTATATAGAAAATATTTGTAAAAAACATACCATTTAACAGTTTAGGAAGTGTATTTATGAAAAACAAGAAAAGTTTTCTTTCAAATCTACAGATTCATACGGTACCTTAGACCCCGTACGAATATAAGAGTTAAGGCGAAAAACCCTTCTTTTTTATAAGCACGCTTTCCGAACTGTTAAATGTTGTGTTTTAAAAAAAAATTCTATCTAAAAGTTACTTTTAAAATTATATTAATTTATTTTCTAAGCTTCAGTAACTAATATTTGATTAATTATACACTAATAATTTATATCGTTTTACGTAACCTTCTATTTATTTTTTCTTACCTTTAAACTAAACCTTAGCCACCAACACGGCGCCACGCCGCCGCGGCGGAGGTGCTGGGTTTTTTTTTTTTTAGAGGCCGGAGGTGCCGGTTGGGTTGGGATGGGATGGGATGATGGCCCGCATGACCGCAATTCAGATGTCCGGTCCGTCTGCGGAACGGCGGAAGGGAGACGGGATCGGGCACGACCACACGCGAACCAGATAAGTATTTATTTGCTATGGGTTGGGGTGTTGTTGGGCCGCACGACTAGGCCTGTTTGTCCATTCTGCAATGGCTGGCCCATGTGTGGCCTGCAACAGTACGGTTTTAGTACAAGTGCACAACACACCCGGTGAGACGAGATATTCAATTCTAGTTGTTTTATCCTATACTAGTACTAATACGTATGTGCTTGCAACGGAATAGTTCCATACAATTCAGGGCCGACCCTATATTTTTAAGGGCTCTAGACAAAATCGATGCTATAAACCCATAAGACTAAATAATTTTTTACTTGTAATATATATTTTATAAACCATGCATACTCTAAAATGACACAGATAAACATTATTAATGTGATAAACCAAATATAATATTTAATTCTTGAAAAATAATGTTGATAGTATAATAGACAACTAACAGAACCCAAAAATAAAATAGTATGAATACCTTAAATAGAAGACATCAAATATCCAGTGTCTTATAAAAATGAACTTCTTCGGGCATTTTTTGAAGCAAAATTACTAATGAAAATATTTTGAGATCCAAAATATTCTTCTTAATGCTGTACATAGTCAAGCTATTGAGTTTACATATATATATATATATATATATATATATATATATATATATATATATATATATATATATATATATATATATATATATATATATATATATATATATATATATATATAGTGCCCGTATATTGCAACGGGAACAAAAGATGAAAAGGTTTAGGAAAAAGAGAACGTGGTCCACATATGGCTGAGTGAGGCGGCGGTGTGGTCATTTGACAGTAGAGGGAGCAGCATCACATCAAACTCTAGTTAGAGAGAGTGACAGGGGAGGAGATTTTCTTGGAGATAAAAAATTAAAAAATTGAGTTTCTAGTATAATAATCCGATTATGCATGTAATAAACAAAACTTTTATGATTTTCCTAAACCATTTTGTTCCATTCTCGAGAGACAACGCACTTTCAGTGCCGCTTGAGAGACGACGCGCGAGAGGTGGACAAAAGGGACAAAAAAAACACTTCTTATTTTTGTAATAGTAGAAATCTAGGTCGAGCTCCCATTTGGGCTAGGCCCTAGGCCATCGTCCTTATGGTCCTGCTCTAGAGCCAGCCCTAATATAATTAGGATGAGTTGTAATAATAGATTGTGGATAAAATACTGTATTCTAACTATGGTTGCGGGCACGTTATGAAAAGGAGCGGACGATCGCATGTGTGATGGGAGGAAGACGAAATTATAAACTACAATACCGCTTAATAATTAGAGTATTAATTAATAATCAGAGTATTAGATATGTATCTCAAATGAACTGTACTATGGTGAGGGGTCAAAAAGACACATGAAATTAATTATTAGTACGATAACTTCATTACTGCAGCACGTTGGCGGATGACTTTCTATAGTCATCATACGAAACGTAGTTCAATTTTTATATAATCAAATAATTTATTGTATTGAATTTTTTCAAAACACGGTAAGACGCTCAAATACACGATACATAAGTGCACACTATAAACACACGCACTCTACACTTTTAAGTACCTTCGAGAGACCGTGTCAGCTCAACTTTATATTAACAAAGTCACCACAAACGTTTCGTTGTCGATAAACATATCGCTTACCACTGAAAAATAATTAATTATAAATATGAGCACTGGTACTAAATCGGAGACTTAAACCCACGGATAAACAAGTTCTACCATAAAGTAATCTAACCGAGTTACGTTAGATCTAATTGTGAACCTTAATGTATCTTTTGACTTATTGAAACAAAGTCCTTTCCCTCGGAAAAAAGAGAGCAAGGGATTCTTTCCAATCATTTTGTTTCTAAATGGGGCCTGGGTTTTCTATGCCTTGGGCCAGGCTGGTAGAAGAAAGATTTGCTGCCTACTAGGCATGCAATGCAACCATCTCATGCAAGAATTTTTTAGATAAACATGAGTCCATCCGTGAGTAATTCGTGGCTGAATTAAAGCCGGCCACAAATTATCCGTGTATTGACCAGTGTCCATCCCGAATTTTGTGAGCCTCAACATTTTTTTTTGTTCATGTGATTTCCTCCCTCGTTGTAATGATATTTAACATCATGACATTTACAATGGTATATACAAGTCGATTAACCTAATAAGCTATCCACAGCGACTTCGTATAACTAGTGACACAATTTCATAGACAATCTATATAATCATGCCAATGTTACAGAGCTATCTATATAATTGTTTGCTGATCAATAGATAGCACTTTTCTCTCGCTAAAGTCACCTCATGCTGATCTTTCGAAGGTTTAATATTGCTCAGCTACGGTAGCTTCACCATCATATAGACAAATTTTCACCCTAAATAGATAACTATACTCCATCCGTTTCATACTGTGATTTGCATTCTAAACAGGCTTAAGGCCTAGACTACTTCCTTGATTTTTATTAGCACGCTTTTCAAACTATTAAACGGCTATATAGAAATTGCTTTAAAAAATCAAATAAATCTATTTTCAAGTTTGTAATAATTAAAACCTAATTAATCATGTGCTAATAATTTATCTTATTTTACGTGGATTAAATAAACTCACTCGTAACTCTAAAACGAACGACTCCTTAGTTTTATTCTAAGTAAAACCGTATTAACTTTAACAAAATTTATTAAAAAATATATTAATATCTACTTTATCCATTCTAAAATAAGAAAGAACCTATATAACTGATGAAGGACCTTGTTATTTATTTATTTTTCTCCTTAATATCCATAAAAAAAATTCACAAGTAGCTATATATGGAGTACTACCTATTTTCATCTGAACGGAGTACACGCTCCTGCTTGTTTTCTCCTGGCCCACGATCATTGACTACAGTACCTCTGAACAACTTTGGCGTGCAGGCCAATAATTTCACATGCAATAAACCCGTTACACGGTGCTGGAGGCGTCACGCGGACGCCGTTTCTTCTTTGCATATGGCCCCCTGGAATCTAGAGCCTCCGTGCACCTGTCCGAACACCCAACACCCACGTCATCGCCGCCGTAAACGCCATCATTGCAGCACAGTCCACGTGTCATCATATCAACAGCTGCACACTTTCGGCCGTGTAATGAACGGCGCAGAGGATCCCTTCGTGCCCTCTCTGGATTTCGATAATTACGAATAGGTCGATCGCTTACTCCACGTCGGATGCTGCAGATCACACCGACATATGGGTCCAAGGTTGTGGGACCCGCACGTCACTTTGTATACTGGCGGCGACGGGTAGGCCGGCACGTAGTATTTGTTCCCTTTGCTTCGACGCGCGGAAACCAGAAGTGCCCGAAGCAGATGACGCAACACGCTGCCTTGTGGGAGCGCACAATCCCAGGCCCACCTGTCAGTCACCCGGTTCGTGAAAGTTCGCGCCATCAACGTCACCCCACGCCGAACGCACCGCCTCCGGAGAACAAATCTGAGGAACCTGACAAGTGGGCCCCTGTGCTCTGGCTCCACATGTCATCGGGATATAAATATCCGAGCCGTCTCACCTCGGAAGCAAACTACTGCCGCGCCGTATATCCCTGCGACCCGTACCCGCCGTTGGTATGGTTGGTTGGCTTCTCCCGCGGGGGCCCGCCGCGATCCGGTCGCCTCCTCCACCGCGCCGCGTCACCGGCGGAGCACCGGACAGCTAGCCGCCTCGCCGGCGCAGAGCGAGCCGAGGGGGACGAGGGGGCGACTCGGTGGTGGTGGTGGTGGTATTTGAGGAGGAGCCATTGGCGATTGGGCGCCGCGTGGTGGAGGGGTGGAAACGCGGTAGGCGGCGTATTTACCACCGGGGGCGGCCATTAACTCTGGCCACCTTGGCATGCGGATAGGCACGACGCCGTCTCCATGGGATGCCTCTGACCTCTGTGCAGGTATTTGACGAGATACCTCTGCAATTTTGCTGCGCCTGTGCCTGGATTTGGGAGTCTCTGATCTCCCGTTTGATGTGGAATTTTTGGCGTGTTTTTGCGTATGTGGTTCAGGGAGGTGGAGTCGGCGTGATGGGGAGCGGCGCGAAGCGGCATTTCTTCCCGCTTACGAGCTTGCAAATCGGGTACGTCTCATTCTGTGTGCGGGGCCGCTATTTTGATCTCGCGGTTGGAAACTTGACGCGCAATTATTGTTTATTTTATCGCAATCTGCATTGTGGTGGAATGTTTCAGTATCGTATGTTTCGGCTGCTAATTTCTCTGGTCCACAATGTTAGAAGTAGTAGGCGAGAAAACGATGCAGAAGTTAAGAGGAAAGTTAACTGGATAGCTTCGATGAGAATGATTTAAGTTAGTTACGCTTGTTCCCAAAAGGCAGTGAAAATCGATGAAAACTGGAACAATCGACTTATTTGTTTGTATTACTTTGGGGAGAAAGTTCCAACATACTGTTTATGAGAAATAGACAGTACACACATATGGGAGTGGTAGCTGCATTGTCTTGTACAGTATAAATGCTTTGTTCTAGCATTTACTTGTCTTTGTTGCTGAATACAGTTTTGATGAGAGATATGGTGACAAGTTAGTAGAAAGGAAAGCCGTTCTTGGAAATGTTTCTAGTTTAAGGTGCTAGATGTTTCCAGGGTACAGACACAGGATTGATACTATACTTGAGCACTCCAATAATTCAGAATTTGTCTCATTTCTCCCTACATATTCGTTCAGAGATGATAATAACAAACTTAATATACCATCACGTTTGCTCTGCAAAATCATCTAGGTTTTATTATTAGACTTAGCTGCCTATCTTGGGTCGATTATTTTGTGTTTTTTTGTGCGTATTCATACCTTATGGACTGGAAATCTGGAATTATGGATTTACTTTGTTCCTAGGTTCAGTAGGTTGCACTTCATGACTCCCTACACCAGAGGAAAGGAACTGTTAAATACTATGTTCCTGATTAATGGTCTCTGAGCATTTTGATATGTTACTGTTTGCCTAGATCATATGGTATCATACAGTGAACAATGTGACAGTTAATTTATCTCCGCATGTACATCCATTGCAAAGTGGTATAGCCTGTTGTATTGCAATTACAGTTGCAATTCTCTTAATTTCTGAGGTGGATATACAGTATTGATATTCTTGCAAGCTGCAAGTTTTATTTTATTCCTCACAGTTTTGCATGCACGTAGTAACCTGATGATCTTAAAGTGCAATGTAAATTTAGATTTCCATCTATATTGCAGTTAGGTAATCTGATATAATAATGATATGCAGGGATTTACAATCATATCTTTCTGAACTTACTATATTTTTGTGCCCTCATACAAAGAAGTTTCTTATATTGCTCGACAACCGGCCATGGCTGCTAGACCAGGACACAAGACCAGCTCACCTATGGCAATTGATGGTCACAAAGGTACACTTCACTCTTTTATGAACCACTCAGCACACAAAAGAGTATTTATGAATATCTCTTCATTGCTTACACTTCATGTATTGCCCTTATTACATCGATTTTGGCTCGTCTTCCTTACTTGTTGTCATTTTGTGCTCCAGTCAAGACTTTCACCTTTTGCGATCACTAGAACTAGGAGAAAGGGAGATGAAACTGGGAAGAAACTCGTATTTTCTAAAGATCCTAGCCATGGTTCTCATTCGTGGAATCCACCATCCAGATGGTATACCTTAATTGATGATGCGATGCGGAATAAAAAGCTTCATGTGAATAGGCTGAAGGATTCTCGCTTGCTGAATAAGGAACTGCACCGAACCTTATATGGCTTTATAATTTTTGAGGTAGACTGGGCTGATGTGCGCGGCATGAATTATTTGAATGAACTTCAGGTATCGTTGTAGACTGAACATCATATTAATAGCTATTAATGGATGGCACATACTTATTTTGTTTTTATGTTGTTGTAGACTGATACTTCAATGGCAGTGGAAGCTAAAACAATGAAGAGATGGGAATTTGAGTGTGTCAACCAAGCTTCATCATTAATCACTTCATGGTTTTCTGGAAATTACTCTGAATGCCAGCTCCTACAGGATTATTTGAACAGCATCTCTCCTAAAGGTAAAATGCACAAATATTCTCTCCGTTTTTCTCTGCTGCATGTGCAGACCATTTATATGCTTGCTGTACAGGTGATGTGTTTTATGACGCTCGGAATTATTTCTCAACACCCGAATGGGACAGCGAGAATGTACAGAGTGATGATGACGATTCTGGACCTAGTCAATGTATGAGAAAGTCATCAAGTTTTACAAGCACCTCATACACACCACCTCCTTGCTCTGGACCTTACAAGAGAAGAAAGATAATAAAATCTGATGCTGGAAGTAATATGTCTGAAGAATCATATTCCGAAGTTGTGACCTCACCAAAGTATTCATCATCTCCATCTTCCTCATGCTGCAGTGATGACGATTGTGGCAAGATGCTGCTTGAGCCTAGCACATATAAAGATGTGTTGATCTTGTTCCGGTTTGATGATCATGATCTCCCTTTCAGACTCAAAGAAGTGATACTTTCTGATGTGAGGCTGTTAACATTGCTTGAGTATGGCCTCCCTTCATGGGTCATTTTTCTCCAGTCGTATCCAGTGTTCTGCAAGATATATCGCCCATGGATGTGTCCTCTTGCCAGGGCATTGTATGTCTTGATGTCAATGGTTACTGTTCTCATAGGATTTTATGACCTCTACAAGAATGTCCCCATGTTGAAGGCAACTGCCTCAAGATTGTTTGGCCCTTTCTTTGACTGGATAGAGACGTGGGAAATGATCTCACGACTGAAGTATCTTGGAACCATGCTTTTTCTGCATAACTTCCAGCAGGCTTTTACATGGTCTCTTAAGATTGTAACTGCTACCAAGTCTGCTCTTAGTGTTTTTGACAAAGCAATCATTGGGGCCAATTTTGGAGATTCTTGAATTTACCCTGCCGCTATGGAACCTTTGTGCTGAAACAGTAGGACATCTGAGCTCAGTTGTCATGTTGGCAATGGAGACGTCATGCAGTGTAGTTATCAGTACAATGCAGATGATTATGTGGCCTTTTTGGTTAGTCTTCAGTGTTGTGCTTAATATCGGTATGTTTTCTGCACCTCTCAGATTATACTTGCTCTTCAATTCGTGTTGACCTCAGTATGAGAACCTTTTTTGTGTTAACTCTGGTACCTTTCTCTTTTGTATTGACTACAGCAAATTCTGTTCTATACCCTTTCATTTGGCTACTTGGAGAAATTCTAGCTGCACCTTTCCGGATTCTTGTTGCGATAGCAAGTTTTGTGGCAGACTTTTTTGTGGACATTGTTGGAGTTCTAAGGGAGACCTGGTCTACATTGAGTTCCTTGTATCAAGTTGGTTCTGTGTCCAGATCGACTGGACTTACATCTGAAACTAACATCTGGGGGTCACTATGGAAAGATCTTCTGTACCAGGTACCAAAATTCGTTGATGTGCCCAGTAGTTATATTAGGATATTTTTAGATAACTTGGAAGCTTAATTTTATATATTTAAATTAGGTATATACCCAATTTGAATTTTGAGGCCTGGGCACCATGGTGCACCAATATATATATATGTGTGTGTGTGTGTGTGTGTAACTCACTTTGACTTTCTTTTCAGATTTTTCGCGCAATCCGAAGCATTCTGTATGGTGTTGTTGCCTTCTTTTCAACATGCAATAGGCATCGGCTTAGGTAACCTTCCTTCTTGCCCGTATGTGGTGCTATACAAGCAAGGTCACATGAACATTAAATATGAAATCAGATTGTGTACAGGAAACATCTCGTATTGACTGTCGAATTATAATTTTCACTGCTTAATGCCTCATCTAACGTATCATTCTTTTCCGCGAACTTGACTGTAGTGATTTATTTTAGTAACATGGTTGAGTGGTTCAAAATAAATGACTGAATTATGTAGTAGTGTTTCAAAGTTTACATTATCACTTCCTGTGTGCTGTGTGTTAACTACTACTCCATGCTGCAGCATTTACAACCACATTCAAGTTTTTCTCCGACACCTATCTCGTGTTTTAACCAGCGCACAGCACACCGCCTCTTGTGAAGGAGCCCGGAGGTATTCTAGTCAAAATCATCCGGTAAGTACTTACTTTTTTATAATTAACGGTCATAATCATTCATGATTTTTATGAAGTTAGGAAAAATTGATCCTGGGAATTGAAATCACTAGTTCATATAACAATCTGTTATGATAATATAAGCTATGCCTCATTGCTGTTTGTATCTATGCTTTTCCCACAAATAGAGAGTGCAAATTTGTCTATGATTTTGGTTGTTTTTCCTAGATATTAAGCTGTATTGAATTACAAATGGCTACCAAATCAAGTTCGAAACTACTGAATGTTTATATAATCTTACTCATTTCATGTATATATTCTATAAAGAATCCAACATGAAGTAGCAGTTCAAAACTATCTTCCCTATATTATAGTTTCAACTCCTTAAATAAACACGTCTTGTGTATGTACTTCTGCAGCAAAGGAAAACTCACACGAGATAACAGTGGGCTGGCAACTTGACTTGCCAAAGTAACAGCCTAATTCAGAGAGCCTATGTGGGGGATAAATAGAGATAACCAGTCGTAAGCTGAAAAAAAAATATGAAGAGGGAACATTTACGAACACAGGAGCATACCTGGTCGACTGGACAGACCTTCAAAACAACTTGCTTGGAAGAGTCATGTACAGGTTTATACCTTAACACCGAATGTTTCATTACATAGCTTTAATCAGTGTACCCTATCTGTACCGGCGGGCAAGTAGTGAAACAAAACACTACAATTGTACATACGCAGAATCTGTTGTTGTTTATTCATTCTAATGGCTTGTATAGTATCTTAGTAGGTTTATGCATATCCTCCCGAAATGTTCATCTGAACAACAATTTTGTAATTATATCCGAGTATTAGCTAAGCATCAATTCCTTAACACAGTTGTCCAGTTCTTTTGTCTTAACTATGTGGTACACAGTTTCACAATTTTATCATCGTTGATAATGCACACGGTTTGCCCCTTTTCGTGATGTGCTGCTTGTTGAAAGATGTGGGTTAGACCCTTGGTTGCTGGAGCTTAGTGTCTACGTTAGTTGCTTTCGAAGTGTAACAGCTCTAAAACAGTTTTAGGTTGATGTTTTGTGAACTGTGCTGCAGCATTTAGGCGCAGTATGGTGGTATGGCACATACAAAATGTGTCAAATGCCAGACATGTAATAGCCGAAGGTTACGTGGTGTTTTATACCTTGTCTGCACATTTCTGATATGGAAATAGGAGATGTTTTCCCTGTGTCTAAAAAAACTGCTCACGGTTTGCCATCCCGTGTTACAGAAGGAACTAATGGGCCTCTACAGTAATTCAGTAACATGTCGGCCCCACTTTGCTCCAGCGGTTTTTAGAGCTCACTTGTGTAAACAGTGTCTTAACGAGTCCACTTTAGGTAAAGTTTTATTGTGTCTTTCAATCACAAAATCGAATATAGGGTGTTTCTTGATTTCTAGAACATCATGTTCTTCAGCATTAATGAGAACGGTTTCATCCCATATGACGTTGACATAAATATGGCACGTAAAGCAAAAGTAAAAAAATCAAAAATCAAAATAAATATGTGTCACAGTCTGAAAAAAATTGGTGGGCCCATACATAAGTCTAGAAAACTCCCGGGGTTCCGCATGTCAGTGAGTCTAACCCTTCTTCCTCCTCTACCCTCCTCTCTCCCCTATTGAGAGAGGCAGAGGAGCAAGGCGGCCCCCACGTGCGGAGGCAACAAAGAGGGCCCGACAGCGACGGCGGAGGAGGCCTAGTAGTCGGCGGTGGCGGTCCGGCTGCCACCCGTCGCCGCCCCGAGCACCCCTGCCGCCTTTCGCCCGTCACCACTCTCCTGTCAGCCACCTACCGCCCATCGCCACGCTCCTGTCAGCCATCACCCCGAGCTCGTCGCCGGGACCGCGTCGCCTGGAGCACGCGTCCTTCCCGGATCTGGTGGCCGCGAGGATGGGGACGACGAGGATCGGCTTGGGGACGGCATGGCAAGCGCCTCCTTGAGCTCCTGTACGCGCCGTCGTGGCCTCGAGCTTGGCGGACGCACTGCCTCCATCCTCGTCGATGCCCATATCGCTAGGGAGGAGCCCACCGGCGGCATGGGAGAAGACCGGCTGCGACAGAGAGAAAGGGAGAGGTGGAGAGACAGGGAGCAGGGAGGAGGGGGGATAGGTATAGACCGACGTGGCCCCCACCTATTTTGAGTTTTTACTTTTGCTTTCTGTGCCACATTTGCACCGTGTCATATGAGATAAAGATCAGGTTAAACAAACTATGTCAACTAAGGGTGTGTTTTTAAGTGCTTATTGGGTGGCTTAAATAAGTCACACGTAAAACGAGAAATGTTATTAGCGCGTGATTAATTAAGTATTTACTATTAAAAAGTTGAAAAATAGATCTATTTGCTTTTTTAAGCTACTTTCATATAGAAAATTTTTGCAAAAAACGTACCGTTGATTGTTTTGGAAAGCGTGCGCGCGAAAAACGAGGCAATAAGCCAACTCACTTAAGCAGTTACGAATAGGGCCTAAAGCTGCTCTCAATACTGAGAACTTGACTTACACTGAGAAGTTATAGAACATTCTATATCCAAATTTGTGATTTAAGGACACAATGAAACTCGACATTGAGTGACTAAAGTGATCATCTCATGTGCCCTTATCAGTTGGAAGGGAAAGAATAATCCGGTAGAGCAAGACGGTTTTAAAACCGATTTGCACCCATCTTTCCTCGGATCTCATGTATTCTTCGCCGTTGTCATGTACTGCTATGCTTGCACATGGAGGTGGTGTAGCATTGTAGTAGCATGCGATTCATCCTGCCGCGTCACCCATGGCATGTGGGGTTGGTGGACTGATCCATGTGTGCAACAGTGCAAGATCCAGGCTTGTTGATTCCCCATTCAAGCCGCACGGTGAAAAAAGAGTAGAAAAAAGATAACGAAAACAAATAGCAGAACCAGTGTCGCCACTGAGACGGATAATAACGTTACTGCCATTTGTAGCAGTGAAACGTTCTGAAGTCGGAAAGTCTGAAGGTGGCCACATGAACCAGCAGCAGAATCATATGATATCGGATGTATATGTGAACTGATGTCCTCTTCCGTATGAATCTATTGACTGTTTGGAGCACCGTGATCTAAAGTAGCAGAAGCAGCGTGGAGATTATGGGATTTGGATGGTCCGTGAGTGAGAGAGCTAGCTCACAGGCTCACTGTAATCAGTGTCAAGAGTGAATAAATGTTTGGTTCACATGAACACACGCTCTAGTCTTCAGTCTTGGCATTTGGCTGTTGTCGCCGCACTAGTGTCTACTGCTGCCCGAGCTGCAGGCGCAGTACAAATCCAAGCCCCAATCATAAACACCATGGTGGTCCAAGGATGACGCCCCGCTGACGTAGGGTAGCCAAGCATGTTCATCATCCTGCCCTTCCCGGGCTAATTTTTGGTGCGATGAGTGAATTCCCCAGCCACACCGACAGAAATGCCTCTGGGACTCAGATGCATGATGCTCCCAAGATCCACGTGGCTGACACTGATCATGGCGTGGGAGCTCATCAGATCACCATGCTACTCACAGCCGCAGCAATGGCTACTCAATGATTCTCGATCGATAAAGAGAAATGTTAACGCTAATGATAAAACCTCCGTGCAATGATGCAAGACCCCATGCATGCGCAGGAGCGATAATTTTTTATCTGAAGCAGGTTAATCAGCCTGCTTTGAATGCAAGTTTCTGCCGGTCTGGATGTACTGATACTGCTATCATAGGAGAGACGATTGCAATGCCACCCTTGCCACATGCTCGAAACGGGAACGAAGCTGCTAGAGAACATGAACACATCCTGAAAACGGCACAGATCTAAAACCTACCTCTCCGGCGCAGCATCGCGATGGCATGATCTCTCATGTCAGGTCTCGGAAGCAGAAAAATCCGGAGTTTCTGGGCCACATTGGGGCATTGGCAGCCAGCGAGACAAGGCTGTTGTTACTGGCCACCGACGAGATTGAGCCGGTGGAGGACGATGAGCGGTCGACGCCGCGTGCCGCGGCCGGGAAGCAACGGACGTTACGGCGCACATGGCGCGTCCCGATGGAGGACAAGCCCAGCAACTTTTGCCGTTGCACAGCTGTATGTACGTCCGCTTTACCACCAGTCCTCCCCATCAATTTCTTGCCGCCATCCCGCGAGCGCCCTGCGTTTTCCCGGTGAATTACCGGCTTACCACTGCTCTGCTCTCCTGTTCACCACCACGCCGATTACGGTTGTGATTATGTGCTGCACGATCCAAGTGGTTGTTTGCCTGAAAATGGCTGGCTAATCTAGTATTAGGGATGTTCAATGGTTGATTCATGGATAATCCATCATCGGTTTTAGCTTAACTGAATGAACAAAGTTATATTTAAACATTTTAAAAATAAAATTTAATTTATTTAGTTATATTAGAACTAGTCATGAATTATCTGCAAAGTGACCCACGTCCATTCGGAGACTGCTACGGTGTGGAACAGCCGAGCTTCGACGTCATCGGTGCCAGATGTACTGGTCTACGACTACGACGATCACGGAGAAGACAGTGAGTTCCAGGAAGAATTTCGCACGCTTGTGTGGAGGGCGGCTAAGCTGTGCCGCAGCATATCTACTGCTCTATGTGAGGCTGTGAGCTGTGGCAAACACTGTAGTTTGGACCTATAGCGAGAACATGCTGCTTCCATCCATCGAGTTAGTAGTAGTTGCAGTATGTCTTCGTCTGAAGCATGAGTACGCTAGCTCTACTCTACCTACTCTGACCTGCATGCGCGGCTGTCCATTGTTATGAGCCGCTTAAAAGGCGATCCCTTTCCCCCACTCGATCCCCATGTTGTATTCTTGTCCTGGGCCCAATAGTGAGTTGTACTGTTAGCTCTAACATGATTAACCGAAGGTGAAGCTTGAAAAGGGCTACCTGTCCCTTTGTCCATCTCCTGCTTAATTTACCTTTAACCATTTCGGCTAGCTTCAGATCTAGTAGCCATCAATCAACCAATTAATAACCCCTTCTCTAATCACAGCAACACGGTTACAGCTGATTAATAAGCTTGTGCCGTGCAATGGCAACGGATGCAGCTCTTCGATCGACCTGGCTGAGTTGGTACACTAGTGCTGTCTCGCACTGGACACTGGTCACCCGCTCCCAAAAGATATCTTGTTGTACTCCAGCTAGTGTACCTGGCTACAGCCTTTGTGTGCATTCATGCGTTGCTTGCTCATCGCCTATTCGCCTGTGTGGCCGAGTGACTTTACTGGCCAAGCAATTCAGGTCGGCAGAGTTTGTTACGTCCTCCGAGGAGGACCATGCATTTGCATGCTGTGAGAACAGAAAACTGGAGAGAACGGGGCACGCTGTCGGTGTCATGCGGCAAGCGTTCCCTTGCGTGTATGCATCTTCCACCTGATGAGACTTTGATGAGAGATTTGAGGGGAACAAGGCAACGAGTACAGGTTTGTTAGTGACAATTATCCGGTGTAAGTGTAGCTGAAAACAGTATAGCACGTTGATTAACGACAGATTCTTCTGTTCCGTTTTATATCTTGCAGGAAAATTAATGCTCTGTAGGGCAATAAAGAGTTTTTAAAAACTTTTCGTAGTCATCACTAGTATCATACTATACTACTATATACTACTATGTGAAGCGTGTTCACCGAACAACGATAAGTGTTGCAAAGCCCAGAGTGACTTTGGTCCCACATGCCAGAGACTACATAACATTTCGGCTCATCTCTGCCCAGCAAAATCGTCCGAGAAAGGAACAGGTTTGGAGCCGTTGGGATGAGCAATTAGGTCACACTTAACTACAAGTACAGTCTCGTTCATCGACATTGATTAGCCAGCAACTAACCACTTAACCCAGCCGAAGCGTCCGTACGTTTTGTTGGGCCCCCGGCGCGCAGGCGGCGACAACGGTCACCGAGCGCGCTCCGCCTCGTTCCGGCGCCGGTCGCTCTCCCCCCCTCCCTCCACTCTCACGGCCGCACCACCCACGCCACTTCACGTCTTCACCCACGAACCCGACGCGAGCGCGACGTGCACCTCCCAACATACCAGCCACTTCCTCCCCCACCCAAACCCAACCCGCACGCGTGTGGCCCACTTTACAGCGCCTCGCCTTCCCCGACCATAAATCCCCGCCATTTCCCCCCACTCACCACGCTCTCCACTCGTCTCCCTCCCTCGCCGTCTTGCTCTGCCTCTCGCGCCACCGCTTCAGCGAGCAGACCATGGCTCTACCCGGGGTCCTCCGCGCCCTCATGCTGGCCGTCGCATTGCTGGTGCTATTCTTGTGTGCAGCAGGTAACCAAAGATTGGCAATGCAGGTGATTAATGCGGTTTAGCGGTGAAGCAGAGGTTGATGTGGGTTGTGGACTTGTGGTTGCTCTGGTTGCAGAGGCGGGCACGGTGGGCATCAACTACGGGAGGGTGGCGAACGACCTGCCCAACCCGGCGGCGGTGGTGCAGCTGATGAAGCAGCAGGGCATCACGCAGGTGAAGCTGTACGACACCGAGCCGACCGTGCTGCGGGCGCTGGCCAACACCGGCATCAAGGTGGTGGTCGCGCTGCCCAACGAGCAGCTGCTCGCCGCGGCCTCCCGCCCGTCGTACGCGCTCGCCTGGGTGCGCCGCAACGTCGCGGCGTACTACCCGGCCACGCAGATCCAGGGCATCGCCGTCGGGAACGAGGTGTTCGCCTCGGCCAAGAACATGACGGCGCAGCTTGTCCCGGCGATGACCAACGTGCACGCCGCGCTAGCGAGGCTCAGCCTTGACAAGACCGTCAAGGTGTCCTCCCCCATCGCGCTCACCGCGCTCGCTGGGTCGTACCCGCCGTCGGCTGGCGTGTTCCGGGAGGACCTCGCCCAGGCCGTCATGAAGCCCATGCTCGACTTCCTCGCACAGACCGGCTCGTACCTCATGGTGAACGCGTACCCGTTCTTCGCGTACTCCGCCAATGCGGACGTCATCTCCCTCGACTACGCGCTGTTCCGCCCCAATGCCGGCGTGCTCGACTCCGGGAGCGGCCTCAAGTACTACAGCCTCCTCGACGCCCAGCTCGACGCCGTGTTCACCGCGGTGAGCAAGCTCGGGAACTACAATGCCGTGCGCGTCGTGGTCTCGGAGACCGGGTGGCCGTCCAAGGGTGACAGCAAGGAGACCGGCGCCGCGGCCGCCAACGCCGCAGCCTACAACGGCAACCTCGTGCGCCGCGTGCTCTCCGGCAACGCTGGGACGCCACGCCGCCCCGACGCCGACATGGACGTGTACCTCTTCGCCCTCTTCAACGAGAACCAGAAGCCCGGACCGACCTCCGAGCGCAACTACGGCGTGTTCTACCCGAACCAGCAGAAGGTCTACGACGTCGAGTTCGTCCTCGGCGGCAACTCCGCCGGCGGCGGAAGCAGCAAGGACAACGGCGGCCTCGGCTGGCAGGACAGCGGCGGGGTCAGCAACGGCAATGCTCCGAGCGGCGGGGTCAAAGCGACCTCAACGGGTGAGGCGTGGTGCGTGGCGAACGCCATGGTTGGGGAGGAGCGGCTGCAGAAGGCGCTGGACTACGCGTGCGGGCCGGGCGGCGCGGACTGCAAGGCCATCCAGCCCGGCGCCGCGTGCTTCGAGCCAAACACCATGGTCGCCCACGCCTCCTACGCCTTCAACGACTACTACCAGCGCAAGGGCCGGACCATCGGCACCTGCGACTTCGCCGGCGCCGCCTACGTCGTCAACCAAGCACCAAGTGAGTACTCCTCTTCGCCTCGTTTACTCGTACCATTACGTTACTGTAATCGTACTACTACATGATTCCTTACGTTTCGTCTCGAAATGTACGTGTTATACGAACAAGTGTAGGGGGTGGTACACGCTACACATTACACAACCTGGATTGGGCCATAGTATTCCGGTAAAAGTTACTCCGTAGAAACCACAACTCGAACAGTTACATGGCGATTCACAGATGGATGGGTCACAGTACCGATCAAACGAAAGGTGCTTTTGCATCGTACGGGAATGATTCTCGTTTCACTGTAGGCCTTGCAAACACACAGCCTGGCGCCCATGCCTGGGTTAAACCACACCTGGGAACGACGCAACCAGCATTTGTAAACTTTGCAACGTCGCGAGTTGCGTCTGCACTCTGCTCTGCAAGCAGCCGTTACTGTGGCTATGTGAGCAAACAAATCAGTACTGCGATTTTGAGGTCTCGTACTCGTGTTTTTAAGACGTGCATTGGATTCGAGCTGTTGGTGTTCTGCACTGCCTGCGATTGAGTTATGAGTCGGAAACCCGCACAAGTGCAATTATGACTGCGATGAGATGGGGTCAGCGTGGCTCGCAGCTCGACGTGATATGACTCGTCCTGTATTCTTTACTCCCTCATTCATGGTGATGCGTGCCATGGCTGGATGTCGCAGGCCGCGTCGTGTGACTGATCGCCACTCGGTGCCTTTTGCAGTTCGTAGCTTGCATAGACTACTCACTCCGCCCCCAAAATATATACTCCCTCCTGCTTAAAATATAGAACTCATTTCGTCTTAAAATATAACCAGATTAGACACTATTCTCGGTCTAGATGCATCTAGGGTATTAGGAACTTCTTCCGTCTAAAAATAATAAAAACTAATACTTAATAAAAACTAATATTATGAATCTAGACTCTCTGTGTCTAGATTCGTAGAGGGTGTAATACTGGTATGTGTGATCTATAATCTTAGTTTTTATTATTTTGAGATGGAAGGAGCAGTGTGGTGTTTAATCTAGTATTAGGTTATATTTTTGGATGGAGGGGATAGATACGGATATTAAGTAAGCTGATGAAATTAAATAGAAAAATATTGTGATTGGTTGAGAAGTGGAAATAGGTGGGAAACTTCAAATGTTAGAAGTTTACGATTGGTTGAAAAAAAAATAAGTATATGAGTTTATATTTTGAGAATGGAGGTGTAGAATTTATATTTTAGGGTAAATTTTAAATGATAAAAGTTATTATATTTTAGAACTGGTCAGTACTTGCACACTTTTTCACAGTATTCCTCCGCCTGTTACTCCTATATTCCCTCGGTTACTGCCAGTATACGCGTTCCTCCTTTGGACCAGTGCCACATTTGATCTCTTGTTCACATCATGGCAGCGACTATTAGCAGTTTTTTAATGGCATAATATTATGTACTACGGTATGATGCTTTCTTTCTTAAACTGTGATCTTACTGGGTGTTTTGTTTGGTCCATTGTTTGCAGAGATGGGCAAGTGCGAGCTCCCGTCGTCGGTCTGAACCGAAGCAACAGTAGCGAGAGACTCAAGAGCAGCACTGTAGCAGCCATCTCGGGATGCGAGGATTTATGAAAGAAAATCAATCGCCGCTCGGTCGCTGCGGGGAACAGAGGGATGGGGGAAGAGAGACACAGATGTTGGAATCTTTGCTGCCCTTTTCCTTCCTTTCTTTACCTGTGGTGCTGTGCCCGCTGCTTGACTCCTGCTGCGTGTTTGCCGCGGCGTAGAAACAGATTACTGTAGTAGCTGTACCTCTTCTTTTTGCAGCTTTGGCTAATGGTGGGGGATATCTTTGTTTAGTCCATGTAACTATGCTATTGTTATTACTATAAGATTAACCTAAATCACTACTACTACCATTATTATACACTGATTTGTAGCCCTTGGTTGGCCATGTGAGTGATCCACTATGGCTTGTCTGGACTCTCGAGTGCCTTGTTGCCCCTCCTGGTTTGAGTGTTTTGACTCCTGCCCTCCATCTTCTGGTGGATTTGTACCGGAAATGGTGCTTTGCTTTGAAGCCAATTCGACCGCATTCGAGTTTCAACTCATGATAGCGGCGCCTCGTCTCGTGCCTTGCAATTGTTTCGCTTTCAGGCTACGCTTTTGCGATTGTCCGTGAGTTTAATTCAGTTGGTGGTAGGTTGGTTTGAAACCCGTCGTTGGGATTTCTGCGTACTTCTCCTTTAGATGGAGAAATTTCGTGCCAAACTGCTCTGGAAAGATCCACAAAGCAACGTTCCCTTTTACATTTCATTCTTGGGTTTTCCTAATGTTGGTTGAGACGACTTCTGGGACGAACAGGCCCAGTCACAAAGTGGCCAGGCCGTTGATCCCAACTTCTCAAGACTATCACCAGTTCACCACTACTGTTAGTGGCGCAGCACCAGCTTTGTGACAATGCGGACGCCGAGCTAACTCAAAAAGTAGTCATAGTCACCGGCTCCCCACCCAACCACGGCACACGTTGCCTCGCGGCCTTTCGGCAACCACGCAACGTACCGACCGGGCTGGGTGTCGTCCACGGCCATTGCTCCGGGAGCCCGGGGCACATGGGGCTTCGTATGACGTGGCCTCCCTCCGGTACAAACCGAGCTCTGCCCTGGCTGCCTCCCCCGCGTGCGCGCGCATGTGAGGGAAGCTGCCAAGCGGAGCCGGCAGGTGAGGCTGGGCTGGCGCGCAGGCCGCAGGGGAAGAGAAGGGAGGAGACGGGAGAATATTGGGGTTTCACCGGTGGTTCGCTGTGAAAACCCGTGCCCGGCTGGCTCGAGGACCATGCACTGATACGCATGAAGCTTACAGTTTTTTTTTTTGTGATTGGGACTCGTGGTGGATTCGCTTTGTACCTGTGCTACTGCTTCGTTGTCTCCAAGCCTCGCGTAGGCGGTACAATATTATCGTACATGAACATGATTGCCCAAACCGTCCTTGGCGAGTCCCAGAACTTGATTAGCTCGGCCCAAAGACCAGCCCATGAATGAGTGATCCCGAGTGTTAAAGAGTGGCAAAACTAGAGCAACCAAATGAAGCACAAAGAGCCCATTACACAACAAGGGCCATCTAGGGTGGCAGCAGAAGCAAAACAATACTAGCACAAGGCTCATCTAATGTGGTAGCAGTAGTAGAGCGAACAATACGAGTACAAGGCCCATTACACACACTTGAGTACTTGACACGATACTTACACCCAAGGTTCCGTACACAAACTAGTAGTCTAGTACATACATACATTACACACAGGCAAACACGCGACGGCGTGGACAACATCACGTACACACTACCGTACACATTCCATATATCTGGATCGTCATGGCACGTGCAGCTAGGACGTTCGATCCTTATCAAGCGGTGGCGATGGGCGCCGCGTGGACGACCTCGGCGGAGGACTTCATGGCCTCGAAGCGTGGCTCCTTGGCCTCGAATTTGTGGCGCACGTACAGGTTCATGTAGTCTTCGAACACGAACTTCGGGTAGGACGGCGCCGCGTCGGCGCGCTCCTCGGCACCGGCAATGAGCGCGGGCGCCGGGAAGATGACGGCGTCGGCGCCGGGGTTGTAGAAGGAGGCGATGGACATGCGGTTGCCGTCGGGGCGCGTGAGGACGCGGTGCATGACGCTCTTGTACCTGCCGTTGGTGATCACCTCGAGCTGGTCGCCGATGTTGGCGACGATGGCGTGGCGCATGGGCGGCACGTCCACCCATTCCCCGTCCTTGAGTAGCTGGAGGCCGCTCACCTGGTCGTCCTGGAACAGCAGGATGATGCCGCCGGCGTCGGTGTGCGCGCGGAGACCGTCGACGAGGTCCGGCCGCGGGCACGGCGGGTAGCTGCTCACCTTGGTGCCGAACGTTGGGCCGTTAGACCCGGCGAAGGCCTTCTTCAGGTAGCCCTTCTCCAGGCCCAGGTTCTCGCACAGCAGGTCCAGCACCCTCTCCGACAGCTTCTCGATCTCCGACGCAAATTCCTTCATCACTTGCCTACACAAACGCGACACATGGGCTTTAGTTACGACTCGCGAATATTCAGAAGCCACTTGCTAAAAGCGATTCCAGTTCTGATTGCTATTGGTAGTTACTGCACGTAGCCAGATGTACTTCTCGCAATAAGAAAATAAAAATACATATCCTGTTACTATCGCAAACAGAAAAGGGCCACTGCGTCTGTTCAAGAGAAACCGACCCTGTGGATAAGCCACAGTAGAAAAGAAGGCATCTCCTTTTGGTCGATAATCCTGTCACCTTTGGCTGCAGTAACAAAAGTAGTAGCATTTCAATAGTAGAGCCCGTCGTGTCAGGTGTAACTTTGTTGAGGTTTTGGTCAGGCCGGCCTACAGTAGCTAGCCAACTTTGTCAGTTCGTCACCCTATGCTTTGTGGTGTACAGTGGTACTACCTCCGATTAAAATACTGACGATTGTTTAGGCGAGTTTGCAACTTTGAGAAGAGCTGGCGCGCTATATCCATCGGTCTACATCCTCCGTCAAAAAAACAGATATGTCTTATAGTCTTATACTCCGTTTTAAAATATAATTATTTCTAAATAGTTTTTAAAAAATAGAAAATATAAATAAAAAAAATCATATTGTTCTTTATTAATATAAGGAAGACTTAGAGAATAGGTGCTTAATAGACGAGGGATTGGTAGGGAACGGAGGAAGTAGCTCGCTTGAGCTTTTCTTTTAGAAGCATGCAGATAAATTAACAAAGACTAATTTTGTTGTTAATGATGATGACGCATGCATATGCAGGCAATTAATAAGTACCTGTAGTGGTCATCGACGTCTGGGAGGTTGGCGAGGTTGGAGACGGGGCGGTGGCAGACGAAGAAGGTGCTCTCCCAGTCGACGTCCTTCACGTCGGCGCCCTTCTCGCCGGCCTCCAGCGTCCGCCGCGCGAACTCCTTGAACTTCTCCTCCCGAAAGTTGGCGTAGTGCGCCTTGGTCACCCGCTCCACCTCGTCCATCAGCTCGTGCGAGATGCCATGGTTCAGCATCTGCATGTCAATTAATTTCGACAGCAAAGTTAATGCTAGATTCTGATCAAATGAATTACTCCTAATTGGACATGCATGGCAAGCTAGTAGGTATCCCTAGCTGGTGATCTAGCCGGCGAGCCTACTGAGATGATAAGATTGAATTGGTGGGCCGACTAAGATGGAGAATAAGAATATATTTCCATCTTTTCGGCTAGAAAGAATGTTGTAGAGGTGATCGATGAACAACAAATCAAAACAAATCAACAAAGTGTGCCGCCATTTAGGAATTAGGATCAGATTATTGTTTTGATTATGTGGGCATGCGTGGCACCTCGAAGAAGCCCCAGTTCTCGCAGGCATCGCGGATGATCGCCATGGCTGCACCCCTCTCCTCGCTCTCCAGCTTCTCCATGTTGATCACCGGGAAGGAGGCACCTCTCGCCATCTCTCTCACTCTCTCGCTCTAGCTCTCTAGCTTAAGCAGCTAAGCTGATGGAATGTCTGTGTGTGTGTGCACTATGAGGCCGCTGGCGAGAGCTCAATTTATAGGCACGGAGCTAGCTAGCACCTCACTAGGACCGACCCCAGGACGTGGAACGCCGTACGAGCTTACGACACAGTTTAGCAATTTGGTCAAACGGAGAAGGGGATAAAGTAGTGTGGACGTAAGCAACTAAGCAAGCAAGCTAGCTAGCAGCGCGGCAAGCTAATCTAATCTGATCACACTGTGCGCGCCGCAGGTTGTGTTCATGAGGGTTACCTGACAGTCACAAAAGGTTCTACTCAAGATTTGCTCTTGCTAATGGCTAATGCATTAGGGATGTAGTAGTACTATAGTATAATACTATAGTGACAGTGGTGGTAGCTATATATCCTATATCATTATCTAAAAAAAGCTATACCTCCTATATACCTAACCTAATTGCTCAGCTCTATTACGTACAGAACTACAGATAATAGCCTGTTCCTTAAGACTTTTTGGATTGATGATGACAGGATCTTGAGCGTAGTACAGCTGGCCCAGACTGGATCAATTTTGATTTGTACAAATGTAGACTTCACATGGCTAGGGTCTAAGGACACATACCAGGTATTCTTGTACTAATCGACACCATGAGCTTGTTGGAATTACTAACGGTCCTAGAGCTCACAGGAGTATAATTTCTAAAAAAAAATCTTAAAAGCCTAACTCATAAGAGGTATGTAGATAAAACCTTTAGTATTATAGTACTAATTATAGAAAAGTGAGACCTCTTTATAAGGTGAGATGCTCCCTAACCACTTGTACAATGCATGGTGGTAACCCAAACTATGTGATCGGAGATCCAGTGAATTAGGACCTGGGAAGAACATGCCATTAGTTAATTGGAGGAGAGTACCTTTAACCCTCTCTAAGTGAAGATGCATGTACTCTCACAAGCTGCAAGACAGATTGGTTATGCCTTAATGTGTTCTGTTAGCTTTAAATAACGAAGATGTTGTCCTGCAGAGTATCCTCGAAAGAACATACCTATATGTGCCTAACTGTTAGTTGCCGTATATAAAGATTTTGGATGAATCTCGTAGGAAGCTCATGAAGAGATCAAGAAGTATGACTTATACGCTTGGGTAGCCTATTAGCGGCCCTAGTATCAGCTAAGTCTTTGAGTGAAACTTGCTCGCACAAAATTTACAATTCAAGACATATTCCATTGTTCAAGTTGTGAGTAAGTGTAGCTTGGAGATTTAGATGGATATTCAACCTTAACTAGTCTTCATCAAAACACTCTTATAAAAATAATACATTGGAAAAAGGCAAATCTCTGTGGGACTTTGAGATTTGGGCCATGGGGAGAATAATTCATAGAAAAATCTCAAAAGCCCACCTCATGGGAGGCATGCACGTGAATCTTGAGTACCACCTTGCTAATTCTAGGAGAGTGAGACCTCTTTATAAGGTGAGATGCTCCCTAGCCACTTGAGCAATGTGTGGTAGAGAGCACTAGAGGAACACACACGCGTGCTCGCTCGCCACGCCTCGCCAAGCCAGGATCGAGCACGAGCGAGGGCCGGGGGGCGCGCGCATGAGACATGCGCACGAATGGTTCGGCAAAATTTGCTCCTCATACTTGCGCTGGCAGAACTTCCTTTTGCAGTTTTGTTTTGCTGTATCCAACGGATATTCGAGTGTTTGATTTTGGAGCTTATCGAATTGTCCGGTGTGGTGGAGCGGCGTGGAGTCCGGATAGGTTACGCGTGACTTATCTGGTTTGGTTACGTAATATGGAGATTGTACAAATGCCCTGATCACGCGTCCTAAAATCTCAATAAATACCGAACCACCGCCCCCCACAATACATGGGAAAACAATCTAGGGTTTTGGCTTTCCTCTGTACTACACCGCCACACGTCGTCTACTCCGTCCCGCCCGCTGTAACGCCCATGCATTTACGGTGTAAAACCTAATTGTATAAAAAGTTTATTGGCAAAAATTTTGGCTCCTTGCTTGAAGTCTCCGTGTGAGCCAAGATCTCGATCCAAGTCATTCTCCTATGGTCAACTCTAAATCTCTATCCAAATTCAAATTCAATTCTCAGATCAAAATCCTTCCAAAATAGACCAAAAACCTGTCAAACAAATTGCCAGGAACTGGGCCTTCCATTCACTCTCTACCGATGGCGCAGCCCATCTTTTTCCTGCATAGGACGACCTGGGCCGACGTCCCTTCCCTGCTGGCCCAGCTATTTCCCGCAGCCCTAGGTGTGGAGAGAACAGGCTGCTTGCCCACTTCGGCCTCTCCATCCTAGGCCGCGTGCACTACACACGCCGTGGCAGCGAGGAGAAATCCCCTACTCCCATGCAAGACCACCACTCCCCGTCGCCGTTTCAAATCCACTCCACCACCCCCCGGTTTTGCTCGACTTCACACCTCCACGCGTGCCGCGGCCGACCGGCATGGATGCTGCCATCGATGACTACTTTGCCGCCGCTCACCGCCAAACTGGCCTCCACTTTTATGCCGTCACTACCGCTCGTCATTGTGGCCCCGCCGCTAGCCGCCAACTCGTGGAGGTGCTCTACCCGCGTCTCCACCCATGCCATCTCCTCTTTTTGCCGCCGTCCTTCCCTTTTTTCCCTCTAGGATGGACCAAGACTGCCTGCGCGCCTTGGCTTCTTCTGCCTAGAGGCAGAGGCCAGTGACGACGCCCGCCAGCTCGCCATCCTTCTCTTGACTGAGCCAGTGAGAACGCGTGCCCCACCGCTCTTCCCCCATCCCAAACCGACCTAGTGGAGGTCTATAAGATACCCTCCATTCCGCAATTTGTTCCCCATTCTAGTCCCTTGTTCGTGGAGCCGCGCTCACCCAGCTCCCCACCACCACTTCGTCCTCATCCACTGCTCTGCGCCGGAGGAGTCGGTGCCCCCGCCGCGACCAGGCGAGGTCGTCCTCTGCTTCCTCCTCCCTGCCCTATCCCTGCTGAGGCCAAACGATCACGTTCGTGCCGCCGGCATCTTTTCACGGTGCCATCCTACTTCATGGTACCTCCCCTTCCTCTCCCCGACTCCTACACCTCCTTAGGTTGTTAGTTAGCCACCACTGCCTCGCACAATTTGACCGCCATTTGTAGTTCGCAGCGTATCCGTTTTTTCCTTGTGTCGGCATTGTGCCATTGCTGCAAGCCGTTGTAACACCCCCGCCCTGGCACCACCTATAGTGAAGCCAGAGAGGGAGTGCCGCAAGAGATTGGCGTGAATCAACTCCCACGAAACCGCGTTGCCGGTACCAGTCCTAGGAAACCTTGTTGGTACCCGCGGTTAACCGAGATGTACCATAGCAATTAACTAAATAACATATGTATATATTATACCTTTATAAGTTGTAACTTAGGACAACTCTAACCAGCAACCTTCAAACAGAACAGCAGCAGCGGAACGACAGTGCAGCGAAAATCCAATCCACAAGCAACGGCTTGGGATTAGTAAAGAAACCCTAATCTACACTTCAACTTCACTCTTCCGAAAGGAGGGAGAAAGATAATGGATTGAGTACATATGTACTCAGCAAGTCACGGAAAAAGTGTGAACATGCAGGCCACCAAGGAGGGCTGGGGTTATTTCGTAAACATTTTATTTTAAAACATTTTCCAAAACTCTAGGTGTGGGTTGATCTAGGTGTAGCTGGGAAGAGGCTCTTGCCTTGATCCTGTCCGAAAATTGCTTTGCAACAACTCAAGCGGACGGACATATTTTAATTAGTTAAAGTTTCTAATCTAGTCTACTGCCTGTCGGACTATGACAGCGGTTCAGTATATATCATCTATTAGTTTATTTTCACTTTCGTCCTTTCCAAGACGTCAACTCCTTTTTCTCTATTATTATCCTTTCACTTTTGTCCTATTTAGGACATCATTTATCTCATCATCTTTGCTCCGGCTCCTAGAACCATCATATCATCAACACGCTACTTCCACTCAGGAAGCCTAATTTATGATGCCATTGGACATCCCGATCCACATAGGACCGTAATGGTCATTCATCGGCCAACCTGGCTGATTCTGATAACGGTTCCCAATCGAAAACTTGCTTCGCAAATCTTTTATAAAAACAAAGCTACGCTAGAGGAATCACTTCACATCGTCCATGACTGTGGGCACGACTGTTCGAACAGTTCAACACTCTGCAGAGGTGTATGTTTTTCCCACACGATGCAAGCTTACTTTCTGCACTCGTCAATGGGGGAAGGTTTGTGACAAGGCTTTTCAGGAGCCATCTCAGGGTACCTCATGCCTGATAGATGGGCCAATCTCACTCAAGCATTCGGCTTGCAAATTCCCCAAACTTCTTGACCAAGTACTGGGCAAGCTTTCCTTCCTTGCTCTACTCAGGAACCAGGAGATACCCCCAAACACCTTATCCCGACGTTCCACATCTACTGGCATGCAAGGTAACTCTGTTCCAGCTGAATATTTAGCCAGGGGCGTCCCATAATGCTCGTGTGGTCGCACTGTATTATGGTCAGTGCAATTTCCCAAAGAATCGGTCATTATATGCTAATACAAAGCATCCATGCCTAGGCGATCACTTTGCATCGTGAGGTTTTTGCAAACATTTCTTATTTCGCAAACTTACCGACATAGCGTGTCGGATTAAAAGATTTTATAAATCCTAGTTTTCCCCATTTCGACAACATATGTGATTTGGGTGAAACCGTCGATACCCATACTCATAGAGCACGGATGCCGAGGTAACACTGAGGTGGAGCGACAAGGAATAAGGTTTTTTAAGCCTACATGATATTGCAACTACTAGGTAGGTCCGTCGGTTCATCGCGTGAACCGAGGCTGAATCAATTTAACATGCGCACTAAAATGCAGTTTGGTAAACAAAAATATTTTATAAACTGGGAGCAATATGTCCAAAGAGTGACTTGTCTCTGCCTTCGTCTTCAAAATCTTTGAGAATCCACATCCAAAATAATTTTCGTTGTCGTCGACTATGCATAATGAGAGAAAATACACAAAAACCCTAGAAATAAAGTACTATTATTATTAACTAATAGTGCCATGAGGTAGACCTCAATTTTTGAAAAATTTTGAGACTTGAACGGGGTCGATCAGAGTTACGGTTGAAAAAATATGGATTTTTGAAGTTTAAAGGATTTTTCTAGAAATAAAAAGAATTTATTTGAATTGAAAAAGAATATTCCGAGGGAATATTCCTACTGATAGGTGGGGCCCAAAGTCAGCGGCTTAGAGAGAGGCTAAGGTGTTGGGCCCACATGTCAGTGACACGGAGAGAGATAGGGGGATGCAAGCAGGCCCACATGTCAGCCACTGTGAAAGAGATGGTGAGGGGCCCACTTGTTAGAGGCTGAGGGGATGCTGGTCCACATGGCAGTGAGTTAAACAAAAGGAGGGCCACATGTCAGTGCAATTGAGGGAGGAAGGAGATGACAAGGGGGGGTCCACATGTCATAGATTTGGAAGAGAGTTAAGGGTAGGGTCCACATGTCATCAGGACATTATGAGCGGGTCTACTGAATAGACGAACGACTGAGAGAGAGAGAGAGATAGAGAGAGAGTGGCTTGGGGAGATCTACAGCCGACGGCGCCTTGAGTGGCGCCGTCGAGCGGCGACGAGCCGGCGGTAGCGGAGTATGGAAATGGGGGAGGAGAGGGCGGCAAGCTTGATGAGTGGCTCAGATTTGGACCTGGGGCGCCGGAGGTGGTCAGCGGTGCTCAGCACAGAGCGGTGGGAATAGACGGGATGGTGCACGATGGCGGCGGGACTGCGGGCATCGGCGGCGAGGTCGGGCAAGGGGTTCGGAGGCGATTTGGGGTGTGGCAGCTCGGGATCCAGAGGAGGGGAGGAGAGGAGAGATCGGGGTTGGGAGCTCACCGAAGGGAACAAAAAGGCAATGGCGGAAGGCGGCGCTCGAGCTCGACCGGCACAGTGTGTTCAAGCGAGGTCGGGAGGCGTGGCTTTGGCAGGGAAGTGCGGAGGAGAGGCCGAGTTTTATAGGCGCGGGTGAGGACTAGGCGACAAGGAAGAGAGGCGGTGCACATAACTCGGAGCGGCGGCCATGGTGGTGGCGCGGAGCATGGCGTAGGACGGCTGTTGTGGTGGCTTCCTGAGGCGGCAGGGCACGTGGGAAGGGCGGCGTGGTTGGTTGGCGTCGCTGGTGGGGAGAAGACGTGTACGCACACGGCGTTGATGAGGGGATTTTTTTGGGGTGTTTGACCAAGCACGTGGTGCTCGTGCGGAGAGGAGTAGAGGAAGGAGACGACCGTGCCTAGGCGTGCTGACGAGTGCGCACGAGGGGGAGGTAGAGGCTAGCAAGCGGGCCCGGGTGGAGGGGCAATGTGGCGAGCACGCGTGCGGTTGAGCCACGCGCGGGCAGTCCAGGGCGGTAGAGTGCGAGCGGGCCGTGTCCTAGCTAGGCCGTGCATGACTGCGTGGAGGGAGGCCGGGCGAGGGAGGGCCGAAGCTGGGCCGAGGTGGAGAAAGAGATAGGGTGGCCCAAATAGCAGAGTGACATTTATCTTTTTTGCTGAGGTTTTCAGGGATGATTACAAGGGAGATTTAAATAGATTTGGAATCTAAATTTGATTCTTGGGCTTCACAAAATCCCAAGGAACTTAAATAAGAGGATTTTTGGTACGAACAGTCATGATTTATACGAGGAATTTTTATTGGAAAATTTGAATTTGAGAGAGAAATAAAATAAGGAGGAATTTTTAATGGGGATCTCCGGAGGGAAACTCAGATTACAAAAGTCGAATTCTAAGGGTTGAATTTCAGTATGCGAGCCTCAGGGTTCTCGATGAAAGTTTAGATTTGGGTTTCGGAAGGGAATTTTTGATGGGAAATTTTGAGTTTCTCGGAGAGTCAAAATAAAAGGGTTTTATTGGAAGGCTCGAGGGGGAATAATTTGGATTTGAATTTGGGAATTTAGATTTTGGATCGGGATTTTGGATTTTCAAGGAGGGATAAATTGAGATCTTGGCACTTAGTCCTTAATTACACACAAAAATCCAAGTTTTAGAAATTAGGGTTTTTATAAAAATAGGTTTTTAACAGCCTGAAAAATTGGGGCGTTATAGCCGTGTAGGCTCGACCACCGTTGATTTCAACCCCGGCAACCGTTGCAAAGGCACGGTGGGAGCCCTCAACCGCATGTAATCAAGCTATGGGGCTCCGACGGTGAAATCCCCAATTAGGCACCGCCGTCGTGCGCCGCCATAATCTGCCTTAGTCGTCCCCTTTCCAGCGGATCCGAGCCGTTGGCCCAAACACCCATGGTCCCCTCATCTCTCCCGTGTCCTCCCCATTGGCCATCTCGAAGGGAATTGCTTGGAGGAGACGTGCCGCCGCCGGCCGTCGGATAAGACCCTATTCATCTTCCTCCTCTCGCCGCCCACCGTGGCCGCCACGTTGATGCCACCGGGCTGCCATGTCGGGACAGCCGTGCCTCATGTGCGTTGCCCGTTTGCCACCACGTGTGCCTGGTTCATGTGAGCTGCGCTACCGACAATTGGGCCCCGCTCGAGACCCGCACTTTGGTCACGGCCTACTAGTGGGTGACCGCTTCGGCCACCCATGCATGCAGACCTCCTGGGCTGCCGAGCAACGCCGTGGGTTGAGCCATCATCCTTGGACCACTGCGCCGAAGACCACCCCTTACCACCAGGCCACCATGGAATCAGCGCGGAGCCTCCCTCCACGCGACCAACAAATAGGCCCTGGCCGTCTATCGACAAGACTGATTAAATCCTGAAAAATCAATTCCCTAATTTTAGAAATTACTTTCCATGTATCCAAAAATTCAATAAATCTCCCAAAATTCATATCTCCTCAACCATTCGTCCGATCTACTCCGTTCCACCTCCAAAATTTCTCTAAAAATGAGATATATCCGATGACATGCTTAGAGGTCACTAGTAGGGCTTTTATTTTGGTCCTTGTGTTGAGCTGCCTCATTTCACGTGTAGCTTCGGAGTCGGAGGAACCTCAGGACATGGATTTTGAAGGAGAAGATCCAGGCCTTGAGCAAGGCAAGTCACCTTTGAACATGTTGCACCTATATTTGCGGAACTAAATACTTTAATTGCAAAATCACATTTCTTAGGTTGAATTGGAAAATCTCGGCCATGATTTGCAAGATAACCGGGTGGCCTACCTAACTTGTTGCATTGATCCTCCTTGACAATTGTGATACCCTAAATGCCCTTGTCACCTTCCGTGTTCGGGTCCCGATATCTGTGTCTACGGGCACGATACCAGTGATCCTCCTCAAATTTAAAAATGACCATGATGGGTAAAACTAGGTTATACAAAACATTTGGAAAACCCGGCATTTGGGTCGGTGCCTTGAAAAACCAAAAAATGATTTTCCAAAACTCGCGGTATGGGAACCGTGCCCTAGGGGCGAGCCTCCCGTATTCACAGCTAAGGATCGATTCCTTTGGAATTTCATCCAAACATACAATGGTACAACTATATGGGTGAAATGGGAAGCCCATGGCTGAGTAACTAGTCGCCTAGGGACGCCTTGCATGCCATTGGACAATGGATCACTGGGATGGTGTCGGGGATGCTTCCTAGGTTCCTAGCACAGCATGGTTTTGGACCTACCGTGTCATTGGTTTCGGACCCCTCAAATTGGCATGGAGTAACTTGGTGTCGACTCCAGAAATGCCTTGTCGCGAAAACCTTTAGTCACTAGTCGTGGCCATTCTACGCGAGCTGGGTGATAGAGTAAGTCGCATCGTGTGAATAAAGTGTACCCCCTCTGCATAGGTTACTAACTATTTGAACAGCCGTGTCCACGGTTATGAGCGGATGTGAGATGATTCCTTAGCGTAGGTTTGTTTAACTTCTTCTCGTGAAAAGGAAATTGTGGAATGAGAATTCGATTTCCAAATTGAGGTGAAGCTGTCATGGACAGCAGGGCCATCGTCCCAACGAATGTGAATTGGCTCGTGGAGCCAGATCTCGGAAAGCCAACTTTGAGAGTTATGCTGAATCAATGTTGAAACATTTTACGCCAACCGAGCAAGACTTCACCTCGCTCTGTTTGTTGAAAAACACACGCTTAGCTTATTTAAAGGCCTTCGAATAAAATTGAATGGCAAAATAACTAGCATTTCTTTCAAGCTTGCATTAAACACTTAAGTTCCCATAACTCGTTGAGTACGCTAGTACTCACCCTTGCTCCCTATAATCTACCCCACCCCAGTGCTTGAAGAAGATGAGATGGATCTCATCGACGAGAAGTTCTTCTAGGAGGAAGCATGATCAAAGATTTCAAGGGTTTTTGCTTAGCTCCCGAGTCACGCTTGTAGCTTTGGGCTAGTTTCCGCTTTCGCTTTTTTGGTAATGTAATATTGTGCAATCAAAGTATGTTCGCAGTTCCCACCTGCTTATAAGACTATATCTAATAATAAAGATAGTTGTGCCGTAAAAATCCATTTTTCCTGTTGTACCAGCACTATATTCCTGTACCTGATATGGTTATACAAGTTGGTTTATCGACTCAGATTTGTCCTCCTCGAAGGACTAGTTTGGAGCGTGACAACCGCCGGCGTGCACCGGTGATTGGGAGAGTAGGTCTCCGGAACCATCGTTCTCGTGAAGTCCTGCACCGGGAGAGAGCGAATAAGGTTTTTGAAAAACGTTGCACGTAACTGCTCGTTGTTTGTCCACCACGGCTCATCTTCCTGTACGTTTAGGCACCGCGCGATGTCATCAACATCCTGTAGTGTGCGTCGTATGTATGGTGCACACTGCTGCTCCAAAACCTACTCCTAAATAGAACCGCCGGTATGTATCCATCATGTTTTACGTATTCGATATATTTATGTGTTGTTCCATTATATATATATATATATATATATATATCGTATAAGATGGTTCTGCTAGCTTATACATTTAATGTCATAATTTATTTATGAAATAAATTAAATCTATATATGCTTATATTTTTAACAGAAGTACAATAGATCAGTGCGCTGTTTAGAACGAGGATGAATTGTTTACTGGATGTGACATGAATTACTTTTCAGCCCGCTCACGCTTTCTTATTGATTATTTGACGCCAAGTTATTTGTCCGGTGTATTTTCTCTCACAGTAATTGAACTGTTTTCATAAGAAAATCATGCGTTTTAAACAGATCTGATTTCAATTAGCACAAGCCCTACATGAAGGTTGGTTGCATCAATGGAACCAATTCCTCTTTTTGCTGTTGTTGGAGCTGGACCCTCGCGAATCCCAGTCCCAACGATTGGCTGATTGTCCTGTCATCCCTGTTCAGCTCTGATCATGTCCCTTCTTCCTCATCTCTCCTTTCTCCATCACCGGTAGGGGCCGGGTGAACTCCTATATCCATCGCTCCAATCTCCACTTGACTTTTTCTGCGACTCCTCTCACTGGTGTACACGCATGCATGGTGACGGTGCGCACTAAGCCGTCTGATCGGCGCCCGTGCAGCTGCTTGTAGCGCGGCGAGGACCAAAATGTCTCCCGGCCGGTCGTGAGTGCGCTCTGCTTTCCCCTGTCGCGCCGGTTTTGGTGGTCGCCGGAACAGATGTGCCCTTACAGTTGATTTGCCAGTACTGGGCTCACCAGCAGGTTCAGTGCATTCATCCGGAAAAGAAAAATGAAAAGTGCATCTACCGAAAGCACGCCCCCAAAATATATGTCCCTAAAATATAAAAACCAGTATAAATGAGCCATTATAGTTATTTTCCGCACAATATAAATGATAATGTGATGAGTGGTATTGTTCACATGGTATACACCTATTATATCTAAGTTGGTCCAACCAATCCCTTCATTTCTCAGAATGAAAACGGTGACACAAATTTCCGGCCGATCGAGCACCGGTTCCATAAAAGTGTTATCGTTTTTTACCGTTTCTGATCTATATATATAATTTTTTTTAATTTTTTTAGTGTCGTGTTGTAATCGCTACTTAAATAGTTAAATAGGTACATATGGAAATTCCCTACCGACCTATAATCGTATTTAACTGAATGAGAGACACTACATGCAATGAGTTTGCACCTGTTTAATAAATTGCTATCGACATTATCTCTTTCTATAATACGTCACTGAGCTTATCAATTATTTCTACAATATATCATTGAATTAGGTGATTTTTTAAAAATACCCAAATATATCCTTATGGACATACAAAGTCGACAATTGATTTATCTCATTAGAATTTTAAAATTTTATGAAAATTTTTATGTAGCCTCCTTATAAGACATAGAAGTTTGTGTGTACTCTCTTTGTCCTACAAAGACTTTACTTTTACCCTCTTCATTCATTCCGCAAAGACTTTAACTTTGAAGCAATCATAGTATTGGAGTTTATAGAAGTGATGGATAAATGTATTGGAATTTATAAAAGTAAGGGACAATGTATTTGTAATTTACTAAAGTGAAGTGCATTTTAGTCTTGTTAGCTCTGTATTGTTATGTGTGAGATGGAAAAGATGAAGTTTTTTTGGAATTGAGGTATTAAGTATCAAGATTTTTGCATTACTAATTTTTTTTATAAAATAGAGTATAATTTACCTACTGTATGCTATATAATACTTTTGTCTTGTTTTTTAGTGTAAATTCTCGTTCATATCCTACCCAAAATAGTTTTATGCTATTATGGTGATTTATCTCTCATATGTCACGTAAAAATACCTTTTAAAAAAAAGCATGAAAGAAATCTTAAATTGTATACACAAACTTCTATGTGCCAACCCTTATATCTATATTAGGATATTTTTGGTATTTTAAAAAAATATCCCGCCCATATATATTATCGAACAATTGATAAACTCTATGACATATTATAGAAATAACCAAAGTTAATAGCTAATTGTTAAACCAGTGTAAATGGCATAGGTAGATTCTCTCTAGCTGATTTGATGTCTATATCACTATCCTCGTCATATTCTATTGGGAAACTATCTTATGATCAAACTAGTTTTCATACTTAAGAGTAGAATACATGTTCTATATTTCAGGGTTCAGGAAAATAAACCACAATACTTTAGGCAAATCAACCACAATACTTTAGATATCAAACTATTAAACAATGTGTTTTTTAAATCTTTCTTATAGAAGTTTCTTTTAAAAACTAAATAAGCCTATTTTTTTAAATTTATAATAGTTAATACTTAATTAATCATATGCTAATAACCTGTCTTATTCTTATGTACGACTGATACGAACGAGGCCGTAGAGTAGTTATGTACTATTTTTTAAAAAAGAAAAATAACGTGTAAGTGGTGCCGTATATGTGGTACAATTATTCTTGGCGTGTGATATTGGGATACAATGATATATGTAGCGCCGATATTAGATGCCGCTTTACGGATCTGGCAATCGTTTGCAAAAATCTCGGGAGAAAGATGGGCATGCCGATGGGCAAGTTGCCTAAGCTCTGCCAGCCAGAGACAATAATAGTGACCACAATACTCAGAAGTCAGAACCAGTCACCAGTATACTTTGCAAGTTTTGACCTTCCAGTAGTAAAAATCTTCATACGTATAAAAGGTTCAAAATATCCTAATTTTGATCGAGGTTATAGCAGCCGCCATAGTTTTTGAGCAGAATATGGGTCTACCTACTATGTAGGTGGATATGCTCTCTTTCTATCTATAAATATTATAAAGGATTTTAGTTTATAGAGGTTAAGTATAAAGAGAATAAGTAAAAGATGATCGAGGATGGGAGAATGGTTGATGAATAAAAAGGAGAGAAAAATTGAGTAAAAGGTGACCGGACGAAAAAAGTACTCTAAAATCTATTGTTTGTGAATAAATAATGAGCCTCAAAAATCCGTTATATTTGAAGAAAGAAAACACTCTCTCTATCTCAAAATACTATTACTTCTAGGATTTAAATTTAGCTCATAATATTACTACTTCTCTATTATCTCTCCATCTCAACAAATCACAATCTTTTTTTATTTAATTTCTTCACCTACTTTCTTATTTTAACCAATCACAACCATTTCTCAACCTAACCTTAATTTTTTAAAAAATAGTATAAATTAAAGTATTTTGAGACTTTATTTGGACCCCGGCCAAGGCAGCAATCAGAGCAGCAGGGTCACGTCGCGCTCCGCCGCGACCGTACGATTGATCACCTGTGCAGCGGCCCTATGGATGAACGGGAGCTAGCTAGCTATGCTATGCACGTTGCACGGGGTGACGGGTCGCCTCGATCTGATTTGCCTGCGACGGGGCCGAGTGACCGGCCCCATGAAGACCAAGATTGGGTTACAACAGTCGATCATAAACTGGTGCACAACAACTGGTGCAACTGGCTTGCCGCTTGCATCTGCCGTTGCGTCGGCGTCTGCGTCCAAAAGGAAAATCGCTGTATGATGATGTGATCCATATGTTGCCATTGCGCATCGGTGCTTGGCCACGCTTTTCCGGGATACTCTACGATATTTGCTGTCACGTACCTACAGCTGCAAACTCACACCTCCACGCAGTCCTCACCAAGTGACAAACATGGAATTGAGAAAAGAACTACTAGCTCCCATGGGGTTCGCAGCATCCCACCAACGCACTTCGGGCTATATTACATCTTTCAGCAAAGTAGTGCTACTAAGTAAATAAACCTCATGAGTGTAAATATGTTGTCTGAATTAATAAAAAAATGTATATGTGACTAACAGTGGGACAAATCAATATATCCATTTTTTTAATTTGCACTGTTAGGACTCCGTATGAAAGAAAAAATTCCCTATACGCCACTTAAAATTTACTATTCTCGTATATGCCACTGTTCTAACTTTTTCACTCTCTCATGACATTATCGGTACTTACTGTTAGGTACTCCATCCATTCTAAAAAATACTGTATTTTTAGATTATCTTACATATACCGATACAAAGCTAATAATACAAAAATGTCCTTCTCTTTAGCAAATTTCAATGTATGAGTACTCTACTTTAACAAACTCTAATGCATTTATATCCCACTTTAGCAAACAAGGTGAAGACAAATGTCCTAGCCTAAAAATAGTCTTTTTGGAATAGATGGAGTAGCATTTTGTACAACATGAAAAAGACAGAATTGCTATTATGTGGAAGAGTACTCTTGCCCATGGCTCAATATTTCGGTTTGAGATTTCGTAAATTTTAGGATTTCCATCCTTCCCCCAACAGACACACATAGGAAAATATTTGTTTCTGGCAATTTTTTTGAATTTAGCAAAATTGTTCAAAATGGCCAAATTTTATTTCATGACTCAAGTACGCATTTGAATAACTTTTGCTAAATTAAAAAAATCACTTGAAATGAACGAAATTTCAAACCGAATATTGAACCGTAGGCAGAGTATTCTTGCACATAAGGGCAATTTGGTCTTTTTCATTCTATGCAAATGACAGAGTTATGGTAATGGCTTGAGAGAGCGCGAAAAGTTAGAGTAGTGATATATACGGGAATAGCGAACTTCGAGTCACACATAGGGAATTTTCTCTATATAAAACCATCGAGCATGCTGTAGGCTTTGGTACTTCATTGATTCTCATTCACAAAAAATTTCATGAGGTTTACACCACTCCCTCTGGTGATGAAAACATGTCATGTTTCAAATCAGCCCCTTTTTTGTTGCACGGATGTTTTAGATCAACTTTAAAAACTTTGAGCATAAATATTTATATTGGATGGATGAAAAACATAGGTATAGGCAATAGGCGCTATCATAGTAGTGCACATATGTATCGCCATATCAGTACTGGGTTAACCCGGCACTGATAGGGAGATTCCCGCCTAAAACTTTGTTCTGCACCCTTCGAAATCAAGATTCGGCACTGATGCCAGACCATCAATATCGGGTCTTGTCCCTAACTAGGACTGATGAGAGAGCCATTCCTACTTTTTGTAGAAGGTGTGCGATGAGATGTAGCAGTAATAAAATATCAATCGGCTTTCTCGACCCACAAGTTATGAACGTAACAATGGTTTCCCAATAGCCGAAGGATACGGTGGAGTACGTAATGTCAGCTTTGAGTAGGCATATAGATAAGGACACAATTCTCATTCCATACCTTATGAAGTACGTGTCCTTCTATCCTTCGGTCGTATTTACTATTTAGATATTTTCGTTATCATACAACTTTCATATCCATCCAACTTCTCATATGCATAGGGATCATTAGATTCTCCTTATCATCGAAATACATCAGGACCACATTGTTATCATGGATTCTCGTCGGAAGAACAAATTCCTATACCATGAAGTCATTGACATCATAAACACCGCGTTAAACCACTACAAGAAATCAACTAAGAAAATTGAATGGAGTGTGAGGTCTGATTTCCTTGACTTAGACAACTTGCAGAGAACAATCGATGTGGCTTCTATGTGATGCGATATATCATACATTTTTACAGACGACTACTCCTATATCAACGATAAAGAGGTATATATCTCCGTGCGACGTATATATAATACAATACAACTCTACTAAGTTCGATATTTTATATATCAAGCTAAGTGGTTCAAATACAATAAATGGGCACAAGTAAATTACTAGATCATAAGATTTGACCCCTTTAAGACGAATTCGTTAGCTTTGTCGTTAGGAAAACCATTTCTCCAAAAGGCATATAAAAGACCGTTGTAATAAATAGCAAAAAAAATATCAGCATCTCTACAAGACATTGATTTATCAAGACATTTATCGATAAAGTAGTAGCTATGCTTCTTGTAACCATATTAATTACTTTTGTCTCAAAGAAAAGTGGACCGAGGATTATTCGTGCGTCCACCCTCCATATAACACTGTTTGGCTTTGCAAAGCCACCGGCCGGCAAATAGATCACAAGCATGCATGGCTATGTTAACGATCGATATGTTCGAGTATCTAGAATCTAATTATATTCTACGTACGTGAACCTGATGTAATTTCCACGCGCGCACGAACGGCAGTGAAAAAAAAAAAGTTAATTAGTGGCCATGGAGATTTTATTCTGTTGTAGGGTTATATGATATGGAGAATTGCGCAAGTCAAGATTCAGATGACGGGCTTGCACCAAAAATGCTCGAAGCGGCAGACATTGAAACGTAGTCAATCTAGACATTGCAGCTCAGAATAATTGTGGGACTTTTTGTGGACAATATATTCAGAATTCAGATCGACTTGAAAGAAGAGCTGACAGCATCTGCTCATGCAATCAACAGTCTTAGTCTTGCAGATCAGTCATCTGAACTTAACGGGTGCCAAGATTATATACCGATCATCGTTCGCTGTAGCCAACCCTGATGCCGTGTGATCGTGTCGAGACGTTCGCTGCGTTTGCACCTTTCAACTTCAATACTGGTCTAGATTTCGATCTTGCATATGGCCATGCAACTCCACTGCGAAAAACAAAAGGGAGATCTAATGGCGACGCCAAAAAGATCCTCCCCTTGAGCCCACGGCGCCGATTGAGCAAGATCGCGGGCGAAAGAGACGGAGATCGACCGGTGAAGCGCGACACGCTGACTGACTAGTCGAGATCGATCGTGGCGATGCGCTTTTCATCCTGTCGCTGCTGCGAAACAGAGACGACCTGAAGCTACATGCCGTCACCATTAATTCCACGACAGCTATACGAGGCGAAAGATCCAGAGAAACTTTTAACTTTTACCGGCCGGTAGCTGACCAAGGTTCAGAATACCGGTTTGGCCACAATTGATTACCGTGCCGGTAATATGCTGTAACCAATAAATCTTAGAATATGAATTATAGCCATTTATGAACGTTTTAGATCACGTCAAGATTCATATAACAATCTTATCTTATTTCTCTCTTTCCTCATAATGTGCTCGGCTACTTAGATCAAAACTCTTACGCCTCGCACTCCTTCCTCCGTGCCACCACTGTCTTACCGCCCGTCCGCGTCTACTGCCTAACCATTTCTTTTAGTTCAGAGAAACTTTTCTCTTTTCCTTTCCTAATTACACCCTGAAACGCTAATCGTAAAGTTATCGTCTTGAAAAAGATATTATTGCTAGATAAGACGACTATAACATAAATCTTGGCAGGACCAAGACTTTTGAAGATTTCAGGCGACTGAAATCCAGCCATTCCCACAGTTCTTGTTTTAAAATTAAAATATAATAACATTTATTCTTATTCATGCCCTTCTGTTCGGTAACTGCCGGTTTTTAGAAACATGAAGCGACCTCCGCCGCTTGACTAGGATGAAAACAAAGTTAAACGGTACTACTAACGTGCGCCGGACACTCGATCCCGCTGCTTTACAGCCTCGCACGCTGCGTTCGCGTGCGTTCCATGGCTTGACCACGGCGTGTTGGCATGCTGTATAGTCTAGGGAATCTAGGGGTGTTAACATCATGTGAAGAGCAGTAGAAACGAGATCTGGTTTGTTTGGTGCGTTGTCGGCAATGCATAGTAGATGGAATGATGAACTAAAGAAAGCCTCAACTTACATGGACTGTTCATTCAAGTGGATTTCCCTGTTAGCTGCAAGCTTGCAAATGTTGTTTTTTCATCTTATACCGTGTATACAAGTCCCTGTCAAATCGTCAAAATTGGTCAGTGTCAGCAAGTGGACAGCTGATGAGATTTGCATATGACAGTTAAATGTTTATCACTAGTGTATAGAGACTACTAGACCATAAACTAATCAAGACTTTTCTTTTAGATATCACAAGTCAGAATTTAGAGACTCAATTCAAAGAAAAACTAGCAAGGTGGCCCGTATATTTATATGACTAGATTTGTTTTAAAAGGTTTAATGTCTAATAACGTTAATCAAAATAGTAACAAATATTCACATATTTGTAAGTTAATAGTGCGTATTTCTATCTATTCATACAATCACAAACTAACAGAATTTCTCTTGTTCGGCCAACAATAGTAAATCTGTATCTTCCTCAATCTTATTTATTTGATACTCACTTCTTATAATTTAATCTATATTAGGGTGATTGAGAGCCAACATCCGGCTGCTTGTTTGTGAAAAAATCTTCATGTTATATAGAATATTGGATAGTTAATTTATTGATATGATATTTTATTAGTTTTTTTCAAGAGTTCGTGAAGTTTTTGGGGTATAAGAAAATTTTGTTAATTTTAGATCATAAAGTTAAAAACGTCGAAATCAAATATCTCGTAGGCATGCTTCTCAACCACTTGAATCAAGATAAAATCTATCATCCATAACCGTTTGATATGAGGTGAACTCATGGTATATATATGTGACCATTAGTTTCTAACGGCTTACATTCCTCCGTCTTCTGTAACCCTAGCCCATATTTTTCTCCATCTCTATCCCCTTCCTCTATTCTTCTCTCTCGCCAACCCCTTGATATTTGTTCATCGTCGACTTTTTATATTTTTGTTTTTATATGATACTTTTACCATCTCAAAAGAAGTTAATTTGTAGTGTTCAAAATCTATCATAAAAGGACAGAGTTGATTTGTAGCCATTTACCTTAAAGTAAAGTATTAAATATATCTTATTCCTTTAATGCTATGTACTTACCTGCCTGACAATATAGATTGCTATTACTTAATCTTTTTCCCTAACTAGTAATTTGTATTGGAATTGTTATAAATCAATTCTTTTTGACAGAGGTAGTATTTGATATGGACATTTTTCTGCTATTTTTTACTATTTATTATTTTAAATTAAAGCTGTATATGGAATCAACCAGAAATATTTTTATTAAATTTTAACTACTCTCAGACGGTATATTCAACATGGACACAATTGATATTTTGTTTCAACTCTAATTTCCTAGTGATTTAGCTTTTATTGTGGAATTTGCTTTGAAACGAAATTTGCTTTGAAACGGAATGTCGTTGATTATAATTTATTTTTAGTCAAAGCTAAAATTACTCTTCAATATTATTTCACATGGAATTTTTCAAATAATTTTGTATTAACATTTTTATTTATAATTTTATTTTGAATAGACTCTTGCCAATAAATATTTATCAAGGATACATCTTTATATATTTACTTTAATTATTATGGACAATTCTGAATTTTGTCACTCCATCCATTTCAAAATATAGCAACTTTCACACAATATTTCGACATGGACTCAATTGATATTTTTCAACTCTAAATTTTTAGTGATTTAGGTATTTTCTTGCTGAATTTGCTTTGAAACGAAATTTTGTTTATTTTATTTTATTTTTAGTCCAAGCTAAAATTATTCTTAGACAATATTTGACATGAATTTTTAAATAATATAGGTCTTAATATTTTTGTTTATAATTTTATTTTTAATAGACTCTTTCCAATAAATAATCAGTAAGGATACATCTTTATATATGTATTATAATTATTACGGATTATTCTGAATTTCGTTATCCCCTCCATTTCAAAATATAGCAACTTTCACAGCTTAACATATACTTAAGTAGTGCTATTACTTTCAACCACACGTGGACGTGGATGACCCTAATTAGATTTATACTATAATTACCAGCTTCAACACTGCATGCAACCTGTCCGACTCCTAATCAATCAATGATCTTAATTACTCATGAGTTTTTATTACAATCAAGTAAAGGCCGGTGTTAATTTTTAATACTCGTTGCTTTCTATTCAGACTCGTTCTTCTAGTTAATCTATGCAGCTTGACTAGCTTGCTGCTGTGGATTTTCATCACTGCACGTCGCGGAGTGAGGTGCATAGCCTAATTCGTACAAAGTTCTACATAGTTTATTAGGAGAATCAGGCTAAAACTCGGTTTGAGTCCATGCATTGCCACGTAAAGGTATTAGATGCTCTATTGTGGGAACTTTCCTATTGCAACCTATGTTATTTCTATTCAAAATTCATTTCCACTCTAACTTTATCAACACGGACATACTTTTGTCTCTATCTCACGTGGATAGCAATTGAATTTTTTATTCTAGATGGCGTATATAGATATTCTAGTACTATGCTACACTCGCACATATATGTCAAATTCAAAACGATAATATCTTGTATTCAAATTGGAAAGAAGACGCCTAGTCAAATTTGTTCGTAGGTTCATTTATATGAGTCCACCACGATCTAGTGGTGTAGATTTTGTCTTTTCTATAATTTACATGGTAAGTTTTAGGCTCCAAAGCAAAATTGTGCCTTCTTTCAAGGTTGTCTTAATAATATAATAGATAGATAGATAGATTTTTTATTCCAAATTATAGCTAATCTTGTGTCGTGTTTTAGATGGATACTTCTCTTAATATTCCTTAATTTTTATTCTAAATTTTAGTTATTTGTGAATTATTTTTCCTTATGGACTCTATTTGTTGTTTTTCCCTTCAAAGTTATTTTATATGTATTATTGTTATAATTTTTAAATCTTACTTTTGGATATTTAAAGAATGTATTTTCTATGGACTCTTCTTAGTACGTCATCTTTAATTATTTATTTTTATTAAATTTTTATTCCGAATTTTTATTATTTTTTAAAATTTATTTGGAATTAGTAATGAATTCCAATTTCATAATTTATTTTATTTTTTATTCCAAATTTTAGTTAATCTTACTTTTGGATATTTATAGGTTGTATTTTGCTGTGGACTCTTCTTTGTATGTAGTCTTTACTTATTTATTTTTTATTATATTTTTTTCGAATTTTAATGATCTTTTTAGTTTATTTGGAATTTGCATTGAAAATCCAATTTTAGAATTTATTTTATTTTTTATTCTGAATTTTAATCAATCTCATGTTATGTTTTAGATGGACTCTTCTTTCAATATTTCTTTTTTTATTCCGATTTTTTGTTATTTCTAAATTGTTTTCCTACTTGATCTTTTATATTTCTTTTTCTTTAATTAACGTGAAATTTTTAGGCCTCCAAAAGAAACCTGGTGTCTTTTCAAAGCTATTATATATAGATTTCAGACCCAGGCAATGCGCTCGCTCTGCCCCCAAAACATAGAAGTGTTTTATTTTCACAGCCAGCCAGATGGTCCAGACTTCAAAACATATGGTACCTTCAGTTGCAGATTTGCCACCTATGGAATTAAGCACGTGAGATACTTAGGATTGTGATCTCGGGACATGCTTTCTTGTAGCCGCTTTTCGGAAAAAACTTTTGCCAACACGGGAATCTAAATCTAATCCGTCCTGCAGCCAGTGTTCTCCCAGATCACACACGACACGACCTTAATTAGCCAAACGTTGGTACTGGAAGGGAATTTTCCTGCCTCTTTCCGAAACAAAGCGCTTTACAAAAGCTACAAAAAACCTGTGATTCCATCGGGATAAAATTGTTCTCTTCATGAACATGTTCGGCAGCTTCGCCTATTCAGTTTGAGAGAGAGTTGGATGTTGCCACTTGTTACTACAGGATAGTGCACGAATATATTTGCATATGTGCTCCTGTTAAACTCAATTTGGAATTCCAAACAGGAAGAAAGATTATTATTGCTGGATGAAGACGTGCAGATTTCCGGAATCATCAGGTTAACTATACTATCACGATGTTGCTTGGCATCTGCTCTGATGCTTACCGATGGAAAGCACTGTGTTAAGGTGACAGAGATGAGGGCCACGCACTTCAGATCTCAGATCTTTACCACTTTAGCCGCACAATTTTTTCAGCATTTCCTTCACATCTCCATCTTTTCTTCAGCCCTGACGAACTAGGTGATGTTTAAATTAATTTATAGGTATGCTTATAAATCATACGTAGTAAAACGAGTAATGTTATTAGTGTATAATTAATTAAGTATTTAACTAGATTTTAAAAATGTTTTTATATAGAAAATTTTTATAAAAAATACATCATTTTATATTTTAAGAAGTGTGCTAATAGAAATTGAGCAAGTAACCAGAAACCAAGAGCTAAAAAAAACATCACCTAAACAGATCAGAAGCCAGAATCTGAACTCTGTCGTGTCAACTGCAACATCACAAAAAAAATTTTGGAAAAATGGGTACACAAGTATAGTACCACTACACAAGAAGGCGTAGCAAGATGGCCAATCTTATTTATCCTATCCTGGCACGAACCAGCCTACTCGCGATGTCTGAACTGGCAGAAAATATTCGATGTTTCATCCGGTTCTCCGGGAAAGCTGGAAAAAGCACTAAAGGAGGAGTGAACGATAAGGGATAGATAGCGAATCTGCGGCCCATGCGCTGTTTACGTGCAGTAGGGCCGAGCCATCGTGTATCCGGGGCATGGCTCGCCTGATCCAATGATGGATGAAACTGTATGCATTATGGACAGTGCAAGCGAAACCGTAGCCATCCGGTGTAACCGATACACATTTGTTTCTGCCAAGCTGTTTGATGAGCCATTCCAGCATAGTGTTGTCCTCCTCGCTTCTCTTAGCTCCACCGCCAGGACCCGCCACCGCCGACGGCGAGGTGGAGGCATTGCGAGAGCAGGGCGGCGGATACGGCTGCCCCAAGCCTTGCACTCGCCAGATCTGGTGGCGATGACCTCACACACGACTTCCCCGCTGCAGCCCTGCAGCTCCGTCGACTGGCTTCCTTGGTGTAAAGCGGCGCGCCCTGTCATGCCAAGCCTCATCGCTGAAGCGTATGTAAATCCTCTGGTGGACGCGCCAATCCGCCGGCCGGCGACGACGATCAACGGCGGCAAAGCGGCATACCATGTCTCAGTAATAACTGTAATACGAGAATGTTAGACATAGAGTTTCAGATATATAAAGATAATTCGGTTTTGATTCTCTTTTTATCTCTAATCGTATCTTTCTATAGTTGTCCAGGAACTAGGATCGTGACCATTGCATGACCGGCAACATATATAACTGGCCGATGAGGAGAATGTCGACATGATGTTCCCTGCCTTTAATTTGCATCGCCTATCGTATGCGCATTTTGCGTACTTGTATGTGCATGCAGAGAGAAAGGAAAGATCAATCCGCACCGTACAAACCACCCCCACTTGCTCTGCTATCATAAAAAGCTCTTGCTTTCACTAGTCAGTAGTCACGCACGTTCGTTTCCTGCAAATAGGAGCCGCATATTTGCCATTGGCAAGCTCGATCGCCGGTGCACTATTGGGTTGGCTACGTACTCCTGACGACGTATAGTGCACCGGACCCCACCACTGATCACGAGTAAGAGGTGTGGTAAATTATTGGTCTCGCTCGCCGGCATCCCCGTGTCGTTTCGCGAAGCCGCGCTGATCATTGGAACCAACCTGAACAGATAAGTGGATAACGCGACCGGCCAGACTGATACGGAGTACGTGACGTCTTGATCGATCGGTTTCCCCGCTGTACTTATGCACAACAGTGGTGCGGTACAGATCGGAGACGACGCGTCGTGGCACGCCGGAACACACTAGCTAGCCGACCGCGACGGGCGCCGTCGACGAGGCTCCACCGGCTTGGGATTCGTCGGATAGTTCTCCTCGTGTTGGGGCGAGCCAATGGCCGTGGCACGCGCGTCTCCTCGTCCCCTGCCTCCCGGGCCGCGGCTGTTTCCAGCGCCTAGCGCGCACGTTGGTTGGGCTGGATATATGCGCTTGACCTCGTGTGCAACCGCGCTTCGGTTTTTCCGCACAGGCGTCACGGTGGCCACGGCCCACGGCCTTGTACCATCCGGAGTTTTCCATGTGGGCCGCGGTGAATACGGGCTAGATTTCACCGCAACGTCGGCCTGTCGTTCCACGGCAGAACTTCGACTCAGGTGGCGTTCCATATGCTTATGGGTCGCGAAAGAGAAATATCATTAATTAAGTATTAACTATTAAAAACTTAATAAATAAATTTATTTGTTTTTAGAGATACTTTTATATAGAAAGTTTTGCAAAATACATACCGTTTTGTGTTTTAAAAAACGTGCTAACAAAAATCGAATCATAAGCTATAAGTAAGAAGCACGATCAAAACACTACCTCGTAAACTTGTGCGGTGAAGTGAAAGTGTTAAGCGCAGGAAAGTGACCGACAAATAGTGAATCAATATGTTTGCTTTACCAGCTAAGTGAAGGCCATATGTAGCAAAGGCAACCAAACATCTCGATCGGGCACTGCAGCTTTGCGATCCGAATAGAAAAGCGGATGGATTTGGTAATTAAAAAGAAAAGGTGTACCTGACCGGCGCCAATCTTGGAGAGGATGTTCGTTTCGTGCGTGCACCGTGTGCCTTTGTAAACTACCCGAGGTTACGGTATCATTGGAGGACGCAGGATGAGGTTTGTTGGAAATGCCACGGCAGTCGTCAGATAATATAAGATACGGACGGACGGGCCACTCTGACAATGCGTTTGCTTGTTCATTTGGGAGCGTCGGAGTAGGTCTCTGAATGTTTGTGGTTCATTGGTTGTTGAGTGGTTGATTGCATTCACTCTAGGAGCCCATTTTCTGTCCAAATATGTTGTATGGAGCATCTTTTTCTGATTTCACGTAGAGTATCCAAACAATGTTTGTCCCCATGTTCTTCGGTCCTACGGGGTTTCACTGCTGCGTGCATGGTGTTTATGTTTTTTCACCTGTCGTCGCCGTAATTGCTTTTACTAACTGCATCATTGCATTCCAGCAATCATTCTCTCATGGGGTAGCCTGCATAATTTTGCTCGCTAGCCTTTACTTATCGTGTCCCTTTTTCCCAACCCATACGCGCCCGATTTGCCCCGTCCGGCCACTAGGGTGTAGTATATCGAATCGCTTTCTCAAAGGAGACAACTATGCAGCAAGGTCGCGTCCCATCCATTGGCCCGGCCAGCATTTTGCATGCTGCAGCTCGACTGTAATTGAACAGTTGGCCATGTGGTATATATGCTATTCATCAGCAATTACCACTTTACAACCAACTCATCAAAGTCTCTTTTGCTAAACTTATAGTTACAGATCGATCTTAAAGTATGGGCATGAACGGATAAGCCATACTCTGAAAATGCACGGTTGACCTGAAACTTTTGTGTTTCTGAATATAGATGCAATACGCAAGAGTTCATAAATTAGGACTTCTGGATCGCTAGAGTTCGTACGCAATGGGACTGTGGTTATTTATTATCAAAGGAGCCATGGTTTCGCTGTTCGAAGGCTTTTATATAATGAATGCCGCATGCATTTCTGGTGCTTTGGAGAACCTTGTTAACTGTGTTCTTTTGTCTTAAAACTATATCAGCATTTGGAGTCCATACGGAGCAAACCACTTGATATAGCTTGCATCTTCCGGCGATGATGACCAGTGAAACCTTCTGCGGCAATGACTGTTACAATGTGCCCCCTTTCTTGGCCTAAAGTGCAGTAAATGATATCTGCAGGGTATTCCAAAGAGCAAATAATTCAGAACATTGCACCTAGCAATCTTGAATTTTTTCCGGAAACCCACAGCCACCGTCTTAGGTAGGTAATCCACTGTTAAATGAGAGCCACACACATTACAAAGCAAAACGCTATGACAGGAGGACAAATCGGGTCTGAGAGAAGAGGGATCCCTTTGTTTAGTGGCCTGATGCAGCCTTTGCATGTTGCATGCAGGTTTTATCTGATCTTGCACTATACTGGAATGCGACTGGAGAGCCACGCGCGCAAATGCATCCTGACTAGGCTTGCAGATTTCGTTGGTCGTGCGAGAGCTTAAGGGCTAAGGCCTGTGTAAAGATTGCTGCTTTTTGCCAGATTGGAATTTCAAATTTCCCTTTTCCGAAAAGTGGTTTCTAAATACTGTAAACAAGACAGAACCAAAACTAACCGTGTCTCGTCACTGGATTTTGTGCTCGGGCATTCTATAGGTTGGTGGCAGGGGTTGTCTCTTTAGACAACTTTGGCCAAAATCCTTATCACACAAATATCACGCACACGCAGATATGTTTTTAATAAGATTTTAGTGAGGTCGGGGGTTACCGGTCTTTTATCTTTTAAAACATATATGAGAATACGTATTTATGGGAGCGTGAATGTGCTGTGAGTACGTATGTAACTCAATGTAATTGAAAAAATCCTTACTTTCCTAATTTTCTAGAACGTCTGGATTTTTGACAGGGATCGTATTAGTATGTTTCTTTGAGCGTCAATGGGTGTTCTAGATACTGAAGCTTCTAATTGACCTTCTGATTCATGTTCTGGTTGGGTCCAAATGTGTGGTGCAAAAAATTTCCCAGATTCAAAGAGGATGGCGCTTGCTGCCGTCGACCGAACCGGTTGGCTCGAACGATCGCTCACGGCGTACGATCAAACCACAATGAAAGTCGTAGCGTGCACGCCACGAACACCGAGAGAGAAGATTGACCTGACCCGATCGATCCATCAGACTGCTGCCTACCGATGCTCTGCTCCCGTTTGTGGCGTTATCCCCACGGGGGTTGCTTTCTTGTCGGTACCAAACTGAAGACCAGTGGCCCATAGTTCCAGTGAACTGGGCAGATGGGTCAAGCTACGACAGCAACACAACATGCTGATGGACTCTGAAATTCTGCTAGATTTCACGGTTAGAGAGCTCAAACCAAACGTCGCTTGAACGGAGCGTTTTGGGTTCTAGCATGGTTTCTCTTTTTATTTTTCACAACTCCTAAGATTCAGGTGGAATACATGCGCTTTGTGCGGAAAACGGCGTGTATATGGAGTCCTGCAAGAATGGTAAATCTTCCATAGGCGTCTCATGAATTTCTCACGTGACCTTGTGTAATCTGTACAAGAGCACGTGTTAGGCTTCGAGCACGGGTAAAACGGCCCACTTCGCCGGATTCATCACCTGACCAAACCAGCACATTAACAAGTGTTTGAACACTTGGTGAAATGGACCATGGCATCACTGTCACCTAAAATTTCCTCTCTCAAAACCGTACCCAATTGCACATCGGTTACGTTCAGCCGCGATTTTATTACAACATGCACATGGTCACGTATACGAAAGCAGAGCCTCTAACGTGTAAAGTCAGAGAAACGTGATCGCTGACATATGGGCCCGTGGCTAGTCAGCCCCACATGACAGTGACCACATTAGAGGATCTCAATCCCCGTATACCCCTCTTATCGTCCCCCTATTTCCGCCTCCGCCATAAGTAACCGCCACTCTCGCAAAGTCTCTCATCCCACGACACGCGCGAGCGCGGACACACGCTTCTGCTACTACGAACTCGACGAACTCCAGGAGGATGCAGCTGGAGATTTCACCGAGACAGAGGAGCCAGCAGGAAGAGGAAGCCGAGCAGCAGCTCGCCGAGGAGGCGGTCGGCGACGTCGCAAGCATTGAGCTGTGGGTGTACCCGAAGCTCCCCGTCGGCGAGGACGACGCGGGGGCGGCGGCGCTCGTGCCGCCGCTCAACTTCGCCGAGGTGCACGACGGCATCTTCCGGTCGGGGCTCCCTACCGCGGACAACTTCACGTTCCTCCGTTCCCTCAAGCTACGCTCGATCGTGTGAGTGGCCTATACCTAGGATCTCTTTCTCCCCCGCGGCCGTAGCCACGGCGATCGTGGCGGCCGGCGAGCTCATCGCGTGTTCTGACGGCGGCGATGCCGTGGCGCGGTTGATCGGTGTGCAGGTACCTGTGCCCGGAGCCTTACCCGGAGGAGAACACGCGGTTTCTGGAGCAGAACGGCATCAAGCTTCATCAGTTTGGGATTGACGGCAGCAAGGTAAATAAACAAGTCAAATCATACGCGTTGAGTCTTTGATTTCTCTGTTATTTTCCGCGGATGGCAAAGGCGATCTTCGCATCGAATTGTTTTTTTCTTTTTGTTTATCTGTTTCTTGGGTCGGTTTGGTGCGTTCTGCTTGTGGAGGCAAATAATTTGCATAAATAATTTGCAACGAAAATAGCAACTGGTATCGCATTACAGTGGATGCGAGGTTACTTTCGGTAGATTAATGCCCTGTTTACCTGTTTGACATGAGCACGCACTTGCGTTTTCTGCGCGTTGCGTCGTGTCGTATGGTCGTGAGCTCTTACTACTACTTTCCGTTAGAAAAACATGGGAACTGAGACAACTGATACTGCTACTTGCTCCGGCAAAATATTGGGGCAACTAGAACAAAGAAAGTCTCTTTCTTGCTTTATCTTTGTCCCTTTCAGTTACTGCATTTCTCTGATAAAACTTTAGTCTTTCAGTTTGAAATAATACTTATCGGTTTTTGTATCTATTAACCCAGATTGACAAGGTTAACGTGGTGCATACTGACTATAGACATCCTGTTTAAGCAAAACGCATCTAGTACACCACTAATTTTTTGTTGTTTCAGCTATTCGTTTTCCCTTTCGGGCACAAAAGGTGTAGAAAATCCCTTTGTAGAAGGAGTTATCTTTGTCATTGCAACACTGTCAGTTAGGCCGTTCCTGTGTCAGCCCAGCATCCAGAGAAGTTTTTTAGTTTTTACAATGCTGCAAAAGCGTATCCTGATAATGGCCTACTGCCATTAGCAACAGTAAAGCTTATCGTTTTTATGATTATCCTGGTAGCGTGGGGCTGCTTTAATTACTAGAGGTCTGTTAGTTCAAACTGAATGGTTGGCTCATGGCTCAGGTAATACTCCGTATTTGCTGTTTCAGCATCATGCGTTTCAGGGTTAGGACTTAGGAGCTTCTTGTCTGCATTATGCCATTCTAGTTTCTGGTTATACTGAAAACTGCAATGATCAGTGATGAAGTACAGTACAAGATCAAGCTGAAAAGGATGTTAGTCTTGTGGAGCCTAAACAAAGATCAAGTTGACTTACGTCTATTTAAAAAAAAACTCGTGTGAAAAAAGATCAAGTTGACTCATAGTATAATTGCACGTCTTTAACTGTCTTGTGATGTCTGACCAGCGTAATTTTTTCATAAATTTGTTGGCCACGACTTTGATTCCATCATTAACCAACCACACGAGCTAGCATTTCTCTGTGTGCCATGCCATATTTATTCTCATTTTTCTAGTCCTTCACTAAAGCCATCGTGATGGTTTTGTCAGGCTGTGCATATTAAAAATTCATTTAGGCATATATATCTCACCACTTTAGTACTCGTGTCATCGCGTGGTAGCATCCGCTGCAACAATGAGAACATATTCCACTGTCTGCTCTTGTTCATGAAGCCATGACCTGCCAGTGCAAATGGTCAAAGTTGGTCAGCGTTGGCAACTTAGCGTTCATTGACTATTGTTGCTGTCGATGATTAACAACACAAATGTGCTGACCAACTTTAGCATTCCCCGGGAAAAAAAGAAAGATATCGCCGAGTGAAAAGTATAGGTGGCCAAACGGGCCGCCCGGCCCGGCCCGGCCCTAGCACGATAGTGGCACGGCACTATGCGGCACGGCCCGTGTAGGCACGGTTCCTGTAGCGGGCCGTGCCGTGCCGGCCCGCGTGCCTCCCCCCCGGCCCAGGCACGGCACGCCGAGGTCGTGGGCCGTGCCGTGCCGGCACGGCTCGTCGGCGGCCCACCGTGCCCGGGCCGGCCCGGTCCGCCGACGCCTGCCGCCGCGCGTCCGGCGTCCCCGGGCTCGGCCGCCCTCCGCCGCCGTCTCCCCGCCTGCGCGCCGCCCCCTCCACCGCCTGCCGCCGCCCTCCGCCGCCGTCTCCCGCCTGCGCGCCGCCCCCTCCACCGCCTGCCGCCGCCTCGGCCTCCTCCCGGCCTCCTCGGCTCCTCCGCCTCCTCCCGCCGCGTCGGCCTCCTCGGCTCCTCCGCCTCCTCCCGCCGCCTCGGCCTCCTCCGCCCCCTCCGCCGCCGCCTCCCGCGAGCGCCTCCCCGGCCTCCGCCGCCGTCTCCCCGCCTGCGCGCCGCCCCCTCCACCGCCTGCCGCCGCCTCGGCCTCCTCCCGGCCTCCTCGGCTCCTCCGCCTCTCTCCGCCGCCTCGGCCTCCTCCGCCCCCTTCGCCGCCGCCTCCCGCGAGCGCCTCCCGGCCTCCGCCGCGCCTCCCCGCCTGCGCGCCGCCCCCTCCACCGCCTGCCGCCGCCTCGGCCTCCTCCCGGCCTCCTCGGCTCCTCCGCCTCCTCCCGCCGCCTCGGCCTCCTCCGCCCCCTTCGCCGCCGCCTCCCGCGAGCGCCTCCCCGGCCTCCGCCGCCTGCCGCCGCCCTCCGCCGTCGCCTCCCCGCCTGCGCGCCGCCCCCCGAGGCTGCCGTCCGCCGCCTCCCCGCCTGCGCCGAGCCCCATGCCGGCTCGTGCCCCGTGCCCCGCGCCTCTTGCCGTGCCCGTGCCCCACGCCCCTTGCCGTGCCCGTGCCCGCGCCCCCGCCCCGTGCCCAGTTCCCGTGCCCGTGCCCCGTGCCCGTGCCCCGTGCCCAGTGCCCGGTCGGGCCGCTACAGTCCACGGGCCGTGCCGTGCCGGCCCGCCGTGCCGCACCGCCGGCCCAGGCACGGCACGGCTACTCGGGCCGTGCCGGCACGGCCCACGGCCAACCGTGCCGGGCCGGGCCGGGCACGGTTACTGTAGCACCGTGCCAGGGCCGGCCCGACGGGGCACGGCCCATTTGAACATCTCTAGTGAAAAGACACTGATCAGGTGGCTGACCTTACTCCAAGTGTGTGAATGGAAACTAGTGCACACTTTGACATTGTCTGGAGATGCTGCTGCTTTTTCGCCAGAACTAAGCTGGTTGTCTGAAACAACTGCATTAAGAGGGTCACCAATAATAATTATGTCACCATTAGATGGATTCTAGGGATGGTCAGTAGTAAACCAAGCTTCTTTACTTGTTGACTAACTGTACTGATAATGTAGTATAATTCAGTGGCATGACGATATCTTGCATCTGATCTTTCAAGAAAGGTGCACCTTATCAGCTACCGCATTAGCCTGACACTGAAACAATTATTCTGTTGGAAAGAGCTCGCACAGGAAATTAAACGCTTCCTATAAGATAAGCTTATAGATGTTTCACTTCCTTAGGTTCTTGGTTGAAATCAAGCACTGCAAGTCTATATTGAACTTAACCTGAAGTACCTTAATCCTTTTTTGCGTGGGAAGTCGGATAGGTCATAAGCATCATTGAACTACACCTCTTTTGAGTACCTGTGTCTTTTTTTTTTCGAACCGAGCTGGCCATTGCCAGCTTCTTTTTTTTTTTCTTGAGTACCTATGTCATGTCAAAAGTGACGTTTCCTGAAAAAATAGGCACACAATTTTATCACCGAAAAGAGAAAATTATTTGTTTCATATGCCATTGCTTCTTCCCAAACTTACCCTGTTGCTATACCATATCATCAGTAATTCAGTATGCGTCCAATTGACCCTTCTATTCAATCCTGACAACTCTTAAAGTTGACAATAATCTGAACCTTGCTGTTACAGGAGCTGCTTGTCAACATCCCTGAAGAAAAAATTCGAGAAGCCCTCAAAGTTATTCTTGGTATCTGACTCTACAAAGATATATTTAATGCCTCAAAATTTCATCACATGATTTGAAATATCTAACTCTTTTCCTTGTTTCGATCAAATTCAGATGTAAGGAATCGACCGGTGCTCATCCACTGCAAGAGAGGCAAGGTAGCTTTTATCTATTCAGCATTGAACATTTGTACAGTCCATATCTTCCATTTTCTTGAAACCTTTTGCTACATGTGAATTCGACAGTTCACTGAAATTTCACATGTTTCAGCACCGGACTGGCTGCGTGGTGGGATGCCTGAGAAAGTTGCAGAAGTGGTGCTTGACTTCAGTTTTTGACGAGTACCAGCATTTTGCGGCGGCGAAGGCGAGAAGTACTGATCAGAGATTCATGGAGCTCTTTGACACATCCAGCTTGATGCATCTGACGGCCTCACAGTGTTAACCGAACCGAATGTTTTTTTTTCATATCCGGTCCCGATCTATAACCATGCTGGCTATCTAGCAACATATTGCCATGTTGCTATTGAAACAATTCATCAGAGAATAATGTTAGAACCATCAGAATCCTCATAAAAGTATCCATCAGAATACAAGGCCTTCCTCTTTTTGTGTACTTTAGATCTAGTAGTCGCAGATTCTGATAATTAGAATGAGCATTGGAACTTTGGAAGCTGGATACTTGAACTCATGGCATCATTAACATATTTCTTCCTCGACGCAGAAATTTAGGATCTGTACTCTTCCGAAATCTGACAGGAATGTGCAACAGCAAAACATCTCCTTTTGGTGCAAAAATTACCTGTTACAAGGATGGATTGCACTGAATGCTCGCTACTCCTGCACTCCAGCCTCCTGTGTCCTGACTCCTAACCAAAAGGAGCATCAAATTTAGAACGAGGAAAAAAGTGAAAATTTCTCTCTCCATAGTCCAGACGAATCATGGGGCAATCTTAACAATGAGGAATAAAAACACGAAGAAAAGGAATATTAGAAACTGGGAGTAGAACATGAATAACAGAAGAAAAGGGCATCATTGGACTGCATCCTTCAGCCTTCAAGAAAGATCTTGATTCAGTTTCAAGTCGCGATGGCAACGAACAGTTTAGATTCAAATTTGCAGATTATTTGGATCGAAGCCTGAACAGCGAATACGGAATACCAACCTTTTCCGGCCTCTGCAAACCTGGTTCTCGCGTTCTCCGTCGGATCCCGCGATCGGACGGTCCACGCACTACCGGCTTAGACACGTGGATGGGCCTCAATGATTTTGAACTAACATACTGGCCCTTTGGCCCATACAGGTGGATGGGCCAGGATTTGGGCCTATCCAAACAAGGCCTTGGGCTGCAGATTGTGTCAGCGTATAACCAAGTTGGATCGCTACCAGCAGCGATCCAATTATCCAAAAATGAACTTGGATTGCTAGCGATTAAATGAACGGTAGATGCGGGCTACGCACCCAAATCCAACGGTCCAAGTATGCACAACAAGCCCTATAAACTAATCCAATACCACGCTGGCCGCGGCACAGAGAAGTGAGGAGTCCCGAGACCGGGGGCCGCCAGGCTCGCCACCCACCTCCGCTCTCCAACCCTAGGCTCCGGCGATGGCGCCGAAGCGCTTCGCTCCCTTTCCGTCGTCGCCGCCCCCTCCGGTTGCCTCCTCGGAGGAAACCGGCTCTGGCTCGGACTCCTACGAGTCGGAGGAAGAGGAGACTCCCCTTCCTCTGCCTGCACCCGTGGTCTCCGACAAGGGCGAGGAGTCCGACTCTTCCGACGACGAGGGGGAATCGGAGGAGGAGGATGATGAGGACATGGTACGCTCCTCTGCTACCAAGAGCAGGCCTCCACAGCCGGAGAATCGCGAGGAAGATGATTCCTCCGACGAGGAAGAGAGCGAATCGTCCGAATCCGACAAGGCGCCGCAGCTGAATCCGGCTCCGAAGCAGGGGGCGGAGGAGAATGGCCCGAAGATCTCGTCGCCTAAGAGGCAGGCTTTCCAGCGCATCTGGTCGACCGAGGACGAGGCGCGCATCCTCGAGGCGCTAGCGGCGCACCGCCGGGAGCACGGCGCGCTGCCGCAGATCGACGGGCTCGTCGCCACCCTCGCCGGCAGCCTCGACAAGCCAGAGTACGGCCGCAAGGAGCTCCAGGTGAAGGTCAATACCCTCAAGCGCCGGTACGAGACCACCGCCAAGAAGGCCGAGCTCCCGAGCCGTCACGACCGCCGGCTCTTTGACCTCTCCAGGAGCGTCTGGGGCAGCGAGGCGGCGAACGGCGCCGTGAGGGAGTTCGGCGAGATGTGCGAGCTGTACCCGCACCTTGCTGAGGAGGTGAAGGCGTTGGAGGCGGCGCACCCAGGCTTGTTTAAGAAGGACTTCGGAAAGCTCGACGACGACAAGGCGCGCGCACTGGACATGAAGATCAAGAAGCAGAGGATTGCCGAGATAACGCTGGTGCTGCGCCGCGGCGATCTGACCAAGGAGGTGACCAAGGTGCTCACTGAGCTGGTCGAGTGACCAGGTGAGCTGAACAAGTGAACAGTAGTACCTCGGCATTCCTTACCATGGCGTCAAAGTGAACCGGTTATTACCTGCAAACTATATCGTGAACAGTAGCTTTACCTGCAAAATTTTTCACCTTATTAGTGATGGAGTTGGATATTCTGTGTTCTTGCTTAGGTAGTTTGGTCATCATCACCGGAGATCGTGCAGCTCGTTTTTGGTGTGTCTTGTCAGTTCAGATAGATCCAGTGCTGAACTCTTGGCTCTTTTGTAGACTGAAACTCCCGTCCTCGTTAAGTCTGGGTTAGTGTGGGCAGCGTGTTTCTGCCCAAGCCTGAGGTAGTCCGATATCACAACCTTTCGCGTGATCAGTGATCATCTCTGGCTGACATCTCCTGGATGAAATCAATCCAAAAAAACAGAAGGCTTTGGACCAGATGGCCTGTAATCAGGGTTCACAATTCTAACATTTTTTGCTCAAATTTTGTGAAAACCGGACGTTTCATCGTGGGGCGAAAGCAAATTCTGCTGGAATTTCCTAATAGTTTCAGAATTTTTCAAATTTGATTTGGAAAATTATGAAAAAGATAAAAAAATCCTATAAACAGTCCTGTATTTGTAGCACATACTGGCATAAAAAATTGTCAAAAAATATAGAAGGTACATGCTTTTTGTACAACAACTGAATTAGAAAAAAAAAGACGTGTGTTGATTGTGGATGCACTTTATATTGTGGACTTTAAACTATGCTGTTCATGCACTTTACAATATGTATTGATTGATATTTGGTATATTTGGTTATGCGGATTTAATTGTCAATGATATGGGCTTTAATTATTTGTGTATTTGTGTTCATGAATATACATTTCACTTATTCTCAATGTGAGGCTATCCAAATTATAGGGAAGGTCATGCCAAATTTCTTTATTAATTTCTCACATTTTCCCACGTATTTCCACAATTTCCCCATTTTGATATCGTTTTTCCCACCATACTACATTTTTCCAGATTTTATCGCCATAATTTTTCTCAATGTTCAAACATTTTACCTCTATTTTACTCATTTTCAGGAAACAATTAATTTTCGCGCCACCCTTTTGCTTTTTGGCAAACTCAAACGGTTTTTCAATGATTTTGTTTGTTTTCAAAACGTGGGAACCGTGGTTTCCCGTTACAAGTTCAAGTTTTGGTTTCTAAATTTTGTCCAAATTTTGATGGTTTTTGCTGAAACCGTTATACCTCCGCGGGGGTTTGTTGGGTGGTGGGATTGGGACCTCGATTGGAAATGTAAACCCGGCCTGCAATACGGTGCAGTCTTACACAAGGCAGACACATTACAGGTCTTGAGCAACTAGTCGATGAGTTGAATCGCTGCAGGTGCGAGCAGTGAAAGCAGCAGCAGTGAGCTCATCCTGAATTCGTGTGGTGGCCACGGGCTCACGTACCGGCTCAGGTATTTCACATGGCATCCATGGCCAATTGGCCATGGAGATGGATTAATACAATTGGATGATTCTCCTCTAAGAAATTTTCTAACAGACTGTTAGTGACGGTAGTGGCTGTGTCTCTCACGATAACAACGGAACATCATTTAACCACACCCACTTGTTCACTCGTTCAGTGCAGCGTTGTTACAGCCCACAAAGCAACCGAACCAACACGTCTCCAACCAACACTCCCGATTGGTTTAGTTGGTGACGCGTCCGTCCGTTCGCCCACCTGAGAAAGTTCTCGCCCGGATTAAAGCAAACCAAACTACTCAGATTAAGGGAGCGTTAGCTTGAGGGTTTTCGATGGATTGTAAGTCAATTATCATATAATTAATTAAGTATTAACTATTATAAACTTAAAAAATTAAATCTATTTGATTTTTAATATACTTAATTTTTTAAAAAAACACACCACACTTAGTAGTTTAAGAAACATATTTATGAGAAAATAAGCCACCCAGAAGCAGTTTCGAAACAATGCCTAAACTCATGTGTTCCATTTGGAGACGGCAAATTTTGGTTTCCTTTCCCAAAGGAACGGAGACGTAGGGACTATTTAGTAGAGCTTCAGATTCTATAATTCTGATCTTGCGATTCTGATTTTTATGGGGATTTTGTAAATTCTTATGGAAATTTTTAATTTTCATTTGCTGGATTCTTAAAGAAGCCATCTTTTACCTGATTCTCTATTTATATGTAAAATTAAGAATCACAATGGATCGATTCGACTGAGAATCGAGAATCGAGGAAATTTTTTTACCTATTTAACTTAGCTCTAATTGATGCGATTAAGAATCACACCGACAATCCCACCAAACGCGCCCGTAGTTGCCGTCGTCGACGAGTCGGTGCGTGCCTCCCTCGCGTAAGCACATCGATCGCAGGCAGCGTCCGTCGGGTGAGGCCGCCCGCGGCGCCGCGAGGCTCCCCGACGTGTTCTCCTCCCACCCATACACCCTTCCTCTCCCACGCCCACAGAACCCAATTCCCTCAAGGCGCTCTCCCTCCCACACACACCACACCACCTCCACCTCCACCTCCACCTCCACCTCCACCACCCACCCCCGTATGCAATTATTCACGCCCGGTCGCCTCCACCGCCGCCGCCGCCGACCGCTCGACTCCCCAGCGCAGCGCAGCCTCCTCCTGCCCCATGGGTGACTCCTCGGTGGCCGGCGCGCTCGTGCCGTCGGTGCCCAAGCAGGAGCCCGCGCCGTCCGGGGACGCGTCCACGGCGGCCCCCACAGCGGCCGCGGCGGCGGAGGAGGCGGGGGCGCGCGCCTCCGCGGGGGATGGGGAGGCCACGGCCGATAGGGACCTCCTCTGCCCGATCTGCATGGCGGTCATCAAGGACGCCTTCCTCACCGCCTGCGGGCACAGCTTCTGCTACATGTGCATCGTCACGCACCTCAGCCACAAGAGCGATTGCCCCTGCTGCGGCAACTACCTCACCAAGGCGCAGCTCTACCCCAACTTCCTCCTCGACAAGGTTCGTTTGCTCGCTCTACTTACACACTCGCCCTAGGCCCTCGAGTGCTCGATTCCATATGCATTGAATTGGCCGTGACTTCGATATTCTGCCGACCGATTGGGATGTATAACCTAGTATCAAAATATTATTAATTGAAATGTGACTCGATGGTACAGCGCTGCCACTGCGGTTTCATATACCTTCGGATGTGGCTTGGGAAGTTGGGATATGATCATACCAGGCGAGTATAGCCAATTTTAAGAATGTACGCTGATTCGTTTGTAGCAACTATTGAACAGCATAAAACGCTTGTGCTGCGGTTTTTTGTGCTATAGTTTGTGGTAGCAAGTTTCCTGGTTAAATAGTTCAGTTTTATTTGACTTGCACGGTACATGGTTTGTTGTAAATGCAAGTTTTTGTTTAGAATCATCAGCAACTCAGCAGTAGTTCCGTGTCTGTTCTGATTGTCAATGCCAGCTATGTAATTTGCTCATTGCTATGGTTCTTCTCTAGTTATGTTTAAACTTCAAATAAGCTGTACTGTTTTATGTGACATGGTTCCCTTGCGGTGCTGATTTACTGTGGCCCCTGCTAGAAGAAACCTCTATGCTTACTGGTTAATTGATACTGGCATTATATAAATGTATCTCTAAGTATGTTTATCACATTTGTGTCTGAATAGGTCTTGAAGAAAATGTCGGCTCGCCAAATTGCAAAGACAGCATCACCGGTCAACCAATTTCGGTATGCACTCCAACAGGTTAGTCACTTCATGTGTTGCTTTTGAAAGTATACTTTTGGTAGCTCTTTAAACATAGTGGTATGCACCTAAATGGTTTTATGCACTGTGAAAATTTTGTTCGAGTAAACATAGTTACTGGAATGGATGGTTGTTTGTGTACCTTAGTTGTGGTTGTGATCTTCAGTTCACAATTAAGTTCTACAGTGTACAGGCTTTTCTCCTGCATCCATTGTAGAATCCAAGTTGTTGTGACCCCTATCAAAGTATCTTTTGTTCCTCTGCTCTTACAACCACATTATCTCTCTCGTCCTCTTAACTGTTATAAGCTGGATGATAAACCAAATGCCACTGAAGATAGATTTGCATTATCACGGTCGAAATGGCATCTTTGTAAATGGGAGTCTAGTAATGCAATCGCAAGTTTCTCCTGCCAATATGCTTTGCTGGTTCTCTTTATCACTTAGTAACAACTTGATGAGTTGGTTAATTTTATATTTTCACCACAAGGGTATCTTTGTTCCTCTCTTTTAACCACAGTCACCCACTCTTTTTCTAAACAAGTAACAGATGAATGGTGACTGAAGTCCCGAACACTGTAATATGTTTTAGTTTAATTTTTCTTTCTTTTCTAGGGAAATGATATGGCGATTAAAGAACTAGATAGTCTTATGACTTTGATCGCGGAGAAGAAGCGGCATATGGAACAACAAGAGTCAGAAACAAATATGCAAATATTGCTAGTATTCTTGCACTGCCTCAGAAAGCAAAAGTTGGAAGAGTTGAATGAGGTTTGTCTATAAAGATTTTATGTTATGCAGGTTCTTTTTTTCTTGCTAATTAAAACAACAACAAAAAAATCTTTTTTCTGATGTCTATTCTTTCTAATGATATTAACCTCTTTTTACACAGATTCAAACTGACCTACAGTACATCAAAGAAGATATAAGTGCTGTGGAGAGACATAGGTTAGAATTATATCGAACAAAAGAAAGGTACTCCATGAAGCTCCGCATGCTTTTGGATGATCCTGCTGCATCAAAGATGTGGCCCTCACCTATGGATAAACCTAGCAGTCACTTTCCTCCCAACTCTCGGGGACCACTTAGTACATCAAATCCAGGGGGTTTACAAAATAAGAAGCTTGACTTGAAAGGTCAAATTAGCCATCAAGGATTTCAACGGAGAGATGTTCTCACTTGCTCAGACCCTCCTAGTGCCCCTATACAATCAGGCAATGTTATTGCTCGGAAGAGGCGAGTTCAAGCTCAGGTTTGTTTCTTCTGTTGTGCGCTTGATAGTTTGTTACCATATTGGAAGCATGTAAACAACGTAGAGTAGGCACATATATATATATTTTTTCTTGTTCTGATGTAAGATGAAATGATCAGTAATCCCATGCCATTGTTATTATCTAATGCTATGAGGCATATTGCAGTTTAATGAGCTTCAAGAATACTATCTGCAAAGACGGCGTACTGGAGTACAATCACGTAGGCTGGAGGAAAGAGACATAGTTACAATAAATAAAGAAGGTTATCATGCAGGACTTGAGGATTTCCAGTCTGTGCTAACAACATTCACACGATATAGGTCTGCTGATTATTTGCCTTTGTAACACAACATGTTCATAGTGATGGCTATGCTTTTTATTTGCCTTATCATGCTTTTGTTCTCTGTCATGTATGCTCAGTCGCTTACGTGTAATTGCGGAACTAAGACATGGAGATCTGTTTCACTCTGCAAACATCGTATCAAGGTGAGCACTTGTACAAAATATGTGCCTTCTGTTCTGTAGTTTGATCCCAGAAGAATATATATTTCCTGTGCTTCAACATGATATTGCCAACAAGGATGATGTCATAGGAATCCTCAGGCCAACGGTGGGGCTGAGGATAGAGTGTGGGTTGGAGGGTGAAGGTCTATATTGCTCCTATCAGTCAAGCTTCAACTGTGTTCTATCAGCAAACATATCTACTAATCTTTATTGCTGGCATTTACAACGAATTACAAGGAACAAAAAGTTTGTGTCTGGTTTGTGGGTGGCTGGGTGCATAATGTTCATTTCCTTGTCTATCTGTAGTCTTATATGCTTTTCACTGACCTACCTTACATGAAAATAGGGAATCACATTGATATTTCTTAAATGCAGCATCGAATTTGATCGTGATGATGAGCTATTCGCTACTGCTGGAGTCTCAAAGCGCATCAAAGTCTTTGAGTTTTCTACAGTAGGTTTCTTTTTCAGGAAACTTTTGCCATAGCTATATGCCTATATATTTTTTGAAATTACTCAAATTTGGCCTGTCGTGTTTTGTAGGTTGTTAATGAACCATCAGATGTGCATTGTCCAGTTGTTGAAATGGCTACTAGATCTAAACTTAGCTGCCTTAGCTGGAACAAGTACTCAAAAAATGTTATAGCAAGCAGCGACTATGAGGGTATAGTAAATGTTTGGGATGTCCAAACCGGCCAGGTATACTTGGTCTGTTCCACAGTTCATTTTCCACACTTGTGTTATTTCAATCTAGGATTCACAGTATTTATGGATTGCTTCTTTAGAGTGTGATGGAGTACGAAGAACATGAAAAGAGAGCATGGAGTGTTGATTTTTCTCGTACAGAACCCTCAATGCTAGTATCTGGGAGTGATGATTGCAAGGTATTTGAGAATTTCAATGTTGCAGTTACTTTTGCTATTCCCAAAAGCAAGAAAACTTCATATTAGTTCTCAAAATACAGTAAAAGATGAATATGTTGCAATGTTATGCAACATGCTTCGGTGGTATTTTATTTTATCAATTTTGCATGCCCTTGTTTTATAATGGTACATTCTTCTACCTTGGCTATCCTTGCCTCATTGAATGCATAGATGGGAGTATCTGTACTGCAGTATACCTAATGGAACCTACTGCTGTGTATGCTAGGTCAAAGTGTGGTGCACAAAGCAAGAAGCAAGTGCCATCAATATTGATATGAAGGCCAATATTTGCTCTGTCAAATATAATCCTGGCTCAAGCCACTACGTTGCAGTATGTTCTTTTGATTTTCTTGACTCATATATCAAATATATGATTTGTTTACTTACCAGATGTTACATTATTGCAGGTGGGTTCTGCTGATCACCATATTCATTATTTTGATTTGCGAAATCCAAGTGCACCGGTCTATGTTTTTGGTGGGCACAAGAAAGCTGTTTCTTATGTGAAGTTCCTGTCCACCAATGAGCTTGCATCTGCATCAACCGATAGCACATTACGGTTATGGGATGTCAAGGAAAATTGCCCTGTATGTGTCATTGAGATCTTTCTTGCACTGCAATAATGATATTATATTTTTGCCTCTTGTGCATCTATAACTTATGGAAAGTCGTGTGTTAGTATATGATCTATTTCCTGGAAAAAAAAATATTTTTTGACCAAGTGTAAAAAAAAACTATTCAAGAAGTTATGTTGTTTTCCTAAAAATTCTGATCTCGAAAAACCTCAGTGAGGTCTGAAAATTCTTGGATAATAGTATGTGTTTTTCCCTTTATTTTTATTAGCCCATCTATTAGTCTGTCTTGGTTTAGTTGTTACTTCATGCTAGGCTTGAAAAAAGTGTCTGTGGAAAACCCATATTGTTGGCCTTTTTTAAAGGGTTCCCTTTTTCAGGTAAGGACATTCAGAGGGCACAAAAATGAGAAGAATTTTGTTGGGCTTTCTGTAAATAACGAGTACATTGCCTGTGGGAGTGAAACAAATGAGGTTTTCGTTTACCACAAGGTAATTGCAAGCTTTATTGCCTGCTCTTGTTCCTGTGTCAGCGATTCAGCATCATGTGCCATGCTAATTAACTGAGAAGATTGATCTCCTATGAATCCATTTACCGTTCTGACTTCAAGTAACTCTGCACCATGCAGGCTATCTCAAAACCTGCTGCCAACCACAGATTTGTATCATCTGATCTTGATGATGCAGACGACGATCCTGGCTCTTATTTTATTAGTGCAGTCTGCTGGAAGAGCGATAGCCCTACCATGTTGACTGCTAACAGTCAGGGCACCATTAAAGTTCTTGTGCTTGCTCCTTGATGAAGTTCTCGTGCTTGCTCCTTAATGAAATGAGTGGCTTTCATGAGATCCCTAGATAGCTTGTATATTTGATGTATACAGTCGTTTCCTTTTCGTGCCATTATACCCCCAAAATGGGAGCGGAGGGATTGCTGATCTCCAGCATAGGGCGCAAAGTTTTGAAGGTAATCAGCTGACATAGGGTTTTCGAGGGCTCGAAATGTGCATAGTCCAGAATTCTCATGTATAGGTGTAAAACAGTCAAGTTATTGATGATTTCATATGTAACGTGAGAAATGAACCTCAAATAAGCTTGTTTTCTACACATCGATGCTTACATTGGATTGAATCGTGGGAACTGGGAATACAAGCTGTGCTGTGCTGATTTCGGCAACACAACCAGTTTGTCGCACTTCTACTTATTAATAAGAATACTAGATTAACGGTATCGCCGTTTTTTAAGAAAACCATCAGCTAGTACGTTTATAGCTTTTAAAATGTCCAGTTAAAGTTGCACCGTTCAATTTTGGGGTGGTCTGTGCCACTTTCTTATTGTAAGCATATTTTTTAAATTGTTAAACGGTGTATTTCGTAAAAAAATCTATATAAAAGTTCTTTTAAAATTAAATAAATTATTTTTTTAATTTATAATAGTTAACCAATCACTGCCTTGTTTAAAAGTTGTAGCCGCTGCATCTGCCCTCTATATCTATCCCATTGATCGTACGCAGTGTCGATAGTGCATTATATTACACCTATTCACCTGTACTTTTTTTTACTGATTTAAGCTTTTTCCAGCATACGCAGTCTACTGGATGTGTCGTTTCTCCGGAGAAATTCGAAACCTGTTTTTTCAATCCTGCTCTCTTGAAAAGAACGATTTTTTAAATTCTCACGATCAAAATGGTTGCCTGTAAACTCCGCGTTTACCGCGCACCACGTTTGCAGTGCCCCAATGTTGAGCAAGTTTTCTCTACTTCCATCCTGCTTCCACCCACAGACAGACACAGTGGCTAGGCCGGCTCGGCTGCCGCATCGCAGCTTTTGTATCGGCTTACCCGTTGGGGCATTCAACCAACGTACAAGAGACAGAGAAAAAGGAGCAAGAGGCGGGTGGCCTTTCGAGCGCGCAAACGCCCCCGTGGGGTTTGCGCGCCCGAACCAACGGAGCAACGCACCACACCACCCACCAGCGTCCAGTCGTCCATCATCCAACACCCACAGCCCCCGCGCCAGCTGCGTCGCCGTGGGCCGCTGGTTTCAGCGACAGCCTGTTGGCGCCGCGCCGCTGCACGTGCCCAGCCGGCCGCCTCTCCTTCCGACGATGGCTAAGGATAGTTTGGAGGTGGGGAAAAGAAAAAAGATTAGATGAGTTATCAGTGTATGATTAACTAAGTATTAATTATTTTAAATTTAAAAAATAAATTAATATGATTTTTTAAAATAACTTTTATATAAAAAAATTTTATAAAAAACATACTGTTTAGTAGTTCAAAACTAGACTTGCTTATTTCATTAGGTACCTATCCCGTTGCTGAAAGAACTTGAGAGAAGGTGAAGATCTAGCAGGATCCATCTTAACGACGAACTAGACATAAAGAGAAATAGAAATTAATCATTTGATGTCTTATTGTTCTTCTCTCTTCTTAGAAGAAATAGACTCTCTTTTTAGAGTTTTCTTCTCTCACTCTCAAAAAACATGCTCAAAAAAACAATTAAATGTCTCCCATCGGCACCTTCGAATTGACCATGCCGTTTGCCGTTCAGGTTCACGGCTCCCTTTCTTCCTTCACCGGCGACGGGGGAATCATCCGCGGCTCGCGGGGAATCGTGCTACTAAAATCGGTGGATACCGACGTTAAAGTTCTAGTACTTTCGTGTGTGGAGAGCGTGATCTGCCGTAGTTCAGCTTCATGTGCACATTCTCGGCCGATTCAAAACGACGGTAACGTCGTAGCCTTGTGCTTTCACACGTCGTGCTTGTTGTCCTGGCACGAAAATCAGCGGTGAATCCGCCGAACAAGGGGGAAGCACAAGAAATATCTCTGGCCAAGAGTAGATTGGCATCTATCTGGGAGACCCGATTTGGCCGGTCGTGTTCTATTTCCAGCCATGGGTTGGCCGGTTTACAATTCCCAAATTTAACTATCTGGAATTGCACTTGCACTCTGATATTATTCGTGATTGCACTTGCACTCTGGTATTATTCGTGCATCTCCTTTTCTTGCTTTGACACAAGGGTTATCAACACATGAAAGCTCCACTGAAGAAGATCTAAACAAGCTGGGTGACGTCAAGAAAAGGTCCCAAAATAGAACTTCATGTTTGAATCCCCATTATTAAAGCTGCACTTTATCACTTTTATGTTCTCTTTGGGTTGCATTAGAGTGTAGCCATTAGTTCTTCCAAAGGGTCGACTCAGTTCGATACGGCGCTTTCGCTGTACTACAGTTCCATCTCGATTCGTTTGGATGTGATCGTCATATATTTTCTCTTCTAAATTGTGAAAAGCACAGAATATTCTAGCTCTTTCTCTGAGTAAAAGATTTGGCAACTTGACAAGTTTTTGGCATGTACCGAGTTTTCTTTCTTTATGAGACGAATCCGGCAGATGCTATGCATACGGTGTGCAGCAGTGATTGTGACTGAATGGATTCTTATGTAGAAGGCGTTTTCTTAAGCAGCTCTTCGCTTTCTCAAAGCTAGCTGGTATTCTGATGGGGATCTTTCTCTTATTTTGATTCAAGTGGAACAGCCTAGCTTGTACTTAGACGTTCATATATACATGCAGGCTGCGTTTAAATGGCTTAACTTATTTTGATACGTAAAACGAGATAAATCATTAGCATATGATTAATTAAGTTTTAATTATTATAAATTTAAAAAATAAATTTATTTAATTTTTTAAAGTTACTCCTATATATAAAGTTTTTATATAAAACATACCGTTTAGTTTTTACTAACAAAAATCAAAAAAATAGTCCAGCCCACTAGCTAGTTAGAACGCAGCCGCAGTGATGTATCCTGCACAAAACAAGAATATCATCAGAGTGCAAAATCTCTTGTGATCCATGTCCTTGCTGTGTTTGCTCTGTGTGGTGCATGGACGGTGAAATGGTCATCGGCTCATCGCCGTGTCTGGACTGGATCGACATCGAGCGTGGAAACAGCTGGAACCGTAACAGTCAACGGTACAGTAGAAAATGCAGAGAAGTGTACAGTTAATTAGCTCAATATTGCAATGCTACTGAGTGCTGGTACAGTGCAACGTGCAGAAGGAAGAAATTTCTGAACAGACAGGCCACCACTCTGTAGACTGTAATGATCTGCTTCGAACTGAACAAATTTGAGAGACGTGGACATTTCCCTCAATAATAGTACTCTCTTCTTTTTTAATAAATAATACCATTAACTTTTATCATAATGTTTGATATTTCGTCTTATTAAAAAATAGTGTAAATATGAAAAATATGAGTTATTTTTAAAGTTTCTTTAATAATAAACTAAGTCACAATAAAATAAACTATATTTACTTAAATTTTTTTAAATAAGACGAATGATTAAATGTCATATTAAAAATTAATAGTATTATCTATTAAAAAATGAAGCAAGCAGTACGCTCTTTCCTTAGAAAAGGACTTTTGGGTCGTTCTTTTTCTCTGGGGGATAGCTGAATCCACGAATATTACTATGATTTTGTCAAAAATATCGCAAATTGTCGTTTCAGAAACAGTGAGCCAGAATTCTGAAAAGTAGCCCTGGAGGAAACATGAGGTGCATGCGGGTGTTGCAGGCTAGCACCTGAGGAAAATTGAGCTAGGGGTAACACAGTAAAACTCAGTTCGTGTTCACTTTTTTTAATTAAAAAATCCGTTCTCTTTTCCACAGCGGCTACAGCGTAATAGTTCTCTCAGACAAAGGCAACAGGGTCACAGGGCTGCACCAGTTAGAAAACACTCTTACTACTAGTACTCTCCAAGGGAGCCTTCGAAGGTGTATGTTGAGACAAAAAATTTTACCGTATATAGAGATAAGTTATTAGCACATGATTAATTAAGTTTTAATTATTATAAATTTAAAAATAGATTTATTTGATTTTTTAAAGCAATTTTTAGATAGAAAATTAAAAAAAACACACCGTTTAGCAATTTAGTAAGCGTGCTCACAGAAAACGAGTGAGTTTTTATTCTCTCCCTGTACCTTGGAAGGCTCCCTAAGGGCACCCACAAGGGTGGGTCGACTCATCGAGGCCACGTACACCCGTGTCAGTACATAGTCGAGTTAATCTTTAGCGATGTCCGACTCTTCCTGTGGGCCAAATGAATAAAAAAATCGTATCGCTCTCATGAGCCAGGCACTCGCGCGAGGACCTGGAGCTTTCCGTCCCCTTCCTCATGCTTTCTTCTTTCCGCATCCTTTCTTCACGAGAATGCACACATGGCGCATCTAGATCTGGATCCGCATGCATCCTCCTCACCTCCCCACATCGCCTCCTCCTCTGCCCTTTGCGCGCGTTGGGCCTCTATCTACAGCGGCCGGTCACCTGCCGAGGCGTGGGGGACCTGTCCTCAGCGGCACGGCGAGGCACGGTCTCCAAGTAGGGCGCAGGCGGAGGGGTGCTTCAAGTAGCAGCTGCCGGCTGGTCGTCGCGGTCGGTTGCGTAGATGGAGGCTAGGCCTCCACCCCGCGGCTGGCGCAGGAGGCTGCTTTAGCTTGTTTGCGTCGAGGTGAGCTACTTTCTCGATCTGTTAGCGGATGGGCGTCGGGAGCAGAGCACTCGGAGCAAATTTGGGTCCGAGTGGTAGGGATAATCTGGGCTTTTGTGCATGCTCGTAGAGGATTTGGTGTAGGCCGATGCACATCTGGTGTGTGGAGTTAATTTGTGCATGGTCGTAGGGATAATTTGATATTCTGGTAGGTTTAATTTATACATATTAGAATATTTGTTTCTTTTTCAAAACGTTTGATCTGATCTAATGTTGGCTATGGGAAAAAAATGGATAATGGAAACTAAATGGGACAGTATAATTTATTTTGCATCTAGCTATTACAATCATTGAATTGCTGAAACTAAATGCGTATACTATGATTGAAAGACTAAATTGGGTATTACAACAAAAAAAACACCATAGAAACATGTCCTATACGAACATAGATTATTCTAAGACAGACTAATCAGTATCCTGATCTTAATTACTTCCATATCTTTGCCATATATATTCTGTCAAGTCAGCCTTCAGGCGACGATGCATAGGCCTGTCATGAATAGCTGTGTTTATCTCGAGCATCGCAGCAAACTCGTTAATTGGCCCATGACGATAATTGACCAAGACAGTAGAGTTTGTTTGATCATAGTTGTGATCATTGCGAGCCCCATAAGAATCTCATTCATCCTCTACGATCATGTTGTGCAATATAATACAAGCATACATGATCTGAAAAAGTGCTTCCCTAGTCCACATACGTGCTGGGTTACGTATAATAGCAAAACGAGCTTGTAAGACACCAAATGCACATTCCACATCTTTTCTTACTTCTGTTTGTTTGATGGCAAAAAGTTTATCTTTCTCACTTAAAGGCTTAGGTAATGATTTCACAAATGTCGCCCACTCAGGATAAATTCCATCCGTTAGGTAGTAGCCCATGTTATGTTTATTGCCATTAACCATAAACTGAACTTCTGGAGCTCTTCCTTGCAACGCTTCTGTGAATATTGTTAATTGATTCAACACATTAATATCATTGTTTGAGCCTGCAGTACCAAAAAAGACATGCCATATCCAAAGGTCATGTGAAGCAATGGCTTCTAGCATGACAGTGGTCTTTTTATAATCACCACGAGTGAATTGCCCCTTCCAGGCCACTGGGCAATTCTTCCACTGCCAATGCATACAATTAAGGCTTCCCAACATTCCCGGAAAACCTCAAGCTTCCCCCACTTGAAGCAATCTCTGAATGTCATCCATGTTAGGCCTTCTAAGGTATTTTTCAGCATATATGGCTATCACTCCTTCACAGAATTTATTCAAGCATTCAATGATTGTAGTTTCAGCAATTCTCAAATTTTCATCTCACATGTCTGCACAAGTTTCATAGGCCAACATCCGCATAGCAACTATGCACTTATGCAAAGGTGAGAAGCCTAACTTACCGGTAGCATCACTTCTTTGCTGAAAGTAAGGTGACCAATCACTGAGTGGTTGCACAATTTGGAGGAATAGATGGCGTCTCATTCGATACCTCCGTCTAAACTGCTCATCAGTATAGACTGGTTTGGTGGAGAAGTAATCTCTAATCAACCGGTTGTGACCAACTTCACGATCTCTTACAATGTATCTTCGAGAAAGCCTTTGATGTTGACTCGATTCACCTCTCTGTTGCTTTTCTATTTGATCTGCAATTTGTGCTACAATCTGGTCTTCAATTGGATCATTGATAAATTCCCAAATGGCCTCAATAGGGGTAATAGGGGGAAGAGCATGAGGGGGGCTAGATGACTCTTCAGAAGAGTTGAACTGGGAGTCTGAATCTGAATCCATTTGTGTGGCTGAATGTTGGTGTGGGTGGGGTGGGATGGGATGGGGGACTTCTGTCTACTAGAGGGAGCATTTAACTTTTATAGTGGTACATAGCACAACATCCAGTGCATAGAAAAATCCCAACGGCTAGTTTCACCAACAACTAGTTTTTAACAACTACTTCTTAACAGCTAGTTTTTAACAGCTACTTCCCAACAGCTGTTTCACAACTTTCTAGACAGTAAAAGCTAGGCTGAAACTTTCTACAAGGTCACTGTCTGAATAACAGAGGTAAAGAAATACATTTCAGACAACATCTGATACATTGATGCAGATAGTGCATCTAAGATATAATGGCATTTACTAATCGTTAGAAAGATACAATGGCACAATGCCATAACTAATCACTAGACAAGATACATTGATATAACACAATCAGTGCATCTAAGATTACATTAGAAAGATACATATTGCATCTAAGATTCATTACTAATCAGTAGAAAGATACATTGGCACAATGCCATAACTACTAGAAAAGATACATGGTGCATCTAAGATTCATCTTCGGGGAATAATTCGTTAGTTAAGCATTTCAACAGAATGTCATGTCCAGCTTTTTGTTCAGCACTAAAATTTGTTGTATCAACAGTAACCAACTTTATGTATTTATTTAATTTCTTGTCCTTGATCTTCTCTTTATCTGCTGCAGCTTGTTTAGCAATGGCTTTAGCATGCTCACTTGTTGCTTCAGCCATTTTTTCAATTGCTTCTAATTTCTTCAGCTGAAAATCATTGAAAGAGTTCTCTATATCACTTGACAGGTAGCCATCCGAGCAATGTGATGATACTTTCCCTATTCCTTTTCTTTGTGCTTTAGCTGCCTTCTGTCCAATAGGGCGACAATTTACTGTAGCACTTGCTTCGTCTGTATCTTGATTTGAAGAAGAAGTGTAAGCTCCAGATGTATTTAACTTTGTCCTTTTATTCTCTCATAATGGATATACTCTATCCCATTTAGGTTGATCATTCACTTCTCTCCACCAATATTCCAATAGGAATGGCTTATGTGAATTTTCACTGCTGAAAACTTTATGAGCTCTCACCAATATTTGTTCATCTGATTCATCACTAGCATGTGCATTTTTTATTTTATTCCAACATTGATTGAACTTCATTACTATAGGTGCATACCTGTTCCAGTGATTTTTCAACACTGCCGCTGTCCTTCGCTGGTCTTTGGGTGAATGCTTGTTGTATTCTTTGGTGACATCTTTTTAATAGTGATCATATTTCTTGTCAACGCCTTGTACTGGATCATTGGAGTTGTTCAGCCATACACGTACTAGCCTTAGGTTCTCCTCCTTACTCCATAATCTGCGTCTAGATTTTTGATTTTCTTCCTCTGAACTGCTCTCACTCTGCTCTTCATTGATAACAGGAACTCCATGTGTTGGCTGAGGAACAGAGATGGGAGAACCAGATTCATCACCATGTGAACCACTACCACCAATACCTCCAAACAAGGCACCTGAACCAACCGGAGATGATGGATCACCGGCCATACCAAATCTAAAACTTCCTTGCTGGAACTGTCCCAAACCTTTATGGTAAGGAGTACCATAGTAGCTTGATGTGCCACGAAACTGCTGGTAGCCTAGTTGAACCCCAGAAGAATTGAAATGATATGGATAATGGGATTGTTGAATGGGTGCATGTGGTGGTGGTCGAAAATCATGATTGTATTGAGATGGAGGGAAACTTTGATACTGCTGGTTGTAGTCACTTTGTGATCCTTGGAATTCTGGGCTTGAGGTTGAGGAGTTCAACAAGCTTCTGAAGCTACCAGTTGAAGATGGGTCCATGTTTGTTTTTTGTCAAGTGGATTGGAGATCTGATTTGTATATGCTTGTGTTTTGTGAAATGGGGAGGAGATCTGAGCACTTTCTCTACTGCTTGTTTCAAGAACTGGAGAGGAGGGAGCACTTGTATCTTTTGCTTGTATTTTGTGAAATGTTGATGAGAATTGTGTTGTTCCTATATAGATGAATGAAACAACGGCTACCTTGACAACGGTCGGGTGGTTGGTTGTTAAATTCACTGTGCAAAAATATTATTTTACTTGGTATGAATCGGCTCATATTTGGTGGTCGGTTCCTGACGCACTGCATGCACTGGTTTACTCCAGTGGTCTTTGCATCGACTCATGCTAATTAAAATAATCCCATGAGTCGCTTTAAAAGCACCACTGGAGAAGCCCTAAGGGTGCATTCAAGAATGATGGAAACAGTGAAAACTCCTCCTCGTTTTTCTTGAGCACGTTTTCTAAACTGTTAAACGTTGTGTTTTTTGCAAAAAAAAAAATTATATAGAAGTTGTTTTAAAAAATTATATAAATACATTTTTCAAATTTGTAGTAGGTAATACTCAATTAATTATACGCTAATGGCTTATCTCGTTTTATGTTATCTTTGTTTTTTTCTCTTCACTCGTCTTCAAACTCACCCTAGATAATGTGCAAACAATAATTCTAGACAGGAAATGGTAGATATTTAACCAGCTACATAGGATTAGCACATAGACCTAAAGCTAAGTGAATAAAAGTGTCAGCATCACATTGTCGACAAACCATATTTGGCACCCCACGTTTCTGATGGCGAGTTAAACACTTGAACTTCAGTAACCGGAGGACGGTTGTTGCATGTATCTCGCAAAACACCGAGGTGCTGTTTCAATTGGTTGTTGAGGCTGGCTTATAAGCCACGCATAAAATACAAAATATTATTGACATATAGTTAATTAAGTATTAGTTATTACAAATTTAAATGATAGATCTATTTAATTTTTAAGATATTTTTATATAGAAAATTTTAATAAAAAACACAATGTTTAAACATTTTGAAAAGCGTACAAGCAAAAAGTCGCCAATAACCTGTTTCGAACACCCTGCAAACCCATAAAAAGAGAGATCTCTCAAGAAATCAAAGATGGCATGCAGTGGCAGAGTCGCCAACTGGGGAAGGCTGGACTCCAGAAGCTTTGCTACTAGCTAGTAGTCTCCTCCTGCCTGCCTGCCTGCCTCCCCACTGGACCGGAGGAGGCCTTGGTCCATTTGGCCCTTGGCGATGGCGCGAGGCAACTCCTGCTTGGAGTCGGCCGGCTTTGGGATCTTGAGAAGATGCAGCTACAGTGTGCAGCTGCTGCTGCTGAAAGAAACCAGCAAGTGAGAGAAGTATCCTCCTAGCTTCCCACCGGTTACTTGGCCATTGGAAAATGCCATGCGCCAAGCCATTGTTAATTACTGCTTCTGCTGCTAACTTTGGGTTTAAGTCAATCATTTGGTTTCATTTCATTTTGGATGGGAAAGTATCTTACTACTATCTTATGTCTTGTGATAAGATACTCTTGCATAATGATTAGATTAATATTATTCTGTCTGGTTAATTAACTAAGGATTGGCGTATTACTGGTCATGCATTAAGGCCTTAGTTTATTTTAGTGTGTCGACTTAGAGAGAGAGAGAGAGCTGGGAGCCTGCTGTGCTTATGACTTTGTGCTCTGACTTTTGACTTAGTTATGTGAGAAAATGACGCAAGCAGAACTTGCCCTTACAGTAATTAAAATCACAGGGCGCCTGCTCTGTAGATCCCAGAGGCCATTTCCATAACTACAAGATTCATCTTACCCGGCTTCTCAAACTAATCAAGCAACTGTTAATCAACCAGTTCTGGACGATGCCCATAGGACGTTGCTGCATACTCATCCATCAGTTGCAAGTTTGCAACTGATAAAATACTTTTCCCTGACGCATGTCCTAGAACACAAGGGGAATCAACAGAATGATACTAAATTATGAGCTCCAAATTCCAATGCTCCATCGATCATAGCCAATGTAATGGAGGTCGGCTGGTCGAATTTGCCGATGCACATATGCATCCACCATGGAACGCGGGTCCGTGCCCTGGATTAGTATATCTTCGTTAATCATTCAGAGAAGCGTAAAGGAAGCAGGAAAGAAGCGACGAGAGTGTACAGGCAGGATCTCCAGTGGGGCTCGTGTGTCCATGAGCTCCCCAGGATTCACCTGGGCGAGGTCATTTCTCAGGGAAGCTGCATTTGGGGGTGGCTGGATCCGACAGGCAGCAAATGCCGTCTCCTTTTCTTGCACCTAAAGCTGGGGTTAATTAGTAGGTCAAAAACTTCCTTTTGAACATCGATCAACTAACCCCATCAGCGTGTGTTTAGCAGGACACGGCCACGGCATTTACCAAGAACGTATGCACGTGTCTGATTAACTGGAGGTTGAGCAGTCCGAGCTGCTAATTCTCACCAGACTTAACAATGCAAGTATGAAATACAGCAATATTGCAACAGTCTGAAGCTCTGAATTGTCTGGACAGCCAAAAAAAAAAGGTCTTTTTCTACGCGAGAAATTTAAAGGGCGTACTAGACGAGAGGCTGCTACAGGGAGATGCATGTCACTTCGTCGTTATAAATAATCTGGAAAATAAAGAAAAATCAGGCCAAATCCTCCCAGAAATCCATCGCCTGCCGCCTGCGCGTGTGGTGACGCCAGCTCGTGTGCTTTCGTGCATGCATCAGGGCAGAGGCCACTACTACGACCACCTCTTCCTCCTCCCCTTCCCGTCCCTATATAAACCCCGGACAACCACCTTCACGGCTTCCAAGAACGGATGCCATCCTGAGCATCTAGCTCGCGAGTGATCTCTGCACATAGCTGAGTAACCATAGCTACAAGTTAGAGTGTCCGCAAATTTGTAGTCTTGTATCACCTGCCGGCAACAATGGCGGCCTCGGTGGAGTATAAGCTGGCTCCTCACCCGTGGGCGAGCAATGCGCCGTCGAACAACCTCGACTTGTTCCCCTCCAACGGCGGCAAGCGCCGTTTGGGCTCCGACTCGGACTCCGATGATGATGATAACATACCACCGGACTGGAGGTCGCTGTACCACCCGCGCCTTGAGGTTGAGCCGCCCGTGAAGGATCCTCGTGATGAGGCCACCTCCGACGCGTGGGTGCGGCGGCACCCGGCGCTCGTCCGGCTCACCGGCAAGCACCCCTTCAACTCCGAGCCGCCGCTGCCGCGCCTCATGTCGCACGGCTTCATCACGCCGGCGCCGCTCCACTACGTGCGCAACCACGGGCCGGTGCCCAAGGCGGACTGGTCGACTTGGACCGTGGAGGTGACCGGGCTCGTGAAGCGCCCCGCCCGGCTCACCATGGAGCAGCTCGTGACCGGGTTCGAGGCCGTGGAGTTCCCCGTCACGCTGGTCTGCGCCGGCAACCGGCGCAAGGAGCAGAACATGGTGCGCCAGACCGTCGGCTTCAACTGGGGCCCCGGCGCCATCTCCACCTCCGTGTGGCGCGGCGTGCGGCTGCGCGACGTGCTGCGGTGGTGCGGCGTCATGGGCGCCTCCGCCGGCGCGGCCAACGTGTGCTTCGAGGGCGCCGAGGACCTCCCCGGCGGCGGAGGGTGCAAGTACGGCACCAGCCTGCGCCGCGAGGTGGCCATGGACCCCGCCCGCGACGTCATCCTCGCCTACATGCAGAACGGCGAGCCGCTCACGCCCGACCACGGCTTCCCCGTGCGGGTCATCGTCCCGGGCTTCATCGGCGGCCGCATGGTGAAGTGGCTCAAGCGGATCATCGTCGCGGACAAGGAGTCGGAGAGCTACTACCATTACCGCGACAACCGTGTGCTGCCGTCTCACGTCGACGCCGAGCTCGCCAATGCCGAAGGTAAGCATCGACGTCAAACACACGCAACACGCATTGGTACATCGATCGCGCGTACGTGACCGTGATCTTACCTTGGGTTTTTTGGATGTTGTGCAGCGTGGTGGTACAAGCCGGAGTACATGATAAACGAGCTGAACATAAACTCGGTGATCACCACGCCGGGACACGACGAGGTGTTGCCCATCAATGCGCTGACGACGCAGCGGCCGTATACGATGAAGGGATATGCATACTCCGGTAAGTCCCAAGCCACATTTCATCATCCAGTGATATCATGGTGTTTGTTTTGGGCTTCAGCCTGCTCGTTCCAAAAGCCCAATAGAACCACTTCATTCTCTGCTTGGGCCGTTGAAATATCTCATTCTCTCGCTACTAGTTCTTCCTATTGGGCCGTTCAAATCTTTGTACTGATGGTAACGAATTGCCATGGCAGGCGGTGGCCGGAAAGTTACACGGGTGGAGGTGACCCTGGACGGCGGCGAGACGTGGCAGGTGTGCAATTTGGACCACCCGGAGAGGCCGACCAAGTACGGCAAGTACTGGTGCTGGTGCTTCTGGTCCGTCGAGGTCGAGGTGCTCGAGCTGCTCGCAGCCAAGGAGATCGCCGTCCGCGCCTGGGACGAGTCCCTCAACACACAGCCAGAGAAGCTCATATGGAATCTCATGGTAAGCAAGCACTAATCACCAGCAACACCATCGTCTTTGCAGGCTCACGGCATGTTACGACGACGGTGTGCTCAATGTTCGTTTGATTCATGTGTGCAGGGCATGATGAACAACTGCTGGTTCCGTGTGAAGACGAAGACGTGCCGGCCTCACAAGGGGGAGATCGGGTTGGTGTTCGAGCACCCGACGCAGCCGGGCAACCAGGGCGGCGGGTGGATGGCGCGGCAGAAGCATCTCGAGACTTCGGAGAGCGCGGTGGCCACGCTGAAGCGCAGCACGTCCACGCCCTTCCTCAACACGGCCTCCAAGCAGTACACCATGTCCGAGGTGCGCCGCCACACGTCGCCGGAGTCCGCCTGGATCATCGTGCACGGCCATGTCTACGACTGCACCGGCTTTCTCAAGGACCACCCCGGCGGCGCCGACAGCATCATGATCAACGCTGGTACCGACTGCACCGAGGAGTTCGACGCCATCCACTCGGACAAGGCTCGTGGCCTCCTCGAGATGTACCGCATCGGCGAGCTCATCGTCACCGGCAGCGACTACTCGCCGCAGAGCAGCAGTGGCGACCTCACGTCCATCGTCGAGAGCCCTACGGCGGCGCCGGCCGCGCCGGTGTCGACCGTCGCGCTGTCCAACACGCGGGAGAAGGTGCGGTGCCGGCTCGTGGACAAGAAGAGCCTGTCCTATAACGTGCGGCTGTTCCGGTTCGCGCTGCCGTCGCCGGACCAGAAGCTGGGGTTAGCGGTCGGCAAGCACGTGTACGTGTGCGCGTCAATCGGCGGCAAGCTCTGCATGCGCGCGTACACGCCGACGAGCTCCGTCGACGAGGTCGGCTACATCGAGCTCCTGATCAAGATATACTTCAAGGGCGAGGACCCCAAGTTCCTCGACGGCGGGCTCATGTCGCAGTACCTGGACTCCCTGCCGCTCGGCGCTACCATCGACATCAAGGGTCCGATCGGGCACATCGAGTACGCCGGGCGCGGCGCCTTCATGGTGAACGGCGAGAGCCGGTTCGCCCGGCGGCTCGCCATGGTCGCCGGCGGGACGGGGATCACGCCGGTGTACCAGGTGATCCAGGCCGTGCTCAGGGGCCAGCCCGACGACGGCACGGAGATGCATCTGGTGTACGCGAACCGGACGGAGGACGACATGCTGCTGAGGGAGGAGATCGACCGGTGGGCGGCCGAGCATCCTGCGCGGTTCAAGGTGTGGTACGTGGTGAGCAAGGTGGCACGGCAGGAATACGGGTGGGAGTACGGCGTGGGGAGGGTGGACGAGCGGACGCTCAGGGAGCACCTGCCGCCGGGCGACTGCGAGACGCTCGCGCTCGTGTGCGGGCCGCCGGCGATGGTCGAGTGCACGGTGCGGCCGGGCCTGGAGAAGATGGGCTACGACCTCGACAAGTCATGCCTTGTCTTCTGAGACGTGACATGTGTAGTGTACAACACTGCACTGTACATACACTTAGCATAGCTGCATAGTTATGATTTCAATTTTAAGTTTCGAGTTGGAGCCCTCTCGAGTTCCATGATGGAAATGTAGTGTAGACCGATCTTTGTGCGCATGGCCCATTTTGGCGTCAAGATGTATATTTCATTGATCATACTAGAGCAATAAAATCGAAAGATTATTACTCCTGTGCGCCCAAGCTGCCTCACATGTACAGTAAAAAAATAATATTAAAAAATAAAATATTTTAAAAATAAGTAAACTTTATACCACTAATTTAAAACTTTCATCTCTATTTTAAAACTTTCAATTCAATTTTTGAAACTTTCAACTCAAATTTAAAAACTATCAACTAAGAATTTAAAAAAATCTACTCAAATTTTGAAATTTTCAACCCAAAATTTCAAACTTTTAATTAGATTTTTGAAACATTCAACTTGAATCTAAAATTTTTTTACTTTGCTTATTTATGTATTATTTTATAATTAAAAATTATTAAGTACTAATTATGGTGCTTAGGGGGTGATTAGGGCTTAATAATAGTGATTAGGGGATGTGACCGTATGGCCGCAGCGCGCAGGTTAGCCAACCCGTGCGACGCGACAGCTAGGCCTGCCCTTTTACTCCTATAATGATAACATTGTTTCATAGCTTGTGTTGACAACACTCACTTGTCTTCTTGATATCTATACTACTTAAAAAGTCTTATGGTGGCCGTGAATCCCGCAGATCCAACGGTTGATATCATTTCCACACTCCTACCGCAAAATGGACGCTCCTCCGCTCCCAGTATCCCCCTCCGTACGCCCTATGCCCCCTTCGCATCTCGTCTCTGCTCTCTTCCCCTCAACCGCCGCCGCCATACCCACTCGCTGTTGCGCCGACCCCGTCATCCGGCCCCCAATACTCCATGAGCATTGCCCAAACCTGTGCCTCCTGGGGCTCCACTCCTCCGCCGCCTAGCCTAGAGCCCTCACGTCACCCTCTCCACTGGCCTGCGAACTCGATGCCTCTACCAGCCTGATCTGGCCCGCTGCCGTCACCTCCTCGGCGCCGCCATGGATCCCGCCTGGAACTCCGCGGGAATCCCTAGGACGATCATGGGTCCAGCACTGGGTACCCTACTCCTTGCACCGACCCTCCCGGTGACCAGGGTTCAATCCTCTCTGTCTCCGGCATCACCGAGTTTGAGTCAGCGCAAAGAGGAATAAAGCAGCGGCCCTCCTCCGGCATCAGCTACTTCCCTCCTCTAGCAGATGACCAGAACCGGGTTTCAACAAAGCATCTCATGGCGATGAGGCATCAGTGCATACTAGATGACGGATCCCACCTAACCCCTCTACTTCGACGCTTTCAGTCTCGTATTCTTCAGATCCACCAGCCAATAACCAGGTCTAGCACTTTACTTCACTGATTTGCAGTCAAACTTGTGAAATTTGATAGTAGGATCTACCACCTGGTGGCAAGAGTCCGTTCCCGGCATTCGTCAAGGTGCCCTGGACGCACCAACCACTTGGTGACTATGCGATCCGTGGCCGCGCTGTGTGGGAAGGCAGCGCCGGCTTGTTCATGGTATCTGGCACGGTGCTGCTCTCGCTGAAGCAACTTGTGCAGTTATTAGACTTGATGCTTCCTCTTACAAGTTCTTTCTCTTGCGAGATCAACGGCTAATCAGACAAAGCAAATTGACCTTAGGTACAGAACAACCATAGTATGGCTAACAAAGGGAATTTTCATCCCTCCTCAATTGTTCACCTAAATTAGTCATCAATCATTTGCAGGTATCAGGACCATATGCATCTAGACCTCAAGTAGCATAGGAAAACCAGACACAGAAAGTGCCAGCTAGCAGTGTTCTACAAAATTCTAGAGCTAATAAACTACCAAATTGTGATGGGATTTAGAATGACTAGAAACTTGTAGGCACTTGCCCCAATTGGTACATCAGCTTATTTTTTTTCAATGATGTTGAAATAAATTGAGCTGCACATTACTGCATATGAGTATGTATTATTAATTTCAGACAATATATCTGTATTGAACACTATCAGCAGTTCGCACGGTCACTTCTTTGTCAGCTTAAGCTTTCAAAGTAACTAACAAGGATCTGTTTGTTTACCCTTATCATCTGTAATTTGTTTATTAAGCATGAAATTCATGTCATTTAATGTTTTGTTTAAAGAATGACCAGATGCTCCAGCTTAAACTTTTAGAGTAACGTGTTTGGCAGAATGGTGAGGAGGCAAAGTTCTCTGTATAAGTCCACTCGACGCCCAGGTTCGAGCTTGATTGCATCAGCACGGGATCGCATTACTTCTACGGGATGCAGCTCGCGAGGAGCGTAAAGGTTCACCTTGTTTCTACATGGTTAAATGTTCAACTATGGCTATCAGACTTGTATGAAACCAGAAATTTGTAATTTGCAGTCAATGTACACAATTTCTTTGTATTGTAGACTGTACTTTGAATTTTGATTTCCTTTTGTGCACCTTTGTTTATTATATTATATTTAAACTTTGTATTTTCAATATTAACATCTCATAACTCATTGTTTTCTGTTGCTGTTGTGTTCCTATATACAATTTCAGCCATATACACACTTGATGGCTTTGCCTAAAAGTTATGTAGACAGGTAGAGAAAATTATCATCTGAAAACTTGCAAGTTCTTGTTTGTTCCTATAGAGTACATGCCCTATTTCGATTTTTAGTTCTCAAAATTAGTATGTTGATATTTTCCAGTTTTGTGGACAAGATGGAGAAGCGTTACAATATAGGCATATCCCCTGCTATCCCACAAGACAAATGGAGGACCAGGGTAGGCTCCGCGAGTTTGTAAAGTTGAAGGCCATGCCCGACCTAAGAACAGAAATGGGTTGATTTTTTGGGTCTAGCTTGGGCTGGCCTGATAAATTCAGGCCAAGCTCAAGTAGAGTCGTCGGGCTAAGCTGCCATCAGAGTGGTGAATAGAGAAACAAGCATGATACCAGAAGGTAGCTTATTTATTTATTGTTGTGTGGGATCTCATATACTAGATAGTGATAAATGGGTAGCAGTTTTTTGCAAGAAGGCATGGGAGCAGCTCAATGGCGATTTGCGATAAATGTAGTCAGGCAAGCATTTTTGGAGTGGCAATCAGCTCTAGGTTAGTAAGCCATGGATATTGTCCATCCACGAGTTCTAACTAAGGATGGCAAGGACCTGCTCTGCAAATTTGATGCATATCTTGGTGATTTCTTTTCAAACTAAACTTTTGGATTTCTGTTATAATGTGTGGAACGCCCCTCTCCCATTAAACCGTACAGGTTAACAGAGGAGGAACGCCATTATCTGTAATACCTGTACTAGTCTCAGAAGACCAGCTGGTACATACAGGACATCGGTGGATCACTGCCAAACTCGCTTTATTTAATATACATGGTCTTTACATAAGTTGTAGCCTCGGACAGAACCCGAGACATACAATGACACATTACAAAAGTAAGCAGCGGAAAAACACGGATAGATCTATTACCCACAAGCAAAGCTTAGGACCTAGATCGAAACCCCAAAACTCTTCGTACTCGACTTGGTCCTGATAATACTGGCTGAGGATGAGGTCTTCATCTTCATAGACTTCTGAGAGAAAATAAGCAAGGGTGAATACACGAGGTACTCAGCAAGTCACAGAAATTAGGTGGCATGCAAGGGTTAGTAAGGAAGGTTAGGGTTATTTTACAAAAGTGGTCTTCAAAGATTTTGTGGTTTTAAAAATCTAAGTATGCTCTTTGAGTTGTCGGAAAGAAGCTCACGCTTCAATCCATTCCATGAGTTACTTTGGAACAACTCATCTTAGTTAAGTTAGTCGGGAAGAGACTCGTGTCTCAACCCATTCCACAAGTCAGAGACTTGTCACAAATTCTGATTCGGAGTGTACCGTCCTCTAGTACCTCCATTTAGGTGGATTTCTTTATTTTAAAACTTGCCACTTAACTCAGCCAACTCAACTACGGTGTCATCCAATACCCCGGGTCACACAGGCCTGTTTCAGGCCACACAGGCCATCCATCAATCACGCAGACCGATTCTGGTAACGGTTCCCAACCTACAAAACAATTGCACAGATATTTATAAAATAAAATCTAGGCTAGAGGAATCACTTTACATTCACCCGTAACCGTGGGCACAACTATTCGAACAGTTTATAGACCTTTGCAAAGGATGCACGCTTTTTCCACATGACGGGAGCTTACTCCCATACTGGCCAAGCGGGGTGGTTCGCGACAAGGCCTTTCTAGAGCCTTCCCAGGATAGCATGTTGCCCTATAAATGGGTTCTATAAACCAAGTACCAGGAACTCATTTCCTGTACTCAGGGACGGGGGTATATCGCCCTCTTGGCACCCAGCCAATCCCACATTTATTAGCAACTGAAAACGATTCTAGAAACACTAGTTACTTGGCCAGGGGCGTCCCATTCCACCCGTGTGGTCGCACTGTTATATGCTCAGTGCAATTCCTCAAGGAAACGGTCCTTAAATGCCATGTGAAGTCGGAGTCACATAGGAAGCGACAACTCATGACCAAGTTTTGTAAAGCTATTTTGTTTCGAAAATACTCGACCAAGGGTGCCGAGGTTTAAAATCATTGTGTTTAAGCCCTCGTGTTCCCATCGTCATATTTTAGATAGATAAAATGGGATCATCGATATTCGTACTCAAGTACGAATACCACGATGACAAGGTTACAAATGACAGGGCAATAATTTATTCAAGGAGAGTAAAATGCAGCAAATAGGTTAGGTCTGACGGATTCGATTACGAATCGCGGCCGTTAACAGTCGTGTTCCTGATTATGCAAGTTTTAGAAATTAAAATAAAATTTTAAATCATGGGTCCAATATGGTCAAGGGTGACTTGCCTTGCTCTTGGTCCTGCGAGTCTTCGACAAAATCTTCTTTCGGTGACTCCTCCGGAACGGGTTCTACGCGTTGCAAAAAGAAAACAGACAAAAACACCAAGAATCAGAACCTATCTCATACAACTAATAGTGCCAGTGTGTAGATCTTATTTTTAGAAAAATTTTGAGAGTTGAATGGGCTCAAACAGAGTTACGGTTTAAAAGTTATGAATTTTCAAAGTTTGAGTCAATTTCTTGGAATAAAAAAAAGAAATAAAATTGTTTAAGGAAAGAAAAGGAATAAAAAGAAAATAAAGGAAAATTGTTTAGAGACTGACAGGTGGGGTCCTCGCGTCAGAGAGAGAGGAGGGTGCTGAGGTTGACATGTGGGGCCGGTAAAATAGTGAGGAGAGAGGAGATAGAGAGGCTGACAGGTGGGACCATTCCAACAGTGAGGAAGAGAGAGAATGGAGGACTGACGAGTGGGGCTGAGGTGTCAGTGACTAGAGATGGGCGCTGACATGTGGGGTAGACTTGTCAGCGTCTGGGGAAGGGGACCGAGGGCCCTGGAGGTGGGCCGCGCCAGCTGACGCGGCATGCCATGTCAGCACGGACCGCCGGAGCTGACCACAGCGGGAGATCGACGGCCGACGGTCACCGGAGTTGATCTCGCCGGCGGTGGCGAACCACGGCGAGCGACCGACATTGGTGGAGAGCGGAGGGAACAAGGAACCTAGTGAACGGCTCGGATTAGGTGGCTGGGCGGTGGAGGAGGGATAGCGGCGATGTTCAGAATCGGCGGTGGCGGCGATGGTCGTTTGGTCACCGCTGGTGACCATTAGGACGGCGGAAGGGCTCGGGGTAGGGTGGTTTGAGTGCGGCATCTCGCGAGGAAGGAAAATAGGGGAGAGATGGTGTCCTACCTTCGTTAATCAGTGGGAATCCGAGTGGTGGTAATGGTGGACGGCGGTGGAGTGATTTGGGCGTTTTTGATTTAAGGGCCAATCGGTGGCGGCGATGGGCGGAGGAGCTTCGTGGTGGCTCAAGGAACTCAGTGGCGGCGGTGGCTTGGTCTGCGGGGGTCTGGAACAGCGGCGGTGCTTGGGTCAGAGAGTGGCGGAGAGAGGTTCTCGACGGCGGGCTAGCTAGGCGGGGCTTCTCTGTCATCGGAGGAGGGAGGGGTGCTGCTCTACTTATAGCCAAGCTCGGGCGCTAGCAGACGGCGGTCAATGACGGTGGCAACAGGGCAGGGGAGCTCAAGTTCATCGACGCGACACAACAACGGTGCGGAGCACTGTGGTGTGCGTCATGGGCTACAGAGGGGAAAAATGGGGAAGGGAGGCGATGGCAAAGCGACGGGACGAGGTGCCCGTGCGTGCGAGACGACTTTGGGACTCGGGGTTGAGGAAAAAGCTGCGGCGGCCATGTCTCCTTTGACTTCGGCGCTTTGGATGAGATGATGGCGCGGATTTCTCGCCAGGCGATGGGACGGCGGAGGTTGACGAAGGCGTCTTGTGCATTTTTAAGGTGTTGACCGGAAGGTATGGGCACGCACAGAGGGAGAACAGAGAGGGCTCGAGAGAGATCGAGAGAAGAGAGAGAAAGTGAGTGGCAGCGGGAGGAAGACGACGACACTGTGTCGCCGTCGGCTGACAAGCGGGGCCGAGCGGTAGAGATGATCACTGTCGATGTTTTACACCGGCTATATGAATATGGGGCTACTCAGCGGATGGAAACTAGGTGGATTGCAAAGGAACACGGAGAGATTTTATACTGGTTCAGGTCCTCGATGCGAGTTAATACCCTACGTCCAGTTGGGATGTATTCCTTTGAGGATTATGGTGATGGCTCTGACGAACTCTTGATGATCTGCCCTCATAGGGCGTCCTGCCTCCCTTTATATACCGGGGGACAAGGGTACAAGGTAGGAATCCCAGCCGGACACGGCCAAGGGATTGCCTTCTTAGAGATACATTTTACCCGACTAGGACTGTATATTTCTTTTTATACAAGGCAAAGTCTGCCATGTGCTACTATATCTCTAATTACAAGTCTAGGCCCATCCTCTGTCCGAGTGGCCCATATGCTTGTGATGAGGTACCCAGGGCCCATGGTCTCCATAGTAGCCCCTGAGACCTTTATAGTTGAGTCACAGCTGATACCGAGTGCTCATCCTCCACGGTGAAGATCGCCCGAGTGCATTGCTCCCGAGTGCTCTTTGTCCGAGTGCGTCTTCTTCCCGAGTCCTGCTTCATGTCAGCTGGCAGCGAGGCTATGAAGGGCTTCATATAGATGTATGAATAGTATGCGCCGAATAGGCGCACCTATTAGGTGTAGCCCCCGACTTTGTGATTAATTGTGAAAACAATTAAACATAAAGTCAAAGATCTTTAACCTTGTAGCCTTTCCCGAGTAGTATACCATTGGTATATGAGACTCTTCGGCATCATGTCAATTGGAATATAATTTATAGTCTTGCCGAGTAGCATGCCACTCGTATATGGGACTCTTCAGCTTCATGTCAATCGGAAAAGAGGGTTTATAGTCTTTCTCGAATGGCGTCCCACTCGGAAGTTAGACTCCTCAGCATCATGTCAGCTGGAAAGGATATTTATAATCTCTCCCGAGTAGTGCACTACTCGGAAGTTAGACTCTTCAGCGTCATGTCGGCTGAAATAATGTCGCTCATGGCAACTGTTGGCCAAGCTTGTAGGCCACGTACCACTTTATGGAAATAGATCCATTGCGTGGTTAGGTGTACTCGAGAGATACCTGCATCCCCAATGTTGATGAAGACCAGCTTGTGATCTTTATAAGAATATATCCTCAATACCTGGTGGATAAAACAGATACCCAAACACATGTGTTTAGCAATTAGGCCTTCATGAAGCATATCTATTTGTCTCATCGGTTCCTATTGGTAGCACTTGTACTGCAATTTTAACACAGCCAGCGAACGGCCCATATTGAGCGTGCTACTGTAGAAACTTATATCTTGGTGGCCCATGTTGACGCCGAAAACCGCCGGGTGTGCCAAAAAGCTTGCTGACGATCTGGTTCGGCGCCTAGAGACACGCGAAGGCCTGGGAGATCTGCTTAGCTCCAGTGCAGGTCCTAAAATATTTGAGGTTCGTAGGCGTGCCAGTCAATTTGACCCCGCAATTGACAAGGAGAATATTAGCTCAGGGATTCAATCGGCCAATAAGAATCCTGCTAGCCGATTGCCGAAGGAATGCTTGAGCATCGGCTGAAAGCCGATGATAAAACTTTGTCGGGTCCCAGCTGTCCGCGCCCGGGTCCTCGCTCCCGGGTCCTCGCTTGTGCTCGTGCCCGGGTCAGCAGCAATTGCACATCGGCTATCGGCCGATACGGACTGATGTAGGCTCCTTGTAGCCGATGGCCGATGGCACCTGTGTATCGGCTAGGAAACCGATAACGCTATAAGCAAATAGATAAGCTATCAGTATAACATATGCATCAGCTAGAAGCCGATGATAAAATAGATAGGCAAAATAGTAAGCTAGCCGACTGCCAAAGAAACACATGTGCATCGGCTAGAAAACCGATGATAATATAGATGACCAAAATAGTAAAGATAATACTGTCGGCTTTATAGAAAGATAACCTATCGGCTAAGCACTCCGATAGAACGTCGCATATACACCGATCGGCTCGACAAGGATAAATCTATTATTATCAATCTAGTAGTTCAAACCTAACTGATGCAGCACAGATTGATAATAATAAAGGAACCTCAACAAGCCGATAGACCTAATGCAACTGTGATGTAATAAGATAACTTATCGGCTATACATTCCGATAAGACGCTTGCGCAAAAACCATCAACCTAGCAGGAACGACTTATCGCTGGCAGCTCAGTAGGTCGGACCCAACCGATGCAGCACGAACTGATGATAAATCGCCCCCAGTAAGCTGATAAGATCTACGCACGCGTGATGTGGTATACCTGATCGGCCTAAGAGGTCGGACCGAACCGATGCAGCCGTAGACAGGGCAGATACACCTGGGTAAGGGGTGACGAGTCTTACCCTCTCGCAGGAGTTCGAACCTAACCGATGCAGCCCCGCTCGAGAAGCAAGAACCCGTCGAAAGGTTGGCGATGCGCCGAATTTGATTGATCTGTGTGGATAATTTACAAGGTGCCCGGGCGCACGTATTTATACCCCGAGTTTCATGAGTCCTTATAGGACACGGAACATGACTTTCCTAACTAGAAAAGGAAAACTAACAGACCTGATCGGACAAGAGATCAGGTTTCCTAAAAGATAAAACTATCTAATAGATAAGATAAATAACTGCCATAACGTGGTCTCCACGATTCCTTCTCAAATCCGGTTTCTTCTAGATTAATTTCCTCCGGTTGATATAGCTTCTATCTTTACCGAATCTGATATGAGCCGTGCCAAATTTTGGCGTTAACAGCCCAGTACAGACTGTGTAAGCCCAAGCCTATGAGTCGGCATAGGCTCTATAAAGGCTGGGGGAGAGAGAAAAGATTCTTCATCTGTCCCAAGCGATCAATCGTTTCGTCTTCCTAGCTCCACGCCGAAATTTCGCCTTCCGCTCCGCTAGGGTTCGCCATTGCTTGAAGAGGTACTTGGATGAGCACGTTATTGCCGGCGTGGCCCAGACCCTGGTAATGACCAAGTCCATCTACCCAAGGGCAGATGTTAAAGCCATCGGGGAGGGGTTTGCCGAGGAGACGACTCCTAAGGAGGCGCTGGAGTTGATAGCCAAGGCAAGGCCGACTGCACAGATTATCGCCCGAGACCTGGGTCTGTAAAAACAGTACATCATGCAGTCGGTGTATTGTGGATTTTTGTAAAGATATGTGTAAATATATGTGCAATGCCGCCAAGCTTTAGACTATTACTCAGTTGTCATTAGCTTTACTCGACCACATAGCCTACACCGAGTTAATCCATAGGAACTTAATAAAAACGTTCACCGCAGAAAACTGTACTCGGGTAGACATGGGAAAGTCGTAGTAAAACTTCATAACTTAAGTAAAATAGGCTCGTATATTATTGACAAAGCACATATAATACATGCAGCCCCCGACTCACTACTCGGTTGAAACAAGCGGCATAGTGAGTCAGAGAAAAACTGTACATATGGGAAAGTATAAAACTCAGGTATAGAAAGGATGTAGCTGTTTTATATTACATGAGTTGCTGATGAGGGCACCATCTTCAGTCTTCAGTCGGTAGGCGCCTAGCCGAGTAACCTCAGATATAATGAACAGCCCTTCCCATATTGGGGATAGTTTATGCCTGTCTTTGGTGGTTTGTATTTTTCTCAAGACGAGATCTTCGACCAAAAAGGCGTGGCCACGGACATTGCGATTGTGGTAGCGACGCAGGCCTTGAAGATACCTTGCCGACTGGATTATTACGATGTCCCTTGCTTCTTCCAACTGATCTAGTTCGATCAATCGGGTGTTGTTTGAGATGTCTTCTAAGTAAGCCCGAACTAGCGGAGAGCCGAACTCCAACTTGGTAGGTAGCATAGCCTCAGCACCATAGACCAAAAAGAAAGGGGATTGCCCTGTTGCCCGACTAACTGTGGTTCTGAGAGACCAGAGAACAGATGGTAGTTCTTGTTGCAACGGGTTTGGCCTCAATCCATTTGGTTAATTTATCCACTGCGACGAACAAGTGTGTGAACCCTCCTGGCGCTTTCTTGAAAGGCCTGACCTTGTCAAGCCCCCATGCTGCAAAGGGCCAAGAGATTGGGATTGTTTGGAGTTCTTGGGCTGGAAGATTGGTTTGTCTTGCGTAGAACTGGCAACCCTTGCATGTGCAAACAATGTCTTTTGCATCTGTTACTGTTGTTGGCCAGAAAAATCCCTGCCGGTAAGCCTTTCCAACTAACGTCCTGGATGCGGCGTGGTTGCCACATATGCCCGAGTGGATCGAGTACAGAATCTGCTTGCCCTCCTCGGTGGTGACGTAGCGCATGAGGACCCTGGATGCACTTCTTCGGTACAGGTCTTCTCCGACGACTAAGAAACTTTTGCTTCGACGTTTGATTCGTTCGGCTTCACTGCGATCTTCTGGGAGTTCATCGTCCAAAAGGAATTTGAGAGCAGGAGTCCGCCATTTTGACATATGTGCAGCACCTCGTTTGTAGCTGGGGTAGGTTCAACTCCCGACTGCTCTAGCACTGGTTTCTTCTTGACTGATGGCTCCATAAGTTGCTCAACAAAGATCCCTGTCGGGACCGCTTCTTGCTTGGATCCTATGTTTACCAATTCGTCTACAGCATCATTGTATTGTCGTAGGACATGTGTTATCTCCAGCCCATCGAATTTGCTTTCCAGCTTGCGGACCTCCTGACAGTATGCCGCCATGGTGTCGTCGAGACATGTCCAGTCTTTCATGACTTGGTTTACCACGAGTTGAGAGTCTCCACGCACAACTAGTCGACGGATGCCGAGTGATATAGCGACGCAGAGCCTGTGAATAAGTGCCTCGTACTCGGTGACGTTGTGGGAAGCCGAGAAGTAGATTTGTATAACGTACTTGAGTTTTTCGCCAGTGGGAGACGTCAGTACGACGCCAGCCCCAGCGCCGCTGATCCGTAGATAACCGTCAAAGTACATTGTCCAGTACTCCAGCTTCGCTGTTGATGTAGGCATTTGAATTTCTGTCCACTCGGCCACGAAGTCAGCTAGAGCTTGTGATTTGATTGTTGTCCGCGGCTGAAAGGTGATGTCGAACGCCATCAACTCGAGCGCCCATTTAACGATTCGGCCGGTGGTCTCGTGGTTATGCAGGACGTCCCTGAGTGGAAACGATGTGATCGCAGTGACCTGGTGTACTTGAAAATAGTGCACCAGCTTCTGGACAGTAATGAGTAGGCCATAGAGCAGCTTATGGACCTGCGGATATCTTGTCTTTGAGTCCACAAGGACCTCGCTGATAAAGTAGACTGGTCTTTGAACTATTTGGATGTGACCCTGTTCGGATCGCTCAACCACCATCACCGAGCTGACTACCTAAGTAGTTGCCGCCAGATATAGTAGTAGCGGTTCTTGAGGCATGGGTGACGCCAACACGGGGGGTGATGTGAGAAATTGTTTGAAGTCTTCGAAGGCTTGCTGGGCTTCGGGAGTCCACTGGAAATTGTCTGTTTTCTTTAATAGCTTAAAAAAGGGTATTCCCCGTTCGCCCAGTCGGGAGATAAACCGGCTGAGTGCCGCCATGCAACCTGTCAGCTCCTGGACATCCTTCTGGTTAGTCGGGGGAGCCATGTTCATAATTGCATTGACTTTCTCCGGGTTGGCTTCGATACCGCGATGCGAGACGATGAAGTCGAGTAGCTTGCCGGATGGCACACCGAAGGCACACTTTTCCGGGTTCAACTTCATATTGATTGTTCGAAGATTTTGTAAGATTTCTTCCAGGTCAGTGATGAGGTCTTCTTTGGACTTGGTCTTGATCACCACGTTGCGCCCGATCTAAGTGTGTAGACATTGCTTAATTGCCTGATGATATGTTGCTCCAGTGTTTTTCAAACCGAACAGTATAGTGATGTAGCAGTACACTCCAAACGGCATGATGAAAGACGTTTTTAAGCAGTCCTCCTCGTTTAGGCTGATTTGATAGTATAACGAGTAGCAGTCGAGAAAGCTAAGAAGTTCGCATCCCACAGTTGAATTTACCACCTAGTCTATTCTTGGTAAACCAAATGGATCCTTAGGGCACGCCTTGTTCAGATTGGTGTAGTCGACGCACATGCGCCATTTACCTTTTTCTTCCGGACCAGAACTGGGTTTGCCAGCCAGTCCGGGTGGTAGACCTCTTTGAGGAACCCGGCTGCGAGAAGCTTGGTTATCTCCTCCCGAATAGCATCTTTACGGTCTTGAGCGAAGCGCCACAGCCGTTGCTTGACTGGCGTGGCGTCTGTCTTCACGTTGAGGGCGTGCTCGATCACCTCCCTTAGTACTCCCGGTATGTCAGACGGTTTCCACGCAAAGATATACTTGTTGGCTTGGAGGAAGGTGACGAGCGCGTCTTCCTATTTGGGGTCGAGTCCGGTCCCGACTAGAGCAGTCTTGGAGGGGTCGAAAGGGTCCAGGGGGATCTTCTTCGTGTCAGAATCCGCTGAAATTCCCAACTTCGCTGCTTTTTTGGCCGGAACTGGGTCTTCCTCGATTTCGGTTGTGACGGCTTGCCGAATGCTGTTGCGCTCGACTGCCGTCTCTTGTGATTGAGCCAATTCGCAGCTTTCCTTGTCACAGGTGAAGGCTTGCTTGATATCGCTGTGGAGTGAGAGGACTCCTGCTGGCCCAGGGATCTTAAGCACCATGTATGTATAGTGCGGTATCGCCATGAACTTGGTGAGCGCCGGTTGTCCGAGTATCGCGTGGTACGTGGTCTCGAATTCAGCGACCTCGAAGTAGATGTTTTCCGTGTGGAAGTTATCCCGCATGCCGAAGGTGACTGGCAAGGTGATCTACCCGAGTGGTGTTGAAGACAGGCCGGGGATTATCCCGTGGAAGGGCGCCGTACTCAGCCGCAGATCTGAACGAGGAATCTTCATCTCATCCAGAGTCTTGGCGAAGAGGATATTGAGTGCGCTGCCTCCGTCTATGAGGATCTTCTTCAACTTGATGTTCTTGACAACCGGGTCCAGGACGAGTGGGTAACGTCCTGGGTGTGAAACCCGATCTGGGTGATCTGCGCAGGTGAACGTGATGGGCGTCTCTGACCAGCGCAAATAGTGGGGGTGTCTGCTGTAGAGATTGAGTTGACGTCCCGTGCTGTGAGCTTCTGCTTCCGCTTGGACTCGTACGCAGACGGCCCTCCGAAGATGTGGTTGAGCTCGGTTTGGGGATCTTGAAAATCGTCAGCCCGGCTTTGATTTGGCTTGTCTTTGTCCTTAAAAGCCCGTTGATGTCACCTAGAGGGGGGATGAATAGGTGTTCCTGAAAAATTCTCTAAATGCAGCGGTAAAATACTGGTAGGAACCATCGACCAAAATGGTAGGAGGCTCTGACCGGCTCTCTCGGGCTGACTGAGAAGGCTGGTCGGAGGTTCCAGCCAAGAACGCCGGAGGTTCCGACCCTAATGTTCTGACTCTACCAAGACACTTTAATAACTGATAGATTGACAGAGATAAAGTTAGGCAATGAATAGGGTAGGAGATAAATAGAGCCAAGTGTAGAGACAAATTAATGCAATGACGAGCAAGCACAATTGAGACAAAGATTTTTCCCGAAGTTCGGATCACAAAGATCCTACGTCTTCGTTGAGGAGCTCCAAAGAGCCAGGTCTTGATTGACCCCTTGCCTCACCAAATGACCACAAAGATCAACTTGGTATCCACTAGAATTTACCTCTTTTCCTTACGGAGGCGAGGTTAACCTTCACAAACTTTTCCGGGACAATCCACAACTCGAGGAAGCTTGCGAGAGATGCCTAACCGTTTAGGAGGTTTTCCTCCAAGAGAAATAAGCTCCAAGCAGCCAATCCGCGTCCTCCTCAAGTGCACAAGATCCTCCTAGCCTTCTTTCAACAGCACTCACTCAATTTCCCACTAAATCCTCACAAAAATCACAAAGGATACACTAGAACTAGTTGGGAGAGCTCGATGAACCTTAGGAGAGGCTAAGAGTCAGTGGAAATGAAGTGGAATGGCCAACCAACAGCTAGAAACCAAGTTTGGGCTTTATAGGCATTGGCATACGTCACTTAGCCGTTACTCACAGATTTTGGCCAGGAGGTTCCGACCCCAGGGGTAGGAACCTCCGGCCAACACTTAGTCTTTGGCCGAGAGAGTTGGTCAAAGCCTCCGACCCCAGAGGTAGGAACCTCCGGCCAACACTTAGTCTCTGGCTGAGAGAGCTGGTCGGAGCCTCCGACCTCAGGATTAGGAACTTCCGACCCTAACACTGAAACTAACCCATCCCAAGTGTATGTGTTGTGCCAAAATGATGGACTCTCAGCTATTTGGATCTTAAGCACTTGAGTGGTCTTGGAACACTGCTTGCAACCCCTCTTGACAGTACAATTTTTTCTCGACTCAAAAGAAAATTCAAAAGAATTTAAAATAAACTCTGAGTCGCTTCGCCGTTTTGCGTCATGGCTTTGTGGGGTTCTCCATGCACCACACCAAGCAACCTAGGACTAATTCTCTGCACAATTCTCGATAAACTCATTAGTCCCTTAACCGTTTTGTCATTAATCCACCAAAACCCACTTAGGGGTTAGATGCACTTTCAGTCCTTGTCGGCGCTAGATGATAAAGCCTGCTCGGAAGCAAACTTCTTGAGCATGAAACAGTCTTTGGCCGCGTGCTTGCCTTTGGGGTGGAAGGGGCAAGGCCAATCATGACTTTCTGGTAGTCGTTATTGCGTTGGGGCCGCGACCGAGTTCGCTCCATGTTGGCCACCTCGTTGTCCGACTTCCGCTTGTGGTTGCCGGTCTTATTTTGTGATGGCTCGTTGTGGGTTTTCGCCTTCTGGTCCTTCTGCCGGGGCTCCTTCTTCTCGTCGAGGGCCTCTGCGACCGCTTCAGCCGAGTCGACGTATTTGTTTGCCATGTCAAAGAGAGCCCGGACGGAGAATGGTGGCTTCTGAGTGAACTTCGCGATGAACGGGGCGTCTTTTACTCCCTTGCGGAAGGCGGTGATGACAGCCTCGTCCTTGATCATTGAGATCTGGTTGCGTTTCTCGGAGAACCTTTTGATAAATTCGCGTAGAGACTCATTCTTCTTCTGGTGTAGTTGGTATAAATCATGCTCAGAAGATGGCCTCTCGTAGGTCCCTTAAAAGTTGGCGATGAACCGCTCTCTGAGTTCTCCCCAGGAACTGATCGACCGCCTCGGGAGTCCTGTTAACCATGTCCTTGCCGAGTCGGCTAGTGCGACTGGGAGGTAGTTAGACATGGCTTTGTGGTCACCTCCGGCAGCTCGAATTGCCAAGGTGTATACGGTAAGCCAGGACTCGGGGTTAGTTTTGCCGTCGTATTTCTCGATCCCCGTAGGCTTGAAGCCCGACGGCCAGTCGACGTCCTATAGATCGTGGGTGAAAGCTAGAACGCCTTCGTCTTGGTGAGGGCTCCGGCTCCGACCATGGCAGTTAAACTGCTTGTGGTGAAGACCGAAACACTCGTTCTCGTCCTCCAGTCGGCGGCGCTCTTCTTCTTCGCATTGGCGGCGCCGGGCGTTGATGTCATGTCAGAGGTCACATTTAGACGAACTCGGAGATCTTGGTTGGGCCGGCGATCGTACTGGTGGCACCGCCGATTATTGTTATTGGTGTCGCCGAGTGATGTTTGCCGCGACACTTCGTGTAGCTGACTTGAGCCAGCCGCCCGACGTCTTGCTGATGTAGATGAGCCTGCTGCCGGAGAACCCGATCTGTTAGTCGGAACAATTGTGTCACACGACTATTGTTGCTGTTGACAGGCAACAGCTGTAATCATCGCCTTGATCTTGGCAATAGTCGAAGTGGCCTAGTGATCAGGCCCAAGCTGGAGCGTGTCCAGCAGGGTTGCGGTGGCCACAACGTTCTGTTGTGGCGTGATGAAGATGTTGTGGTCGCCAATTTTTGTTTGGAGGATCTGTTGCTGAGCGGTTCGCCCAGCCTTGCGTAGCTCGTCGTTGCGAGCCTCACGATCAGCTTCTCCTATTAACGTAGTCGGCGTGCCTCCTCTTGTTGCTCCTCTTGTAGTCGGCGTACCTCCGGTGGAGGAGTCAAAGCCATGAAGATCTCGCGGGAGATGAGGAGATTTGCCAGACTGGAGTCCGGACTGGATTTCAAACTGTTGTTCGACCTGGAGTCAGAGTCCGAGTAGTTTGTCGGAGTAAGAACGACTCCGACCTCCCTGGATCCAATCGGGAGCGGCTCTGAGCCATGCCCAAACTGAACCGTGGGGGATCGGGTCTGCCGCACGAGATGTAGATCCCTGGTGTTACCAAGCCCGTGTGGGAGATTGATGATCTCTCCCCTTCCTAGCCCGACCCGAGATAGCTCAAGGCCTAGCGCGAGTCGGACGCCGAAAGAGAGAGTTGTCCCAAGGCTCGGCGAAGTGGAAGATCGCCGCAGTAGGTTGATGACGGTGGCTGCGGTGTCTTGTTGGCCGATTGGCGCGGAGTCGGCCGGTTCCTCGGCCGGTTGAATTGGATCTGCGTCGGCCAAGGTGAGATTGCTGATCTGGTCGGCGATGAAGTCGAGGCTTCTGAAGGTTATTGTGTCTCCAGGGGAGAATTTGTTGCTGTCGACTCCTGATGTAGGATCCACCGAGATTGTTGGTGTAGATCTCGCCGAAGCCCTTACATGGCGCGTCAATTGTCGATGTTTTACACCGGCAATATGAATATGGGGCTACTCGGTGGATGGAAACTCGGTGGATTGCAAAGGAACACGGAGAGATTTTATATTGGTTCAGACCCTCGATGCGAGGTAATACCCTACGTCCAGTTGGGATGTATTCCTTTGAGGATTATGGTGATGGCTCTGACGAATTCTTGATGATTTGCCCTCACGGGGCGCCCTGCCTCCCCTTATATATCGGGGGACAAGGGTACAAGGTAGGAATCCCAGCCAGACACGGACAAGGGATTGCCTTCTTAGAGATACATCTTACCCGACTAGGACTGTATATTCCTTTTCGTATAAGGCAAAGTCTGCCGGGTGCTACTATATATCTAATTACAAGTCTCGGCCCATCCTCTGTCCGAGTGGCCCATATGCTTGTGATGAGGTACCCAGGGCCCATGGCCTCCACAATCACGGCCATACGCGTGTTTGCATCGGGCGGCCAGGAACGAGTGGTATTTGCATTTTAGAACTGCTCAGTAAAAATGTGCCTTAGTGAGTTTATTGCCACTAATCACGCCTCAGCCATCTCTTATTGTGTCGCAACTCCTAACGCCTCACCGGTATGGCGCTAAGGCGGTGTCATGTTGCCTCAAAACACCTTACCGCTTTAACAACAATGGAAACAACTCATAATGTGTTTTATCTATTTCCATCCTACATATGTAGTATAACTGGAATAGATTCAATTCTTTAGGTGGTGATTTATAAAGTTTTATCCGATCATCAGTTTTACTATTTTGATTACAACTTGCAACCTTTTCTTTTGGCAAGAGTGCTTACATTAAAAAGAAGGAACACATTAATTGAATATATTTTCAAATGGATGGAGTTCTATGTTTTTACCGGTGTCAGTAATATTCAAGATAAATCTTGGCTTGATAGGTGATCATCATTCATCCATGGCTCCACGAGTCTAAGTTCCTACTCACAACTTGACTGAAATCTTATCGATTTTCTGCAAGTTTGAAGTAATTCGTCAATTTTGTGTTCAATCAAGAACATGAATGGTATGATGCCACTGTCTGAAATTGAAAGCTTCTGAATTTGTTGCTAGCTTTCAGATGCAAGAGCAACATTCGAGTTGCTTCATTCGAGGAACTGAAGCAGCAGGAGATTACACCGACGATGAATGCTGTTGTTGTCGTCGCATGCCGAGTCCGCTAGCAATGCGGCGAGATGAGAGGAGGTGACGGATTGCTGCACAAGTTTAACCTGTCATAACAATTGATGATGCTATGCATATGTTATCTTTGGGGCGACAATTATGCAAATTGTGGATTATAGGCACTTGGCCAAATAGCTATTGTTTGCATAGAGTGTACAATCTAGCCGTTTGGGAATCCTGATTTTCACATATTTAATTGTCTGGCATGAGCATATTACGACAAGAATGCCCCCAAGAATGTGATTACTTGTTGGCTGCCATCTTAGGTGTAGATATCTACGAATGGTTTTGGTGTTTGGCGTATATTCTGATTATTTTCTAATTACAAGCTGACTATAATTCATGCTCCAAATGGAGCCTATTAGTCTTTAAATACATTGTATATAGTTTCCTTTGCATTTTATACTGTATATTCATACTATTAAAGTTGATTGACATTATTTAGGGGTCATCGGAGTAACTATTGTTGTATTTAAAATAGACTTACGGCACACAATAATGCACAAATTTATTATGTTCTCAAGTTAGACCATATTATGTTATATATTGACGACCCATTACAACGCATGGTTACCCAACTAGTTTTTCAAATGTTTGAAAATGGCTAATGTTTTTTTTGTTGCATCACTCGCCAAAATCATTGAATTAAGTTGGCCCGAATAAAGTGAGGCCCATATGGAGGCAATCGGAATAATCCTACTGGCGGCCGAACAATCCCATCTTCCACCGCATGCCTCCCCCACGACTCGATCCGGGGATCATCAGCTAAAGCCCATTTAAGAGCCCATCAATCGAATCTTCCAGCGTACGACTCCTCCTCCCCGGTCCCCACCGTCCTCCATCTTTCCAGCGCGCACAGCAGCGGCCGCTTCTCCGAAATCTCCCCCTTTCCCGCCCATTCCCACCCCCGAAATCCCCAAATACGCGCACAAAAATTTCCCCACCGGCCCACCCGGCGCCGCACCGCAATCCGCACCACGGTACACGACAATGGAGGCCGCCGCCACCGACCTCCTCGCCGCGCTCTCCGCTCCGTCGTCCCACGCCGGCCTGCGCTCCCGCTTCGCCGCCTACCTCGAGCCCTTCTCCCCCTACCTGCCCACGCTAAACCCTAGCGCCAAACCGCCGCCGAAGAGGACGACGAAGCAGGGCAAGCAGCCGCCGCCGCCCGACTCGGCCACGGTCCGCCCGCTCGCGAAGCGATTCCTCCCGTTCCTGTGCCGCGCGCTTCAGGTTCTCCCGCCGCTCGTCCGCCCCAACCCTAGCTCAGGCGACGTCGGGTGCCCCGACGAGCTGCTCGACATTTACGGCCTCCTCCTGGACTGCCTTGCGGTCATATCGACGTGCCTCGCCGGGAAACCCTACTCCGTGCTGCTCCAGCGTGGCCGCTTCGTGTGCTGCCTCGAGTCGCGCGGCCACTACGCACGTGCCGAGGCGGACGCTGTTGCCACTCTTGATTCCCTTCGTTCTGTGCTGTCAGTATCGACAGCCTCAAAGTCTCGCCGTGCTGCGAGTGTTGCTTCCCTCCTTCCTGATCCTGGCATCGCAGGGGAGGCTGGTGCAGACCCTGAAGTCACCATCCTCGCGGTTGAGCTCACCGTCTGCTTTGCTAACTGTGCCAGCAAGGGAAAGGTGAAGGATGCTGCCCCATACGAACGGGTTGTCAGCCTTGTTGAGCAACTCCAGCCATGGATTTGGTGAGATTATGTGCTCAGCTATACTTTGTGTTCAGTTTGATCAATAAAGATAAGAAATGTCGTTTTATGTGGCTTTGTGCGTGTGCAGGATTCTGGCTGAGAATGTCAGCAGGAAGTATCTCACACTGCTTGTGAATGCATTAAGTCGCTGTGCCATTTTCTTGGCTGCTGAATCTTCACTGTTCAATACCAACCTCCTGTGTGAATTCTGTCGTGCAACGTTGGGGGAGTGTATGAAGGCGCAAACTATTGAACGCTTGCCATCAGTATGTGTAATTACACAATTGATTACCCTCTTGAATTCTCCAACGTAACTAAAACACATGGCTAGTTAATGATGTTACTATATTTTTATGGATCAGGTTGCTCGCAAGATTTGTTCATCTGTAGATGTGAGTTGGGACGGGAGCACTCAACTTTTGCTTGATGTGTTAAAGACTGTTGTTGGGTCCGCTGCATGTGTAAAGGTATTCTTAGGCTCCCTTTGTTTTATGCAGCTGGAAATCACTTTATAGTTTCTCTTACCTTCTAATTTGCTTAAACTGTTAACCATAAATGTCCGTTATCCAAGAACGTTTCTAGTGCTTGTTATTCATGTATGTTATGTCCTAGAGGACCAATATGTGCTGTTCTCCCCTTTTGAGCAATGTAGTCGTGTACCATCTGATGAGCTAAGTGATCATGATTAGTAACGACCAGGTCATGCAGAACACATTTATGGTGCACTCTGGCCTGATATGTTTCTTTGTACTATGTGCACCAACAACTTAATCTGTCTATTCTTTCATTCCATAAAGAGCCAACAACCTTTTTTTCCCTGCGGATGCATCTTTACCTGTGTAATGTTGTCATGTAAGTGATGTAACCTTTTTCAGGCAGACTTACCAAGAGCTGTAAATGGGCTTGTAGAATTTGTAGCATATTTTTCTCGAAGCTTTTTTTCTTCAAATCGGGATTTATCTGTTGGTGCTGCAGAGCTAATTTATAAACAAGGTGGTTATTTCTCTGAGGTACATGCTATACTATTTTGTTAGCACCATTTAATGTAAATGCATACCATCCCAATGCAAGTAGTGGTTTTGATTAATTCAATTACTCGCTGTGTATAGGTTTCCTCTACCACTGCCACTGCCTCAGTACTTATTCTTTATGCCATCGGATTATACTTTAGTGCTCAGCAAATTGAAAATGGAGAGCAACCTCATGAATCCACAGATTTTCTGAACAATGAAAAGTATCTACAAACTTTAAACAGTGCCCTTGCCACACTGGCACATCTTTTTTGTTTTGCCAATGGCAGATCCATTCCACTTGATACTCTGGGGAAAGCTTCTAGTTCATCAATGCAGCCTGGGCATTCCAATAAGAAGCACAATTTGTCTCTCTCTCATGATCCTATTTCTTTTGTGGCATACTTGGATTCGCTAGAGTTTGTTTGCAAGATATTATCACAGTACGTGAATGCAGTTTGGAAGAACTTCTCTGAAAGAATAACACCCCACTATTCTGGAAACATGACCTGTGTGTTAACAGCACTGCATCAGTTCATCGATTCCAGCATTGTTGCTTATAGGTAGGTTCATCAGAAATGCACATGCAGCATTGGTCAGCATTACACTGTGCTGCAAGATATTTTCAATTATTAATATGTTATTAGTCAATAGGGTTGTCGCCTATGTTTTCCTTATAAACGCTGATCAGACAGATATATTGGCACTGTAATTAGTGAAGTTGTATGCAAGCAAATTTGCAGAATAATAATGTTGATATAAGTAGAAACAAAAGTGATCCCTGATTCTGCAAGTTGATTCTTCTTGTGACAGTTGTACAAAAATGCCTGAAGGAGACAAGGAGAGACTGCATGAACAACATGGAACCTTATTGAGAGCCCTAGTTTCAGCAATTAAAGTTTCCTTTATCACCAATGAAGGTATCCAGGTATTCCATTCGCTTTTCCTATGCTTATCTTGCAGTTAATACTTCATTTGGTCCCTTAATTACCGTTTGTGGCTCATGTTGGTCCTTCAACTATTAAATTAGTCAAATCAATCATCAAATTTCGTTAACTAGCTCTTCTAGTCCTTGTGCATATGTGACATCACACGTGGCCATTCTGAGTTAGCACCTAGGATCTCCAGCCAACCTAGAGTACATGAAATGACCAAATTGCTCTCCTTTAACTTTTTTTTTTCATTTCCATTGTGCATATAACCAACTGTTGTAGGCTTCTGTTGTGTTTGTGCATGATGTATGGAACCATGCAGTGAAATACTACTATACTAGAGGGTATTTCAGTCATTTCTCATAGTTCATGCTAGGTAACTTTGGTTGCTGCTCAGCATGCGGACGAGAATGAGCCAACTAACAAAGGTCAGGTACTCATTTGGCCTGTTTCTTAAGCAATGAGTGATGGTTGGGAACCATATGAAGTATAGATTGAATAATATAGATGGTGATGGACACCATCCATCACTGACACTACGTCTTTTGCAACTACAGTATGCCTTGTTTCAGTCTGTTGTTGGATTTAATGTTATTATGTACATGGAATATTGTCTTTACGTACATGGAACCATATACTACAACATTTTATTACGTACAGAAACAGTTATGACTTGCGAGTAAATCTGTTTGTGATTCTCCTATCCAAAGGACATCAGTGGAATATTGTCTTTACATGGCCTGCTGTTTACTAATTTGTTTCATCCTTATCACCTATTAATGTATCTTGCTTTCATAGTCCAGAAGAGCATGTCCTTCATCAAATGTGCCATTTCAAGTACATGGATAAAACTTGATGAGCTCAAATTTCTCATCTCCTCACTTGGCAACATTGGTGTGACACTTTACAATATTGGACATTTGGATGAGGTACCCTTCTGAGATGTTCTATTACTTGAACATGCTTTTGGGTTTTAACCATAAATTCAAAATAATTTTATTTGTTTTAGGCACCAAAGGCATTAGAGCTATGCTGTCAAATAATATGGGTGCACGCCAGGCTTTCTTACCACAGACTATCAGCAAGCCTGGAAGGGTGCAGAGTTATTCAGGATATACCAAAGGATACATTGAAAGACATCATCACAGATGCGTTTGCAAGGATTACCAAGATGGTTGACACTCTCCATAGATGTGGAGCAAAAATGATATCTGATATTATTGTGAAGAGCTTGGCTGAATTGTTGGCTGATGATGGCATATCCGAACTTTTGAACAGTTCGTTAGTCCTCATCAAGTTGTGGGTCAAGGTACTGATCTGAAGAGAATTCTTTTGCTCCCAAGACTTCTACTGATTTCATTTAACTGGTTATTATTCATACTACAGATAACACGCAAAGATGTTGAGGATGATGAAAGTGGTGATAGTGCTCCCCTTCTGTACCACTCTCTTATGGGTTACTCGCCTTCTTTGCCTACGAAGTTGGTAGGCTTAATTTTAGAACAGGTACCATGTTATGTTTTATCGATTAACAATGATCAATGATGTATCTGAGAATCTGTGATCTTCTGTATTTGAAGCTAATGCTTTGCGTGTACATTGATTTTTGCAGGAATTATTGGCTTATGCATTAGTTGAATCTCGAGGCACTATGTTTTGCGCAGAAATGCAAAAGAGGATCATAGATATTCTCTTGAATAAAATATACTGCTCAAAGGAGTATTATTTGGAGAGATCAAGGATCCTTGTTAGAAAGGCACGCGTGCTTCGTGCATCTGGAGTTCAAAGTATAGGCAGCTGCCTTGATTCTTTATCTGAAGCCATATCCTTACTGGTGAGTTTGGGTCTGCTGTCCCCTTATTTTATTTACACATAAAAGAGAGATCTAAGATTCAGTTTTCTTCATCAAACCAGCGAGACATCCCACTGGATTCATCTCAAGGCAATGCACCTGCAATTCATCAATTGGCTATTGCATACTGCCTGCATGCACATTGCGCGCAGGAAGCCAATCTTGGTGCCGAGGTAATTACATCTGACCCTAGCTGTTTTAGCAAGTATATAAACATAATAAATACTCCCTCCGTTCCAAAATATAAGGATTTCTAGGTTGTTTAGCAAATACTAAGGTTAGGTCAAAAGATTCCCATTCCCTTTTAGTCACTTCAGTTGTCAATTTTTGAATTTTGAATTGCTTAGATTCCCTTTCCAAGCATATGATTGGCTTTGGAATCATTGAAATGATGTGAATCATGGGAACCAGTGCAGGAATGCTTATATTGTGGTACAAAATTTGAATCCTAGAAATGCTTATATTTTGGAACAGAGGGAGTACTTGGTCAGTCCCTTTATATTAAGTTGAGAATGCTGTAACATTTGCCTTTTGCTTTGTCTGACCTTGTTTATTGCATCGTTGTCATCTGAATAGGTAATATTTGATAGCGCTCAGAATGTTTTTGGCCTTTGGTCAAAGGTCAGAACTTTTGGTTATTTTTCTCCTGGTGTGGTCTCTCAGCAGCCATCAGAAACTCTTGTACCTCTTCTTTGTTCTCTGGTTGATTTGTTGGCAATGAAGGTAAGGATGGTCATTATAGATTTTTTTGACCTAGTTTGGATGAGATGCCATTGCTATCCTTTTAGCAACATCGTTATGTTCATTTGCTCTTCCATATCAGGGCTGCTTTGAGCTTCAGTTTGATTTGTGCAAGCTTATGATAATTATATGGAAGCAAGAAAACTTACCCCCTGGAAAGTTATTTTCCATGCTATTTATCAATGGGCGCCTCCACCATGCACGTTGTCATCTCCCAATGGACCAACAATTTATTTCAAATGCAGAGCATCATCTTGATGTTGATTGCCATAGTACAGAATTTTGGAGAAACTGTTTCAAAGGAGACCATCCTTCTCTTTCTATGTTTGTCCAGAGATTGTGGCCTATTGACTCCTTTATTTCTACATCGTGCGAACCTTTCTTTGGAAGGCAGTTTGGATTCAGTGGTAGTGTTCATGAGGTTGATTGTGCCGCATCATCTCTGGTTTCTGATGTAAGTTTTGTTATTTGCACTGCAATGGCATTGTAATTATGACTGTTTTGTTTTTCTATTAACCATCGTGTGCTGTGAACCTACAGGTTTCTTCTAATGATCAATCAATCTTTCTAGCTGGCTATCTGTACTTCGATTTATCAGAGAGACTTTTATCAAGAGGACAACTTTTCCAGGTAATTGCTCCCAGTTCTCCAGTTCACCCTTTATACAGCTAACTGTTTGAAACACAATGTCTTGGTGCAAGATCTTTAATTGGAATTATTGCTAAATTGTTGTATTGGTTAATATTTTATATTTCCTGTGATATAAACATCCAGTGTTTCTGTTTTTGTAGGCCTTTTCATATGGGAAAGAGGCCTTGCAATTACGCAAGAAGCTTCTAAGAAAGAAATTCAAAGTCAATTTTGGCAAGTTTGCAAGTGGGGAAAGTCAATGTTCCGGAGGCCAAAGCTCTGTTTCACTTGAAGCATGGGGATCAACAATAACTGAAATTTGGCCAGATTCTACCAGATCAACTGGAACGAGAGATTCTTTCCTTACTCCTTGGAATGTACTTCGTTGCTATCTTGAAAGCATTTTGCAGGTATAATAATGGTGTGGCATAAAGGCCATTGCAAATACTCTTAAATGGTTGGAGAAGTGAACTGGTATACCACTGTAGCCAAATAAACGTGGGCTTATCTGTCACGTCACCGTGACATTCAACCTGCTGATGGGTGGCTACTGTGGTATACAAGTGTCTGCAGACATCATTTTCACAGTGCAATATACGAATTGTTGGCATTTGGCAAGCATTCTTAACTTTGTGCATGATGCTTCCCCGCAAAAAAAAAAAAAGACCGTGCATGATGCTCACGGTGTGATGTATTAACTATCCAGGTTGCTTTGCTGCATGAATTGATTGGTAATGGTGCTGAAGCAGAAGTTTTGTTACGAACAGGAAAAGATATATCGCATTTTCAAGGATTGCCGGTTTTTGGTATTACCTTTACATCAGCTTTAGGTATGTGCGTATATATACTTCAGTATCAATAGGTTTGTGTGTATATGTACTTTTACAACAGTGTTACATATGCGCACTTATATATATACTCCCTCTATTTTATACTGCAAGTCATTTAGCTTTTATCCTAAGTCAAACGTATCTTTGACCGAGTTTATAGAACAATGTAGCAATATCTACAAATAATAAATAAACACACTATCAAGATATATTTCACTGTGGATTTAATGAAACTAATTTGATGTTGTAGATGTTGATGCATTTTTCTATAGACTTGGTCAAAGTTGGAGAAGTTTGACTTAGGACAAAAGCTAAATGTCTTACAATATGGAATGGAGGAAGTATATAAAGTCCTTTTGCCATCTTTGGAATGTTATGGAGAGGCACTATAACTTAGTTTTGGTACCTCTTAGGTTATAAAAGTACCTCTTGGGACTTTTCCAAAGATAGTATAGGACAGTTGTAGATATTGCTTTTGGTGGTTTTCAATTCATCTGTCTTGCTTCATGTTTCCTGTTTTTTTAGGTCAAATATACCGTAAGAGACAGCAATGGTATGCCGCAGAAAGTGAGCTTAAATGTGCTAGGGATCTTCTTTCACAAAATGTTACATTCATCTCATGCAAGCTCTGCAAGTTAACTCTGGATATATCAGTTGATATGCAAGCTGGAGATCTATTTTGGAGTCTATTTGAGAAAGACTTTCAGAAACAGTCATCAGGCAATTTATCTAATGCTTTAGGCATGTACCAGTCTGCCATGGATAAACTGAAGACCACAAAAGTGGAATTTGCTTTTGGCTCATATGATAAGCTTAAAACTACTTGCATTGCTTGCAGCAAAGATTTTATTTCAGAAGCCAAGCGTGAAGTGTGTAATCATGGGAAAGAACCATCAGCTGCAAATGACGGAGTGTTGCCTTCTTGTAATGTATGTGCAAATTTTAGTCAGGCTTCCGGTGATCACTCCAATGGGTTTTTGGCATTAAAATCTCAAAAACGTAACTTGAAGGATTCTGAAGGTTGTCCACCATTGGATGTCAAAGTTAAAAGGACAACCAGAAATTCATCACGTTTAGCTAAAGAACAAAATGTGGAAGCTCATGTAAAAACTAGGACCCGCTCTAGTAAGCGAACTGCTCATGTGAAAGGTGAAAAGGCTTCAACTGATCTGAACTGTAAGAATGGCATATCTTGCAGTGGTGAAATGTCCACAAATGTGTTGGTCCGTGGAAAAGCAAACTGTTTTCTTGATGGTGTTGACCAGAGCATAGATTTCACATGCAATATATTTGGATGTTGGAATTGCCTTTTTGTGAATTCACTCAACTCTGGGTCCATCCAGAATATTTTGCAATTCAGATGGGATTGTGTTTGGCATCAGAACTATGTGTCTATCCTGTTGAAAATAGGTATCCTCTTTTTTTTTTCTTTATGCTCTTTCTTATGTGTGTTAAACAAATAAATTGCATACTTGATGTAATAACATATATGCAATTAAGGGCTTCACAATTCACATCAACATTGAGGCTGTAGTTTCTCACAAATGCACAAAAAGATAATGTCTATTCATTACATGTATGATTTCAGGTTTTCGTTAATTTGTTTTAGATACATATTGTATTTAACCATCTATTTACTATCTTTTCTTTGAGTAAAATTCAAGAAGTTTCCTCCATTATGAAAGACTCATGGACCAGTCCAGTTTTTCAACTATGTGAATAATGGCTCAAGCAGTTCTCTGTAGAACAACATGGGTGTACATTATTTTCTGTGAAATGCTGTTAGTTTACACGTGTGAGATGGGAAATTCTCTTTTAACTCCAACCAATGTAATAATATGAGTTAATCTATACATACATTTTAAGAGACTGCTATGGTATGAACATCAAAAAGGGATCTTGTGATACTGTGAAATGCATTGAATCATGTGATGATGACACACATTGGCACATTAGTCCTTTTGCTAAATTCCTACTAATCCATTCATATAGTTTTTTACTTCTGAAATGTTGTCTTTTACAGCAAGAGCCTTGGGTGCTCATGGAGGATTGCATGGAGCTCATGAAGTTCATAATATCTATTGGCAGTGCATATCATCGTTGTACTTTAGATCCCTTCCTCAGGATTGTTATAAAACTTATGAGCTTAATTTAATTGGACTAGTCATGGATGAGGATACTTGTGATTTTCTTACTTCAGAGCGGGCGGAAATACTATATAGTATGAGCTTGTTTTTGCTAAAGGGCTTCCTTTCAGAACAGTCAAGGTTATTCCAATGTCTTGCTATTGTGTCAGTTACATATCCACATCGCGACAGCAGCATTTCATGAAATTTGCTAAATTGTTTTCATTTCATCATTATCTTCAGGGATGTGTGCTGCTGCTTGTGCAGTGTACAAATGCCTGATGTTGTTCCTTGGTTGCTGAGAGCCTTTGTTCTATCCAGAGAGAACCCCTCACTTTTTCAGGAGGTCTGTGATGTCCTTTTGTCATGTGCCCATGCAGTTTAAGTTTTTAAATGCTCATTGCATATTCTTTGTTTTATCATGTATTGAGTGCCTGCTGAGTTCAGGCTATCATTTCCTTCTGTCGTCAAGTATAGACTTGTTTTACTGCTGATGGCTCTTGTATTGAAATCCATCTCCCTTGGTTCAGGTTTGCAGGCTACTTGCATGTATATTCTTACTTGCAACGATTGATTCTACAGCTCAACTACCTTTATACTCCAATGGATCTCTCTCTTTGAACCATTGGGCTGCATATTTTCATCAAAATTCTGTTGGAACTCATCTCAATTGCCATTACTTTGCTAGCTTACAATCATTACCCAGAAAAAAGGATTCGATGGTTTGTACCTAATTCACTGCCAAATTAACACATTCTTGTAATCTTGTCTTCACTAATTTTGCTCTTTAATTTTTACACTGCATTTTCAGGGCCCTGTTGAAGATCTCAGAAATGAGTCAGATGAGGGTCTCTCAAAGTTTCTCAGGTTCAAAATTTTTTATGTAGTAAATTATCTGAATTACTATTATCCATTGTATAAGCATATGCATAGTCATACTTAAATTTCTATGTCAGGTTTTCATCAGCAGACATAGGGCATCTTGAGATACATATAAAAGAATTTTTTGATAAGCTTCCTGATGTACCAATTGTGTGCATTAGTCTGATTGAAGGTGATTTTGTGAATGTTCTTGGGGAAATTCTTATTCTTCCTTCTTTTTTTCCTGCTTGGATGTTGCTTTCAAGGTTTGATTCAACAAACAAACCTATTACAATGCTTTTGCCAGTGGATGCAATTTTGGAAGGTTCGTTGATTCATATTACATTGCATATACTCTGTAGTATGATAGCCTATTCTTAGTTCTTTTTTCTACTTCTTTTCACATGGCTGTTGCTTGACAGAAACACAGCATGAAGATTTCTCTATCAAAGAACTGGGCAATCCAATCAGAGCCTCAGATAAGAATTGGCAGTGCCCTTGGGGTTACACTATTATAGATTACGTGGTTCCTACTTTCAGAAAGATACTTGAGGAGAACTTCATTTCCCTCTCTAGTGCAACCCTCACTCTTAATGATGGACAAGCAAATCATGTAAGGTGGTGGTCACATCGAATGAAGCTCAACAACCACCTTGATAAGACACTGAAGTAAGATTCCTTATGTTAGGGTAAAAACTGAAATTGATTCTGCAGCACTCTCGATGTCTTGCAGTCTTGCTAAAAAAAATGTTTGAATTTTGTGTTGTTGAAATGGATCATATTTTTAATAACTTTTTGGTTCTGGTATGTTATTCATCCTTTTGAACAGAAACATGGAGGAATCATGGCTGGGACCATGGAAATGCCTTCTCTTGGGCTACCATTTAACTGACCAACACATCGAGGCAGCCGTGACAAACCTGATTGCTGTTCTGGAATCAGAATTCAAAATTGAAGTAAATCCAGTGCTCATCAAGGTCATCCTTGGTGGAGCTATGTCAGTGGATGAAGTACAGGATTGTGTTTCTCAACTTATATTGTATAAAGGCTATTTTAGCCGGGGAGGGTGTTGTGGGAAAGACAGACTTAGGGCCTTCTCTTCTTGCGGTATTGAGTCTGAAGCTCTGGAGGCAGTCAAATGTTTAATAAAAAGTACAGTTTATGAGCTGACTGAATCAGTTACTAGAGATCCAGTCATTTTTGTTCTTGACATTGATGTGCAGGTGAGTAATAGGATAGCCAGATTGTGAGCTATCTTTACTATGTGGGTCAAAAGCCATGTGTGTTGATATTTCTTTGAGACTTCTAGATAGTGTTATGGATGTTTCCTTAACTGTTCAGTCTGCTGGTAGGGATAAATTCGATATCATTTGTCTCAAGCCTGTATTGATGCATTCGGTTTTTACTTTTGTGGTATATAACTGAATATTGGGAGAGATGTAGGCCATTTAAAGATATTTTGTGGTTATATTTCATATCCATTTTGGCATGTTTGCTGAATATATATCTCTTGGTAACAGCTCAGCATTGGCAGTGCTTCAAATTACTGCATCCTTTGTTAACAATAAATATAATTGCACTCAGCTTTATTCAATTGAAATTAGCAGTCCCTGTGACACATGTTCCCATCATTTATGATATATTTTCATTAACCTCTTTTGTCTAAAATGATTAAATGCAGATGCTTCCTTGGGAAAACTTGCCTGTACTAAGGAATCAAGAAATTTATCGCATGCCATCAATTGGAAGCATCTTTCTATCTTTGGTTAGAAGTAATAATTATTGCAAAGATGCCCATGTTATAGGCCCTCCATTTCCTGTCATTGACCCTTTCAACACATTTTATCTGTTGAACCCTAGTGGTGACCTGAGCAGCACACAAGACGAATTTGATCAATTGTTCAAGAACTACGAATTGAAGGTAACATTGTTTTGTCAACAATTTAGAAATGATGAAAAACAATCCTTGTTCTAACAACCGTTTCCCAGTGCTAAAATTGTGAAAATAATTGCTTCCACGAACTGCAGAAATGTTTTATTGGGAGATGAGAAATGGCTATCTTTTGACATATACAATTGCTAGTAATATGTGTTTGGCATATATAAGTGGTTATATTTATTGTTTCTTTACACTTTAGAAATAGAAATGGCTGGAAAGTTGTGTCTACCTGTAGGCTGTAGCATTAAGTATAGTTGCTACTGTTGGTTGCAATTAAATTTAACAAATTGCATATGTAGGAATCAACCAACCACAGTGTTTAGCTTCTGTCATAGAGATAACGGGGCATGGGGTTTTGCAGCCTTGTTGGAGCACTTATGTTGCTTGTTAAAGGATGAATTTGGATGCCTATATAGGGCACTAACATATTTTTGTGATTTGTGAATAATGCAACGATTGTATGCAGGGAAAGGCTGGGTATGCTCCAACAGCCGAAGAGCTGGTCTTGGCCTTGAGGAATCATGATCTTTTCCTCTACTTTGGTCATGGAAGTGGTAAGCCCTGTAGATATAAAGATTATAGTCTTCATTTTGCTGGATGTTCATATATATACTTTGTCCTATTTGTGTTAAGTTTCAGCCTTCAGTAAGAACTGAGTCTAGTACAATAATGCCATATTTAAGTAGTTTGCTGAAGCTGTTTCTTTATCATGATCGTTGTGACAGCGATGCATCACAACTTTGGGTTGCTATTTTTCAACGGGTGATAGCATTAGCCTAAATCGCTGACTGGTCTACTGTGGCACCGCTAATTCATTTCTCCTTCCGTCCACAAATACAAGGGATTTTAGGTTGTTTAGTAGAGTTTTAAGGTTGAGGTGAAATTACTTTGGTGCCTGTGGGACTTTACTTGATTGGGAAAGATCACGCTTAGCGATGCAACTTAAAGTGAGCAATAAATGCAGTGGCTGGATGGATTGGGAAAGTAATACCCAAAATCCCTTATATTTATGGACGGAGGGAGTAGATTCTTACACAAACTGGCCACATGCTAGTGGGTGAACAAGAACAACCGCCTCTATGATTGCTAGTGCCAATGGATGCTTTCAAGTGTTTTGCATTGATTACCTGTTGATTAGACTATTAGAAATATGAACTGAACCAGTGAACATTTAGATATCTTTGTGGGTACTGTTATAGCCTTTGACTAACTTGGAGAACAGCCATTTTTATTTAGTAGAATTATACAGTTGTTTTCTAACTAATGGACATGTTGCAGGAACTCAGTATGTCTCTGGGAAGGAAATCGAGAAATTAGATAATTGTGCAGCTGCTCTTCTTATGGGTTGCAGTAGTGGAACACTGCATTGCAAAGGGGGTTATGCTCCTCAAGGAGCCCCTTTGTCATATTTATTTGCTGGTTCTCCTGCTGTTATTGCAAATCTCTGGGATGTTTCAGATAAGGATATTGATCGGTTCAGCAAAGCTTTGCTCGATTCATGGTTGCAAGAGAATTTTATGGCAGCCAAAAAATGCTCGAAGTGTTGCCAGCTAACACAAGAATTTGAGTCCATGACCATTGCTGTGGAGGACAATGGCAGGCCGAGGCGAAGAGGCGCCCGAGGGAAGCAGTCCGAACAAGTGAATGACAGTAGTAAGCGTTGCACTTGTGGGAACAGACGAGTAGCTTCATATCTAAGTGAAGCTAGGCGTGCTTGCAGGCTTCCTCTGCTGATTGGTGCATCTCCTGTTTGCTATGGTGTGCCTACCATCATTAGGAAGAAGTAACTGCCGGTGCTCTAATGGGAGATTATGGTGACCAATGCGCCTCCTGTTCTGGGCATTGAGCAATCGATACCATGATGGTGCATGGCGTTGACAGAAGTTTCATTATTGACACCGCATTGCACGAGTTTACATGTGCTTGTGATGCTGGTGAGATTCATTCTAAAGCAGGGCATGCAGAACAGGTAAGACTGCGGATTGGTGGATGCCTTGGATCCACGGTTTACTAGAGGACTCGCTGTGGAAATGCTCATTCATCCATCGACCGTCGTGAAGAGATGTACAAATCTTTCTTCTCTCAAGATATACAAGTAAATGATTATATTAACACATTCTGCAGAATGTAGTTCTGAACAAAATTGTAATGTTATGTTAAGGGAAATCAGTTAGAGCATGTATGTTGACGTCATAAAGTGTAAGGCACCTCAACGAGGAAATGTCGAACTCATTGGTAATGTATTCTACAGTTCCTTTTTTGGTTCAAACATGAGCTTAGGACATTGCATGGTCTGATTGCTGCTTGTGTTGTGATAGCGTCAGCACCTCCCATTTAGCAAATGCTCAAATCTATGTTTAGTCAGCACAACAGGACAGCTGAATATCTGAAGCTGGTGAGATCTGAAAACGATCCCCACTGGACTAAAATTTAGCAGAGCTTCTGAGTAACTGGAAAATAAAGGCTACACAAACCGCACAAGGTGGGTGCGGTATTTTCCTTTTCAACAATGAATTTGAGATGGCATACATTGAAGCGAAACAATGATCTAGAAGGTTAAGACAACTACATGGTACATGATCATGAACAAGTAAATTGAGGCTGAAATTGATGAATGCTATGCACCAGAGAACCGGTTGTGCATGTACTTCTCCGGTGGTAAAGCCCCTGACGTCTCAATTAGCACCTAAGAACAACCTCTCACGGTTTCTACGGCGGCGTCGGCGCCGCCTCTCTGGTCTAATCATACCGTTGTTTCCACCTCCGGCCATAACCAAATCATCCTCCTCGTCTCCTTCCAAGGGGTAAGGGTAGGGTGTGGTTCCATTTGCACCACTGCTCACCGCATAGTTGTCCTCAGCACTGCCCGAGGAACCATTTGCATTCTGAAGCCTTTGGTTTTGATGATGCCGGGCAACTTGCCGCATTAGAAACAATAACATTCGTCTAGTGTTGTCTGTCCCATGTCCATTGGCATTGTCATCCTCGTCACTTTCTACATCATCCAAATCATCTTCATCCTCCAAGTCTAGCACATAATCGCCAAAAACAATCGCCCTCCCCATTGTTGCTGTTATCGTACTGAGCGCATCTTGCCTCTCTCTTTCAATCTCTAGCAATCTCCACTTCTGTTCAAGGATGGGATCCACTTCCCTTGGCTTTGCAAGAGGGTGCTCTGACTTCACATGCTTGCGAAGTTCCTTGTAGGTTCCTACAAATGAGCAACCGTCTTGCATGCATGTCCTCCTTTTTCCATTGAGATAACTTCGAGCTGGTTCTACTATAGTCCATCCCTTCACCTTGCCACGACACAGTGGACATGCAAGATCAACGGACTCATTTTTTTCACCTGCAGTCAGTGGCGCTGAGTCCAAGTTTGTGCCAACAGTGTTGGCAGGAAATTCCTCAAGCAATGCCCCCTTGGTGTAAGCCTTCTTGAATTGATCAAGGCAATTTGAGTGGCGGTAGCTAGTTCCACACATGTAAGGGCGACAACCTTTATCATGCGAGGAACAAAGGAGGAGAACAGCATTATGTGGGTATTCCATGCATACAGAGCAGTTGGCATCTTCCCAGTCCATCTTCTGAGCAGCTGGCAGGGTTTTCTTTCGGTTTGATTCTTTCATTGCCTTCCAGCGGTATGAAGGGATGGGGTACGGGGTGGCTCTGAGCTGACGAGCCACATGCCTCCTTGCCCTTGCACTTCTTGCCATTTCTTCAGAAACCTGTCTAGAAAGCCACCATCATATTATTTGCATGGAATTATGGGTATACGGTTACATTTGATTTGTTCTAAGCAAAAACAGGCTAGAGATTTGCAGGATAATTAAACAGGACAGAAACAAATTATACTACGTAGAAATTAGAATGTAGTGTAGCAAAGTATGAAATCATCAAAAGGAAAATGATGAACCAACTTTGTTGAAAAGAAGTGCTGAGGACGTTTGGGGAAAACACCACTAAGAACTGCACAGCTGAATCTTCCTCGGCCAAGTCAAATATTTCCCTATTGTAATATCTGGTCATTTTCATCGTTTGTCAAACAGAAGCCACAAGCAAAAGTAGTAATGAATAAATAGCTTGATGGATGGATAGTTTAAAGGGCGCAACTAAAAGCATGAAACAGAAACACAAATCACAACTGTCCAAGTTCCAAAGCTAGCAATTTCCTCAGACGCACAGGAATCACCATTGTTGTTCCATTGAATTGGCATAAGGAGGAAAGTTTAATAGCAAACATGATGGAAGGGATGAACCCCACCATAGAGGCAGCAAAATGTATAGTTCAAGATATCGTAACAAAAGAATGTAGACCCTGACATAATCAAACAACATCCACACAATTATCATCTTTGTGAGTCAACTCAAGCATATGAAACCAAGCAGAATTACTTAATTAAGGCTGCAATTGTTTTTTTAAAAAAGAAGAAACTGCGAAGTGTGAAACATTTCATCGTGCGATGTCAGAACGCAAAACAAACAAAAAGATCATCCTTGATTGCTGCAATTATACAAGAAAAAATCATGAGCAACATTACCACCCAATTGCAGCTTTTATTCTTGCAGCAGCCTTCCACCTTAAAACAAGTCAGAAAACTTCAGATCCACAACAATGGCAAACAAGCAACCGAGGCAGCAGAAGTCACAGGTAGACTTTATGGGATCCAACCACAGATGGGTAGGAACATAAACAAACGAGTAGCAACAACCAGAAGCTTTTAAATAATCAAATCAATGAACCACATTAGATGTGATCTACATTACCCATTAAAAAAGTCACACCTAAGAGCCAGATAAGAGCTAAAGGGAAAACCAGTGGCCCACATGGAGCATGTCAGGACCTCCTCTCAGATCTACAAAATAAAAGAGAAACAAGGAACAACAGATAACTTTTTAATTGAAGAGAATCAATTGATACTGCACTTGGGCCAAGGATTTCATCCTTTAAGAACATGCTAAGTTACCAGCACAAGAAAAGAATTTGAAGCAAAGGTAGCGTCAAGTTTCACTTCAATCCTGTTCCTCCTACCATGATTGGTAACACATGGATGGAGGTTGGCAAAGGGTTCTCTTATGCCACAACTTGGTTCAAAATTCACCATTTTCAACTCAAAATCAGTGGCAAAAATACATTTTTCTCCATCTAAAAAGCACCATATCCACTGAAAAGTGCACTGTTAACTAGTACCCGAGAAGCATCTCTTCCTATACACTTCAAGCAAAGAAATGAAAGAACCATGTCCTAAGAGGCTTACACTAAATAAGTGCATGTGATTTAACTAAATTGCTAGCTGCAATGTTAATTTTTCTATGTTAATGGCACTACCAATTGACACAAGAAGAGAATCAGAAATTGAAGCTTTATTGCCAGTTAAGGTTCCTAATTACGAAACCCTAGGCAAAAGCAAAACTACATTACCTTCTTTGAGCTGATCATTCCCTACAAAATTGCTAATCACAACAAAAACAAAATCATCGACAGAAGCAAAAAAAGATACATGAAAGGGTATTCTGCTACGCCATTGCGGCCATCCCTCCAATCTACCCGCAAAGAATACCAAGCACCGCTCCCGTGTTACTGATTGAATAACTCAAATATTGCCAAAAGGACACCTTTTTGCTCAGCCATCTTCGTTTTAAGGTCAAATCCCCCCAAAATTGTAACCACTGTCACCTAAATCTTCGCCGGGAAGGCGAAATTTTCTTTGATAAGATCAAATTTGGGCATCCAGTCCGAGATCCCGACCTATACCACTCCCATCAGACAACTCCACAAATTTAGCCCAAGGACTCGCCCAGAATCAACCAGAAAAACTCAAATTAGCACCTGGAACCCCCAAATTCCCCCTAAGCAAGCAGAATTGCTCCCATCCGCACCAAAATCAGAGATAGAACCCGAAAGGAAGCCCCTTATCCACCATTCCAGGAGACCTAGCAGACCAAACCACCACACCGCCACCAACCAACCAAATCTGAGATGTCCGAATCGGGAGGCAGGGCATGGGCAGGGCAGTACCTAGACAGGGCCGGAGCGACCGATGCGGGAGCGGAGTTCTCCCTGGTTCCGTCGGCGGTGAGCGCGAGGCCGCGACGGAGTTGGAGACGACGACGGGAGCAACCGAGCGAGAGTAATGGAGAAGAGACCCCAAATTGAGCCAAATTTCTTCCTCCTCGATCGAAAAAAAAATGGCGCAAAAAAACGGATTAAAAGGTGAGGAGTTGGGAAATGGACGCAAAGATTTGGGGGAGAGAGAGAGGTGGGCCCCACGGGCGGGTGGGAGACATGTCTATGGTGCATATGTGAGGGTTCACGTTGCAATTACGGTTTCCCGCAGCTTCTAATCGGCGTGCACTCGGTTCATGCACCGGTGCCTCCTCGGATGGACGGGAGAGAGGCCGGGTCACAGTGCGGTCCATGGACCAAATCCACGAAGCGCGAGAACGCAGCGTGTGTCACCACTGTGATGAAACCGCGAGAGTCGGAGTGTTTTTTATAGAACGTGAAGCGATTGTCGTGCATATATACATTGCAAAACTATAACACATTAAAAAAAAAGAAATATTTCTCCTACCGTTTATACTTTATCATAGAGACCAATAAAAAAAGTGTGTTCGTCCATGTTAAACGGAACTGATTCCTTCCGGCCTATGAACATGGACCTCTTAATGAAAACAGCTGAAATTAACCCATATACATAAAATTCAGAATGATATGGTAGCACGGCCTGACAGCCGTCATAGCTTGGCAAAGTAGGAGTGCCTCACTAAACGGAGTTTTACTTGACCAAGTAACCAGGATTTCATCACTGTCTCACTGCGTGCTTCTAAGGGAAGACGGGTGATTAGGCTGGAAGATTCTTGTAAACAGCATGGGATTACCAAGGAAGAAATCAACCATATCTGATCTGGGATAGGGTTGGATAATTGGATTGGGCTTGGCGTTTTCCGGGTGGACCGAAAAGCGCGGCACGCACACTTAGACAGCCTTGTAAGGTGAGGAAATAGGAAGGAAAACCCATTGTTTTTTTAAACTCGTTTTTTAAATTACTAAACGGTGTATTTTTTATAAAAATTTTTATATAAAAGTTAATCTAAAAATTTAAATAAATATTTTTCAAGTTTATAATAATTAAAATCTAATTAATCATACGCTGATGACTCATCTCATTTTATGTTTTCTTCTTCTTTTCCCTCACCTTCAAACATTTTCTTAGGTAGTTCATTTATGCTCATAGATATGTTTTATAAGCCACACGTAAAACGAAAAATATTATTAACGTATGATTAATTAAGTATTAGTTATTATAAACTAAAAAATGATTTATTTGTTTTTAAAAGAAATTTCTATATAGATTTTTTAAAAAAACTTCTCGTTTAATATTTTAAGAAACGTGTTTACGAAAAACAAAATAATAAACTTAAGCCATAAACATAAGTAAGCACTATCCATCTTGAGATAATAAGCTTTAAGACACAAGCACAAGCAAATACTACCAGTATTGAGATAATAAGCTTAGGTAGTGTTTGAATGAATTTATGGGAGTTGTTTATTTTCTCGTTATTTGTGAGCATGTTTTTCGAACTGCTAAATGGTACGTTTTTTACAATAAATTTCCATATGAAAATATCTTTAAAAATCAAATAGATTTATCTTTCAAATTTATAATAGCTAGTACTTAATTAATTATATGCTAATAATATTTTTTATTTTTTAAGGTTATAAGTCCACCTCCACAAGCAAAACGAACGCTGCCCGATGCAGGTGCTCCTGCGATTCAGGATGGGGTGGTTCAGACTCGAGATTTCCAGTCTTCCCGACTTCACTTCACACTTCACAGAGAGAGAAATGGAAAGGAGAGGTTGGTGGCTTTGGTGGTGGTGGGCCGTGGGCGGCGGCTGATCACATTATCTGTGGGACTCTGGCTTTTGCTGCCATGTTGGTCCCCGCATATCTCTCTACCCCTACTCGGCTGCTCCAGCCTCTAGCCCGGTGAGAAGTTCAGGGAAGTTTCAGTTTGGGTTTTGGTGAGAAGAACTTGAGACTTTAGTGCTGATGAAAGTACATGCCGGGGGGATTTAACACTAAGTACAAGCAATGACTAAGCTTAAACAAAAATGTACTTTGTTACCAAAAGACACTACTCTCTCCCTCCTAAAATAAATCAATTTCTAGAGTTCAAACTTTAACCTAAAATAAACAAATTTTTATCTTATTACCTATCTTTGGTCTAAAAACCAAAAAAATTTATCCGTTCAATACCTCTTACCTATCCACCACCACTATTAGTTTTCTATTTATAAATAATATTTTAGTCGCTTACTCTCTTTACTAAATATGTGCATTAAATACTAGGAGTAGGCTTTTTTTTGAAGGGAGTACGAGAGAGCATATAAACATATTGCAGAAATGGCAGAAATGGTCAGAACCATGTGACCAAAGGTGTCAGAAAGATCAAACCGGAGTTGGGACTTATTCCCTCCCTTCCATAAAAAACTACTCTCTTCATCCTAAAATATAAAAAACTAGTATTGAATAGGATATATCCTACTGCTATGAATCTAGATAGAGTGTTGTCTAGATTCTGTCGACGAAACGGGACTGGAGGTCCCACATACCCCGAGGACACGTGGGTCTTCGGCCATATCAGCTCCTCCAGGACCACATTCTGCACCGGCGACGGCCGGCTACAGCCTTCTTCCGGTCAAGTACCGGGGGCCCGAGGACATCCCCGGTCCCGGGTCTCGTCCCTAGTCCGGGGAAGCTCCGTTCCCGGGCCCCGGATCTCGTCCCCGGGCCCAGGGCTCATAGGCTCGGTCTCGGTGCGCACCGGGACGTTTCCGGGCCCTGGGTCTCGCCCCCCGTCCCGAGACTCATAGGCTCGGTCCCGGGGCACGTTACATAGACATCCCTGGTCCCGGACGCCGCTCCCCGGGTCCGGGACTCACATTTTCCGTCCCCGAGGAGCTCGGCGCCTTGTGTGCGCGGAGGGCTCGATGAGCTCTCCGCCCCTGGCACGAGGCCGGCTTGAGCGGATCAGCTCCCCAACTACCCGCATTAATGGCGAGGCGACGGGGTGCCTCCCGCCTGTCTCCCGGTCGGACATGCGTGCACCGTCATGATGGCCTTCCGTGGGCCCCCTTCCAGTGCCGTCAGAGAACTTTCGGCTGAGAGGGCCTCGATTCTCCACATTCTGGCAGCGGAGGCGCGCGCTGTCACATCTCCACGATTTAGCCGCCTGCAGCAGACCAATTCCAGCCGCCCGCAGCAGCCGAGCCAGGCGGCGACTAGACGTCCCTCCGGCGTGGCGCGGCAGGCGGCCGCGTGCGTGCGACAAGACAAATCGTAGCTAGCTTTCTCTGTATACTTGGCACTGTGGACTCCCCTTGACCTATAAAAGGAGGATCCATGCCAGCCTCTAGAAAAGAGGGGGCTTCTGACATAGCGTGATAGGCTTCGGCTTCTGGTTCCGAAGAGGTCTTCTTCTTCTTCGAGTCTAGCGGCTGGTAGAGCGGGTTGAGCTGCTCCAGTTCCTTCCCGAGCTAGCGCTAGCTCCTGCGCCCCTCGGGAACTCCTTGTAACAGCATACCACATTTATCTCCCACATAGCAACACACATAGGAATAGAGTATTACGCCTCCGCGCGGCCCGAACCTGTCTACCTCCTCCTATCTCCTTTGCGTGCCATCTCAGCCCGGGCCCCCGGCGCCCGAGCATCGTTCATCTCCCAGACGCCGCTGCCGTCCTGTGAACAACTTCCCTGGCCGAACCTCAAAGGGGGTCCCTAGACTCCTCGCGGTTGGAGTTCTATCCTCCGACAGATTCGTAGTACTAGAATATATCCCATCCGATACTAGTTTTTTATATTTTAAGACAGAGGGAGTAACTACTAGCATCCTAATTAGGTAGTAAGAAGAAGGATAAAAGACAAAAAATACCCTTCATTGTATATTGGTGGGTATGTAAGAGTTATTGAAAGAATACAATTTCTTAATTTATAGACCGAAAGTAGATAAGAAGATCAAAATTAACTTAATTTTAGATAAAATTTAAACTATATATATTAATTTATTTTAGGATGGAAGGCGTATTTATCCGGAGAAGCTATATAGTACTGGTATCCGGAGCGTAGAGCAACTACTTTCCGTTGTACGAATGTAAATCTTCGATCGCTGTTTTTCCTTGTGTAACCTTTCTTTTTGTACCGAGACTCTTTGCCCTACCTTAATGAGCTGACACACTAGGTTGCGCATGCAAACGTTCACAGTTAGCGTTTTCTGTGCGAAATTCCTCTCGGGCCTTGCCTGCAGGAAGATCTGTCTATTATATAACCCTATTACGTACACAGTAGTCCAATAAAATTATATAGCTAAAAATAAAGTAGAGACATAAGATATAAGAGAAAGAGTATTTTTTCTCTAGTCTAGCACTCCTGTATAATAAGTAGCCCCCTTTCTCATTATACCGTCGTATTTTATACATGGAAGGTTAGATGAGGACACAATTAGTATATTCGATTCTAACGTATATGTATGGCACTAGTAATATGAAAGATAAAGACATGACTATTTAGGACCTGTTTGGTACAACTCCTACTCCAAAAGCGGAGCGGAGCTGAGGAGCGGCAGAAATGCCGTTCCACCCTTATAGTATAACTTTTAGGAGCGGAACGACAGCTCCACTTTATATTATCTAGGATCTCAAAAGTATTTGATACAGCTCCAACTTCACATCACAGGATAAGAATCCCGAAGTTGAAATTGTGCCAAACGGGTCTGTAACGACCCGTTTTTCTTTTCCCGCTAGTCTTCGCTTTCCCGAGCTCCCTTCCTATCCTGTCAGCCATGCCCCAGTTTTTCTCCCTGGCCAGCCGGCTACCTTCTCCCTTGAGCCGAGTAGATTGCTACTCAGTCCTTGTATCCTGCCCTTTCCTTTGTCTTACTCGGACCTCCTTGCTGCCGAGTAAGCACTCTGAAGTGGCCGACTACCTTGTTGAGACCTGTTGTTTCTTTGTCCCTCGAGTTGCACTCGCCCGTTGGACGCCGACTACCGAAGTGGAGAAGAACCAGTCTTCACCTGCCTGCAGCACCGCTTGGACCAATGGACAATAACCTGCTGCATCGCTTGGACCGGTGGTCAGTCCGAAGCCCTGTCAGTGAGATTTCTCCAACCTGTCCTAGCCTTAACCTTAATGTCTCATCGCAGCTACAGTGCCTGCCAACTCCCTAACCACGCCAGACTCCCAAGTCAAGCCCTGCGTGAACATCAAATCATTTGTCAGTTCACCTTGACTTGTTCTCCCTACCCGTTGCCCAGCTCCACCGTGCCTCACCCTTGCACGCTGGCTATATATTGAGCCATCCATGCTCCTTCTTCCTTTGTTTTGCAAACCGACCAGCTCCAGCTCTGCTAAGTTTTCATCCTCTCAAGCTTTGGAGCTCTGTCGCTTGGTTCGCAAGCCTGGTTCAGCCGACTGCCACCTTTTCTGCAACCGACTACTTCTTGATCCTTTTCTTGGTGTTTTAACCCTCCTGCTTATCAGTGTTTCCTTTCTGCTTGTTCAGAGCCTGAACTGGTGGACGATCCAGAAGCCGCCTTCGCCGAGGAAGATCCTTCTTTGGAACAAGGCAAGCCTCTTTGATCATATTGTTTCCCATATATGCAAAACTATGTTGTTTGAAAAATATATGCATGCTTAGTTTACACCTTTTTAAACTGTTGGCCTCGGTTTACAAGCGAAACCGATGGACCTACCCAGTAGCTGCACATATTTGGTAGGATGTTGATATATTTCTCCCTTGAAAGCCCCACAAATGGCACGCTAGCATCCTATCTGAGGATACGATGCCAAGTAGAATGGCTTAGCTCTGCAACGTTGTTTGTCGTTTGGGAAAACGTTGGGTTTTACTAAACTGATTGGAAAACCCGATACCTTGTGTATCGGCGCGTTTTGTGAAATAAAGACAGCTTGTGAAAATCTTGGTGTACAGAAACAGCGCCTGTGTGGCATGGCTATGTATTACCGATAAGGACCGTTTCCTTTGGGGATTCCATCCGAGCATCTTACAGTGAGACCATACGGGTATTATGGGATGCCCCTGGCCGAGTAAATAGTAGGTTTAGGGAAGTTCAGTGCCGACCACTGAATCCTGTGTGGATCTTTCGGCTGGCATTGGATAACCCTAGACTGGCTTTGGAAATGGCCTTGTCATGAATTTCTGGGTACAGGCCAGTACTCGGTGTAATTTTCGTGTCGGATGGGTAAAGCGCACACCCTCTGCAGAGATTAGCAGAACTGTTCGAACAGCCGTGCCCACGGTTAAGGGCGATGTAAGGTGATTCCCATAGCGTAGATTTGTTTGCCTGTGGTTTGTGAAAATGTTTGATGGAATGGGAACCATGACCAGAGTTTGCCGAGTAAGCAAACGGAAGGCTTGTGTGGCCAGAAACGGATTTGTGTGATCCGGGGTGTTAAGCACCATAATCAAGTGTGTGAAAAGTAAACAGGATGAAGATCATGCTCCCGGGTCGTAGCCAGGGCAGCAAACTTAAGCCCCCGGGTTGTAGCCAGGGCGGCAGTTGTGCAGTTGTCTTCGGGTTGTAGCCAGAAGACGGATTGATTGAGCTCCCGGGTTGTAGCCAGGGCAGCAAGTTGATCAAGTTGTGCTCCCGGGTTGTAGCCAGGGAAGCCAGATGAGCAAGCTTGAGCTCCCGGGTTATAGCCAGGAAAGCAAGATAGCGAGCTACGCCCCCGGGTTGTAGCCAGGGCGGCGGATGAGCTAGCTGGTTGTAGCCAGTGTAGCGGGCATTAAGTGCCACAGCTGAGATTTGGTTGTAGCCGAGTCTCAGGGTCAACGAGTGGTTGTAGCTACTCGGTTCATACAGGACCAACAAATGAGAAGTAAAAGATGATATGAATATATATACGCAAATGCTTGATTCATTAAGTGGCGAGTTGTTGAAAAGCAACTTGCGGAATGGATCGAGGCGTGAGCCTCTTTCCGATAACTAAAATTTTAGCTCACTAGTGTTTGCAAAGAAAAGAGTTTCTAAAGGCAATTTTTCGCAAATAAAACCTTTAGCCTTTCTGTCTGACCGACATGGCATCTTTTTCCCGGCTTGCTGAGTACGAAAGTACTCACCTTGTTCATATATGTATAGTAGGTTTTGGAGAGGAAGACGAAGATCCGACTGCTGCCGAGTTCCTCCAAGACCAGGCCGACTACGAAGACTTCTGAAGGTTTCGAGCCTAGTTCCCAACCGAGCCTGTGGTGTAGTTTTTGTCCAGCTTCCGCCCTGTTTTTGCTGTTTCGCTAGTTTACCTGTTGATTCTTTTTGCCCATCCCGGGTTTGTCCTGGATGGATCTCCTTGTATATATATATATGTACTCTGTTATGTATTATTGTAACTCTGAGCTGTATCATTGTTGTGCGTACCCGACTACTGATCCTGGGATCAGGTGCCGTATGCACATGGTGGCCTTCCACCTAGTCGGGGAGGCGTCACAGAATGGTATCAGAGCAAAGGTTGGCCCTAGGAACGAAACCCCACTCGTGTAGATGTCCTTGAGGATCTTATTTTGAAAACTATGCTATTTGCAAGAAAATCTAGGACTTGTCTGAGTATCTTTCTCTGCCTTGTAGATTTTGAAAATATTTTTGAAACTTTTGATTACCTAACTATCCTTGGCTCCTGCGTGAATCTTTGGTATCAGCCCCTAGGTTCCAGTGCCCTATCTGTCTTCTTTTCGTAAGGGCTGGGTTCCCGAGTAGGATCTTTGTTCTGCTGCTTGAATCTATCTTGCTAATCCTGTTGCTCCTTCATCTGTTCCATCGGTTTGGTTGCCGATATCCTTGCTGAGCCTCTCTCTCTTGGTTGCCCTTTTCTAGGACCAGATGGCAGAATGTCAGCACCGGAATGTTCGTGCTCCAGCTCGCTTGGGTTTTGAAGACCAAGGACCAGTCCGCAACAACCTGCTTACCGCCGTGGAGGAACAAGAAGTGGAGCAGACTCATGATCGGATGTCCGGAAATGGCCATGCAGTCGGCCTTGGTACCTTTGACGCTGCAGCAGCAAACCCTGGAGGATTGCCTCAACCTCCTCACCTTCCAGTAGACCCCCAGCAGCTTATGGTCATCCAGACCCAGATCCTGCAAGGCATTGCTCGGAACTTGGCTGCAATGCAGCCTCTCCTCCATCAAGTTCAACCAGCACAAGCCCCTGGCCACTCCAAACTTGCCGACTTCATGAGGTCCCGTCCAGCCGAGTTTTCGCAGACTGTTGAGCCAGTAGAGGCTGACGACTGGCTGAAGGATATGGATAGAAAGTTGAACCTAGTGCAGTGCACACCTGTGGAGAAAACCCAGTTTGCTGCACATCAACTTCGTGGACCAGCAGCCGACTGGTGGGAGAACTACTGTGCTACCCATCAAGATGCCGCCAACATTGCCTGGCCCGAGTTTGTTGAAGCCTTTAGAGCTGCACATGTCCCAGAAGGAGTAATAGACATTAAGAGAGAAGAATTCAACGACCTCAAGCAGGGACATTCCAGCATCAGCGAGTACCTGAGCAGGTTCAACCATCTAGCTCGCTATGCACCCGAGGACGTGAACACGGACAAGAAGAAAATCAGAAGGTTTCTGAAAGGGATGAATGTGGCAATGAAGATCCAGCTTCTTGCCCATGACTTCCCTACTTTCCAGCACATGGTCAACAGAGCCTTAGTGGTTGAAGACGCGAGGAAGGAGATCGAAGTTTTTCGCAAGCGCAAGGCCTCCCAGATGCAGTCTCGTAGTGGCCCGAGTACCAGGCCCTATCTCCCCAGTCCTTCCCGTCAGTTTGCCCCATCCCAGTTTCAGGAGCAGGTGTTTCACCCATCTGCTTCCCGCCCGGCTTCTTCTGTTCAGTCCCGACCCCTCAGTGCAAGTACCGGTGCAAGCCGCCCTGCCTCCGCCGGCCTACAACAGAGGAGTATCCCGAGTGCCCTAGGAAGCCGATGCTACAACTGCAACGAGTTGGGTCACTTTGCCCGACACTGTTGTTGACGCCGAAAACCGCCGGGTGTGCCGAAAAGCTTGCTGACGATCTGGTTCGGCGCCTAGAGACACGCGAAGGCCTGGGAGATCTGCTTAGCTCCAGTGCAGGTCCTAAAATATTTGAGGTTCGCGGGTGTGCCAGTCAATTTGACCCAGCAATTGACAAGGAGATGAAGAAATTAGATTACTGATCCAATCGGCCAGCAAGCCGATACGGATTCCTTCCAGCCGATGCCGCTATGCTCGTGCCCGGGCCTCTACCTATACTCGCGCCCGGGTCTCGTGCTCGCGTCCGGGTCCTTGTTGGTCCTCGTGCCCGGATCGGCAGCAATTGCGCAATCGGCTATCGGCCGATACGGGCTGATATAGACTCCTCGTAGCCGATAGCCGATGGCACCTGTGTATCGGCTAGGAAACCGATAGTGTTATGAGCAAATAGACAAGATGTCAGTATAACATGTGCATCGGCTAGGAGCCGATTATCAATAGATAAGCAAAATAGTAAGCCAGCCGACTGCCGAGGAAACACATATGCATCGGCTAGAAAACCGATGATAATATAGATGACCAAAACAGTATGGATAATACAGTCGGCTTTATAAAAAGATAACCTATCGGCTAAGCACTCCGATAGAACGTCGCATATACACCGATCAGCCCGACAAGGATAAATCTATTATTATCGATCTAGTAGTTCAAACCTAACTGATGCAGCACAGATCGATAATAGTAAAGGAACCTCAACGAGCCGATAGACCTAATGCAACTGTGATGAAAATAACTTACCGGCTATACATTCCGATAAGACGCTTGCACAAAGGATATCAGCCTAACAGGAATAATTTATCGCTAGCAGTTTAGTAGGTCGGACCCAACCGATGCAGCACAAACTGATGATAAACTACCCCCGATAAACTGATAAAAACTATGCACGCGTGATGTGATATACCTGACCAGCCTAAGAGGTCGGACCGAACCGATGCAGCCGTAGACAGATCCGATACACCGTGGTAAGCCGACTACCATAGACCGACTAGAATATCGGACCTAACCGAGAAAGTCCTAGCCGATTGGTAGTCGGGGTAACGAGACTTACCCTCTCGCAGGAGTTCGGACCTAACCGATGCAGCCCCGCTCGAGAAGCAAGAACCCGTTGGTAAAGGGTGGCGATGCGCCGAATTGTATTGATCGATTAGATAGATTACAAGGTCCCCGGGCATACGTATATATACCCCGAGTTACAAGAGTCCTTATAGGACACGGAACAAGACTTTCCTAACTAGAAAAGGAAAACTAACAGACCTGATCAGACAAGAGATCAGGTTTCCTAAAAGATAAAACTGTCTAATAGATAAGATAAATAACTGCCATAACGTGGTCTTCACGATTCCTTCCCAAGCTCGGACTCTTCTAGATTAGTTTCCAATGGCTGATATCGCTTCTTTCCTTAACCGAACATGGTAACGACCCGTACCAAATTTTGGCGTTAACAACTGTCCCCAGAAGCAAGACCCTGCAACCTCTGGACGCCCCAACGCCAGCGCTTCAAGAGCCCCTGTGTTTAGTCGAGGACAGCCGACTACACATGCTAGTGGATCTGCCTCCCGTGCCCCTCCGGCCTTTGGACGTGGCCGAGTCAATCATATCCAGTCGGAGACAGCCCGAGAAGCTTCAGATGTGGTAATGGGTACGTTTCTTGTCAACTCCGTACCTGCAGTTGTTCTGTTTGATTCTGGAGCATCGCATTCCTTTATTTCTCAATCTTTTGTGAATAAGTATGGTTGGGATATTCAAGGTCTTAGGATACCTATGGTTATACACTCCCCTGGCAAGGAGTTTAGGTCAGACCAGTCTTGCCCTGGAGTTAACCTGGTAATTACAGGAGTTAGTTTCTCAGCCAACCCATTGTCCTGGAATCACAAGGCTTGGATTTGATTCTAGGCATGGACTGGTTAGCTAAGCACAAAGGCCGAATAGACTGTGCAACTAGCACCATAACCCTGCAGTGCCCTTTTGGACAAGAAGTGAAGTTTGCCTCACCTGGAAACCCTAAAAGCCAATCTCTCCTGAGCTCTGTGCAAATGGCCCCTCTGGAAGAAGTACCGGTGATCAATGAGTACCCTGATGTCTTTCCAGACAGTCTACCCGGAATGCCCCCTGATAGATAGATTGAGTTCTCTATAGAGTTGCTACCCGGCACAGCACCCATATCCAAGAGACCCTATAGAATGGCGGCTAAAGAGTTAGCCGAAGTGAAAAAGCAGATAGAAGAACTTGAGAGCCTAGGTTTTGTGCGGCCTAGCACATCACCTTGGGGAGCTCTAGTGCTCCTAGTGGAAAAGAAAGATAAGACCAAGAGGATGTGCATTGATTATCGCGCACTGAATGGAGTAACCATCAAGAATAAGTATCCTCTACCAAGGATTGATGATCTGTTCGACCAGCTGCAAGGAGCTAAAGTTTTCTCTAAGGTTGATTTGAGATCAGGATACCACCAGCTGAAGATCAGACCTGAGGATATACCCAAGACAGCTTTCCTGACCCGTTATGGATTATATGAGTATACAGTGATGTCCTTCGGACTCACTAATGCCCCAGCTTTCTTGATGAGTCTTATGAATAAGGTATTCATGGAATATCTCGACAAGTTTGTCGTGGTATTTATGGATGATATCCTAATCTTCTCCAAGGACAAGCAAGAACATGTTGGACATTTGAGAATGGTTCTAGGAAAGTTAAGAGAGCACCAGTTGTTTGCCAAGTACTCGAAGTGTGAGTTTTGGCTAGACCGAGTTGCTTTTCTTGGGCATGTGGTCACTGCCCAAGGAGTAGAAGTGGACCCGGGAAAAGTGAGAGACGTGCTTTCTTGGAAATCCCCGACTACCGTCACAGAAGTAAGAAGTTTCTTAGGTTTGGCTGGTTATTATCGGAGATTCATTGAAGGATTTTCAAGGATTGCCAAACCCATGACAGAATTGCTAAAGAAGGAAAAGAAGTTTGAATGGAGCGACGCTTGTGAGAAAAGTTTCCTAGAATTAAGGAAAAGGCTGACTACACCACCTGTGTTGATCCTTCCGGATATCAGGAAAGACTTTGAGGTATACTGTGATGCATCCCGACTAGGCATAGGCTGTGTGCTTATGCAGGAAGGAAGAGTGGTTGCTTATGCCTCAAGACAATTAAGACCTCATGAGCTGAACTACCCGACCCATGACCTAGAGTTGTTAGAAGTAGTGCATGCCTTGAAGATATGGCGACATTACCTGGTTGGAAACCGGTGTGAAGTATACACCGATCATAAAAGCCTGAAGTACATCTTCACTCAGACGGAGCTTAATCTCAGACAAAGACGATGGCTTGAGTTAATCAAGGATTACGACCTTGGAATACATTACCACCCTGGCAAGGCAAATGTTGTTGCCGATGCCCTCAGTCAGAAAGTCCATTGTAATGCCATCTTGACCCTGCCCCTTCAACCCGAGTTAAGTCGAGAACTGGAAAAGCTAAGGATAAATATGGTCAAGCCAGGAACGCTGGCGACTTTGCTGATTCAGCCTACATTGGAGGACCAGATCAGAGAAGCTCAAAAGGTAGATGAAAAGATCGTGTCTCTTAAGGAAAACATGACCCAAGGAAAAGCCCCCGAGTTCTCCATCGACAGCAAAGGAACTGTTTGGCTTGGAAAACGCGTTTGCGTGCCCGACAGAAAGGAAATCCGAGACTTAATCTTGAGAGAAGCCCATGAGTCCGCTTATTCCATCCACCCAGGAAGTACCAAGATGTACAAGGATATTAAGGATCATTACTGGTGGCCTGGAATGAAGCGAGATATTGCCGAGTATGTCGCAGTTTGTGACATTTGCCAAAGGGTTAAAACAGAGCATCAGAAGCCAGCAGGATTGCTTCAGCCCTTAAGGATACCCGAGTGGAAATGGGAAGAAATAGGAATGGATTTCATCATTGGATTACCTAAGACCCCGACAGGACATGATTCCATCTGGGTAATAGTGGACCGACTGACCAAGGTCGCCCACTTTATCCCCGTCAAGACAACCTACCTGGCTAAGAAGTTAGCTGAGTTGTATCTGACCAAGGTTATCTGCCAACATGGAGTCCCAAAGAAGATCGTGTCTGACCGAGGAGCTCAGTTCACCTCCCACTTCTGGCAAAAGTTGCATGAGGCAATGGGCACAAATCTCAATTTCAGTACTGTATATCACCCCCAGACGGATGGACAGACCGAGAGAGTAAACCAGATCGTGGAAGATATGCTAAGAGCATGTGCTCTGGATTTTGAAGGAACCTGGGATCTTTGTCTGCCTTATGCCGAGTTCTCCTACAACAACAGCTACCAAGCCAGTATCCAGATGGCCCCCAATGAAGCCCTGTATGGACGCAAGTGTAGAACCCCACTCTGTTGGACAGAAGTAGGAGAGAAGATGGTTTTTGGGCCTGACATTTTGAAAGAGGCAGAAGAGCGAGTTAAGGTTATCCTAGAGCGCTTGAAGACAGCCCAAGCCCGACAGAAGAACTATGAGGATAATCGGAGACGAGAGCTCGAGTTTCAGATAGGAGACCATGTGTATCTTCGAATATCACCCCTACGAGGAATAAAGAGATTCGGAATGGGTGGAAAGCTAGCGCCTCGCTATATCGGACCTTATACTATCGTTGACAGACGCGGAGTGGTGGCGTATCAACTGGAGTTGCCTGAAGAACTCTCTGACGTCCACGACGTGTTTCATGTGTCCCAGTTGAAGAAATGTCTTCGCATCCTAGAAGAACAAGTTCCGTTGGAAGAGATCGACGTACAACGCAACCTCGCGTACAAGGAACGCCCGATTCGGATTCTTGAGACAAGGGATAGAAGCACAAGACGAAAGACAATCAGATTCTGCAAGGTGCAATGGAGTAACCATTCGGAAGATGAAGCAACATGGGAGCAAGAAGACCGCCTTCAAGCTGAGTACCCGGAGCTCTTCGCCGAGTAGCGGAATCTCGGGACGAGATTCTGTTTAGTAGGGGAGGTTTGTAACGATCCGTTTTTCTTTTCCCGCTAGTCTTCGCTTTCCCAAGCTCCCTTCCTATCCTGTCAACCGTGCCCCAATTTTTCTCCCTGGCCAGCCGGCTACCTTCTCCCTTGAGCCGAGTAGATTGCTACTCAGTCCTTGTATCCTGCCCTTTCCTTTGTCTTACTCGGACCTCCTTGCTGCCAAGTAAGCACTCTGAAGTAGCCGACTACCTTGTTGAGACCTGTTGTTTCTTTGTCCCCCGAGTTGCACCCGCCTGTTGGACGCCGACTACCGAAGTGGAGAAGAACCAGTCTTCACCTGCCTGCAGCACCGCTTGGACCGATGGACAATAACCTGCTGCATCGTTTGGACCGGTGGTCAGTCCGAAGCCCTGTCAGTGAGATTTCTCCAACCTGTCCTAGCCTTGACCTTAATGTCTCATCGCAGCTACAGTGCCTGCCAACTCCCTGACCACGCCAGACTCCCAAGTCAAGCCCTGCATGAACATCAAATCATTTGTCAGTTAACCTTGACTTGTTCTCCCTACCCGTTGCCCAGCTTCACCGTGCCTCACCCTTGCACGCTGGCTATATATTGAGCCATCCATGCTCCTTCTTCCTTTGTTCTGCAAACCGGCCAACTCCAGCTCTGCTAAGTTTTTATCCTCTCAAGCTTTGGAGCTCTGTCGCTTGGTTCGCAAGCCTGGTTCAGCCGACTGCCACATTTTCTGCAGCCGACTACTTCTTGATCCTTTTCTTGGTGTTTTAACCCTCCTGCTTATCAGTGTTTCCTTTCTGCTTGTTCAGAGCCTGAACCGGTGAACGATCCAGAAGCCGCCTTCGCCGAGGAAGATCCTTCTTTGAAACAAGGCAAGCCTCTTTGATCATATTGTTTCCCATATATGCAAAACTATGTTGTTTGGAAAATATATGCATGCTTAGTTTACACCTTTTTAAACTGTTGGCCTCGGTTTACAAGCGAAACCGATGGATCTACCCAGTAGCCGCACATATTTGGTAGGATGTTGATATATTTCTCCCTTGAAAGCCCCACAAATGGCACGCTAGCATCCTATCTGAGGATACGATGCCAAGTAGAATGGCTTAGCTCTGCAACGTTGTTTGTCGTTTGGGAAAACGTTGGGTTTTACTAAACTGATTGGAAAACCCGATACCTTGTGTATCGGCGCGTTTTGTGAAATAAAGACAGCTTGTGAAAATCTTGGTGTACAGAGACAGCGCCTGTGTGGCATGGCTATGTATTACCGATAAGGACCGTTTCCTTTGGGGATTCCATCCGAGCATCTTACTGTGCGACCATACGGGTATTATGGGATGCCCCTGGCCGAGTAAATAGTAGGTTTAGGGAAGTTCAGTGCCGACCACTGAATCCTGTGTGGATCTTTCGGCTGGCATTGGATAACCCTAGACTAGCTTTGGAAATGGCCTTGTCACGAATTTCTGGGTACAGGCCAGTACTCGGTGTAATTTTCGTGTCGGATGGGTAAAGCGCACACCCTCTGCAGAGATTAGCAGAACTGTTCGAACAGCCGTGCCCACGGTTAAGGGCGATGTAAGGTGATTCCCATAGCGTAGATTTGTTTGCCTGTGGTTTGTGAAAATGTTTGATGGAAAGGGAACCATGACCAGAGTTTGCCAAGTAAGCAAACGGAAGGCCTGTGTGGCCAGAAACGGATCTGTGTGATCCGGGGTGTTAAGCACCATAATCAAGTGTGTAAAAGGTAAACAGGATGAAGATCATGCTCCCGGGTCGTAGCCAGGGCAGCAAACTTAAGCCCCCGAGTTGTAGCCAGGGCGGTAGTTGTGCAGTTGTCTTCGGGTTGTAGCCAGAAGACGGATTGATTGAGCTCCCGGGCTGTAGCCAGGGCAGCAAGTTGATCAAATTGTGCTCCCGGGTTGTAGCCAGGAAAGCCAGATGAGCAAGCTTGAGCTCCCGGGTTGTAGCCAGGGAAGCAAGATAGCGAGCTGCGCCCCCGAGTTGTAGCCAGGGCGGCGGATGAGCTAGCTGGTTGTAGCCAGTGTAGCGGGCATTAAGTGCCACAGCTGAGATTTGGTTGTAGCCGAGTCTCAGGGTCAACGAGTGGTTGTAGCTACTCGGGACATATAGGACCAACAAATGAGAAGTAAAAGATGATATGAATATATATACGCAAATGCTTGATTCATTAAGTGGCGAGTTGTTGAAAAGCAACTTGCGGAATGGATCGAGGCGTGAGCCTCTTTCCGATAACTAAAATTTAAGCTCACTAGTGTTTGCAAAGAAAAGAGTTTCTAAAGGCAGTTTTTCGTAAATAAAACCTTTAGCCTTTCTGTCTGACCGACATGGCATCTTTTTCCCAGCTTGCTGAGTACGAAAGTACTCACCTTGTTCATATATGTATAGTAGGTTTTGGAGAGGAAGACGAAGATCCGACTGCTGCCGAGTTCCTCCAAGACCAGGCCGACTACGAAGACTTCTGAAGGTTTCGAGCCTAGTTCCCAACCGAGCCTGTAGTGTAGTTTTTGTCTAGCTTCCGCCCTGTTTTTGCTGTTTCGCTAGTTTACCTGTTGATTCTTTTTGCCCATCCCGGGTCTGTCCTGGATGGATCTCCTTGTATATATATATATATATATGTACTCTGTTATGTATTATTGTAACTCTGAGCTGTATCATTGTTGTGCGTACCCGACTACTGATTCTGGGATCAGGTGCCGTATGCACATGGTGGCCTTCCACCTAGTCGGGGAGGCGTCACAGGGTCCTTATAAAAAAATGCTAGGTAGGCTAATTATGCCAAACTGTTAGTGAGGAAACCTTGCACGCTGTAGGCTTCCTTTGCATGTTTGCATGCCGTTCTGAAGCATGCATATACACGTTCTCAAACAAATGGATATACAGAACCTGATAACAGATGCCCCTGTTTATTTTCAATAAATGGATGAATAATATGTAAATTTACCTGTTTTCAAGCTTCTATACGGTGTGATTTTAAAAAAAACTTTATATATATGAATTTTATATAATAATATTTTAAATTCATTTTTAACTTTACAATAGTTAATTTATTCATTTGTGCCCTTAATAATTATCACAAGTCATTCACCTATTTAGCCATTTATCACAAAAGAACTAGCTGTTGCATCTAAGACTCACAAAGCCACGATCAATTGTAATAATAGTTACACGCCATTTTGGAAAGATAAATACGCAACAAGCTAGTACTGGACACAAGAGTGCTAGGTGTGGTTTTATTATATATTGAGCCTAATTCAATAACGTTGTTTTAAAAAGCCAGCTGATAATGCTTGCTCAGCTACAGTGTTTCATAAATGTTGTGATCCTGTTTCGATGTAAAAGCATCTACAGTGAACTATCTAAAACAAACTATCCAAATATGAGTCTAGACTGTTATATAGTGTCATTTTAGACGGGCTTGCAGGTTATCTATGACCGTCTATAAACCTATATCCATCAAATATACCTCAAACCACTCTATTTAAACATCATTTCACACACAATTCAAATTCAAACATAATTAAGCTCAAAAATGATCCAAAGTACAACATAATCCAAATTGCAACACAATGCAAAGTAGAACATGATCCGAATTGCAACATAATTAAAATAAAATCATCCTACTATCCATGAACTTACCATAGGTGCTCCACAAGAAAATGTGTGACAGTGAAGTAGATATGTCATACCCCGTATACATAGACATATGCTGTCGGAAATACCACATACTTAATAAGATTCAGAAGGTGAAGATCGGATATGAATAAAGGAAACATATTCTGGATAATGGAGGACTCCGTAGTCTGACTTGGTGACAATAAGAACTTATCTGCCTATATCCTATCCGAGAGTCTCTAAGTTCTACTTAGAGAAGGAGTTATCTACCGGTACAATTACATTGCCTCCTATGAGGGGAGGACATTGGATCATAAGTTTACATATTCAGAGACACCAAGCCTACACCAATAAGAAGTTTTTTGCTAGTCGCCGACTACTATATCTCATCAATACTAGTTGGTAGGCTAGATTAGACAGCTTATATCCATACTTGTACTTGTGTATACATCCCGTCCAATACATATAAACAGGAGTAGGGCTATTACCCAATCCGAGAGTCTACACCTATATAAAAATTACTTGTCCCACTCCGATTTTACAAATCAATGGATACATTGGTATCAAACGGCCTCTATGTCCACCAATACCAGTTGGGATCCAAATTGTCGACAATCATGTAAATGTAGTGAAAAGAGGACTATTATAGAATACCTAAGTTAGTTTTAGACTCCAAACAATACTAAATCCCCACTAATAACGGATTATATGGCACATTGGTGACTTTGTATATTCTGAACGATCGTGTATAACTATGTTAAGACAGTGAACAAATACTGCAATTTACTGTTAACAACAATTAAATCCGTTCCAAAAGAAATAACCTGAAAAAAATTACAATCAAATGCACCCCAAAATTTTATCCAATTAATGTGTGGTTTCTCCCCCTAGTTTGATTTGTTTACACACAACAACAATTCTAATTACTTTCCCAATCATTGAAACATTTGATTAGCTAGTTCTGACTATTCATGGGGTGGAAGCGATTCAACCACGCCCCACTTGCTACTACTCTTGCTGCTACTACTCTCGCCATCCTTCCCCATGAAGTTGTTGATCGCCGCCGCGATCGCCGCGGAGAACTTATTCGGGTCCGACATCACCGCGCCGACGTTCTCAGGCAATGCCGGCGTCGGCTTGTCATCGCCGCCGGTGCTCCAGAACGGTCTCTTGCCACCTCCGGCGCCGAGGGGAGGGTTCGGGGACCATGGGTACTTGTTGTTGGAGCTTGGCGCTTGCGGAGCTAGCAGAGACGACGACGACGAGTGCCCGAACCGGTTGAGATGTTGCATGCCGCCCGTGGCGCCCGGCATTAGCAACGGCGAGGAGGAGTGGTGCGAGGCGGAGTTGAGCAGGTAGGGGCTGAGGTAGGACGACGACGGCGCGGTGGACACGCCGGCGGCGTCGGAGACGGAGGAGGAGGAGCTGGTGCTGGAGAGCAGCATGAAGGTGGCTGCGGCGGAGGTGGTGGAGGCCATGGCGGTGGCGCCGACGGGGAGGGGGTGGTTGTGCGTGCCCTCGTACGTCGTCACCAGGATCGACATGTCCTCGAGGCATCTCTGCACCTGCACGAGCTCGCGCCATCACACACATGATCAATCCATGCACGAACACACAAGCAACAGCTCGATCGATCGATCGAGCACCTAGCGATCATGCAACCCAATGCTAATCGATCTGAATTAAGCAAACGGTGCAACAAAATTTAAGTTTTCTGCTCACCTGCTTCCGCACCGGGCAGCCCGGCGCGACGGTGCACCGGTAGTAAGCTCGCGGGCACGGGTTACCCTTCGCGACCTTCTGCCCGTATTTCCTCCATTGGCACCCATCGTTCATCTGCACCAGTGCAACAATATCACAAGACTATCAATTTATCATCATGCACGCACAGATGTTGCATGCATGCATGGTGATCGAGATGCACTGTGTGTCTTACGGTGGGGCCTTGGCACCGGACGCGCACCGAAACCCTAGTTTTGCGGTTGGCCGGGTTGACGCTCTGGCTCGCCATGCCAGCCGCCGCGAGCTCACCGGCCGGCTCGCCCTGCACCTTGCTGCTCTCCAGCAGCGCGTATCCCCTCGACGCCTTTCCGTCCCCGATGACCGCGCCCGCGCCGTCGACGTTGTGCCTTGCTTCCACCTTCTGATCCTCCTCGTACGACGATGCTCCCAAGCTAAGGGACAGCCCTAGATCCTCCTTGACGTCGTCGTCGGTGTCGTCGCTTCCGACAGAACGCCCCCGCGCCGCCTGCTCCTTGCTCTTCGTCGCCTCCGGGAAGCCGCCGACGGCGGCGGCGACGGCCTTGGCGCCGAGGGAGAGGAACACCTCGGTCTCCTACACGGAAATCGAATCACGAGTTCGCACATAACAAGGCGTGACTTAATTGATATGGGTAATTATGGCGTGTCACGTGGAAGAATAATTAAAGTCATTGCACGAGATGAGCGCGCGAGCTATAGCTAGCTTAGCTAGTTAGCTTCAACATGGGTAGACTCAATTGGATACTAGCCTATAGCTAGCTAAATCAGCTTGGTTAATTATATTAACTAGCTAAGAAATTAGATATTACCTTAGGTTCATCTGCCGGTTGCTGCTGGTAGGCGGCTAGCTTCATCTGCAGCTCGTAGTAGTCGCGCACCGTCTTGTCGACGACTCGCCGGAGCATCCTGTTCTCTTCCTTCATCCTCTCCATCTCCTCCTGCATCTCGCTCAACTGAACAAGTACATATGCATATATATGTCAACTCCAAATGGAAGCAGAGACGAGATAAATTAATCTGCATCGATGTTGATTCTATCTACTTGCATCACATCACCAGCTAATAGTATAATTAGAAGTTTTTATAATCTCTGACAAGTATGTGTCTACCTCATCTTGCACCATGGCGGTACGGCTATCGCCTCCGTCGTCGCCTTCACCGGCGGCCTCTGCTACCATGTGCTTCTCTTCCGCGCTAGCTCCGGCTCCGTCGCTCTCGCCATCGTCGTCGACGTTTGCTGCGGCTGCAGGTTGCTTGTCCTCCTTCATCTTCTCTCCTTGTTGAGTCCTATATTTGATCTCCTCGTTGGAGCCGTCTTCTCTTTGGTCCACAACTACTTCAACCACCTTCTCCTCCTCGCCGCCGGGTTCCTCCTTAGGTGCTTCTCCTCGCTTGACATCATCATCTTCTTCCTCTGCTGCAGCAGCGGCACCATCGCTGGCTTCGCCGTCACGCTCTTCCGGCCTCCTCTCTACCTCTAGGGAGAGATCTATCGCCGCCCTCTTCCTCTTGGATGACATGCTCCTGGCCTCTTTCTGGTTATCTTGTGTACCTTAATTTGTCTCTCTGGTACAGCTAAAATGGGGAACGGTCTTAAGTCCTAACCCGAGGCATCTAAGTCAATGTCTGGGTGTCTAAGACGTATTAGAGGGGTAATTAATGAGGAGGGAAGACTCCTCCTTCTTAATCATATTACCCCATGTCATCTCATTTTCAACAAAGTATATATCTTTGATAGATGAATGCGTACACGACCGCCTACATGCACCTACCGATATTTATCCGTAGGGCACACATGTCAGTGTCGAATACAATATGTTGTTTTTTACGACTCGAGATGTTTTATTAACGGAGATGGATTAATTTTAAGAGTAGTGTGAATTGCGAAGTGCACGGTGGTGTGATCCAAATGACAAGGATACCGAAGTCAAGTGGGAGCTCGCGGTCATGTGCCTGATGAGAAGAGCGCTTCTAACGCTAGGGGATTAGTATTGTATGGAGCCCAGGTCAACTCTTGGAATTTCTTCAGGGCTGACGCTGCTAACATCACGCACCTTAATTTCCCCCCATTACCAACATGACAGCTTAAAATGTGAGCTATACATTAATGTTTTTCGTTTTCATATGTATATATCTAGCATTCTAGTTGCAGAATGTCAACTTACAATGCCATGTTTAGTAGTTTTATAGAACTCGCTATAAATCGAACTGTTGACTTGTGTATGCGACTATAATTTAGTATCCCAGTGGTTCACAAACACTTTATTTTCATGGAGAATATAGCTGTCTACAGCACCTTAGGAATAGAGTAAAACAACATGCAAATATTTTTTTGATGATATATGTTACATAATTCTTTCATGGCCTTATATAATTCTCATATAAGGAGATTGAGGTTGCTTGTATGTAAACCTTGCAAAACCCAAAAAATAGTTCAGGAGAAAAAAAATCTAAGGTGTATCCATTTTGTTTTCTAACGCATTGTGATTCACAACTTAGTATATATGCTTCCATGTCTTAAGTCGAACCTCTGCAAATGTGTTGACTCATGGGCTCATGGCACGCCATCGTCTGCATCCTGTATGCCGATAGCCATTACAGTGCCTTAATTTGATCCCCTTCTAGCTACTAATGACCGAATATATATACAGTATAATGGAAAACTAAGGCCGGACAGGCAGTTGCGTCTCCGTATAAAATCTGGAGTCAACTTGTTTGGGGCACACAGAATTTCACTAACAATGTTTAGCTATTATTTTATGCACAACTGTCCTCTCTCCCGCAATATATACTACACCTTTGATCCTGATCATTTTTTTTCTCTAGCTCTTCGATCGTCATGATGATTGAGGTCAACTGGTTGTTGGAACCAAAAAATGGCTAATATATAAGCTGTTCCTTTAATTGGACGTTGGACTTGGAATAGATCTCAAGATTCATTACCACCAGCAATGCAACAGACATATGGATGTTAATTACATTATGGATAATGAACATTAATCTCGCAGCTAATTTATACGCATGCAATCTATCTATCGATCTGACGACTGTGCATAATTAACAGTTTTTCTGGTTAGAAAACTCATAGGCGACACCTCGTGAGAGAAGGAGCCCCGTACGAAATCCCAAGACATGGCTTCGGGATCAGGCATTGCATGATCTGGATAATACTTTCAAATACTAGGGTTAGAATTAATCAACATTTCAACGAGAAGACACAGACGGCTACAAGCAAGAGTCGAGAGACGTAGTTTTCTTGGAATTCTTGTGCGGCGTGTGTGTTTTTTATGGTCTTCCTTGTAGCGTCTGATCAGCCGTCGCCGTCGTTTATTTCGGCGAGAGCACGGCCGGCGACGACCGGAGTGCTCATTGGACTAGCCACACAGAGTGTGTGTCGGCCATGGCGTTTTCCGGTTTTCCACGGGTCCGTTTCAGGTAGATGTGACCATGCACTCATGTAGGAATTCAGACTGAATTGTTCCAGATCGAATTTTAATTGCGCATTAGTCTCTGTACCATTGGATTTTTATGTGTATTACGTGTGACCAGTTTGGATTCTTATGCGTCTCACTTACGTGTGCACGCAACTGGAGAGTTCGAACGTACTAGCATGTGTTTAATTTTGACGCCGAATTAACACGTACGTACACCGGTGAAAATGCTCTAGTCAAAGGTGGAATCTTTCAATATCTTGTCGAGCGGTCTAATTTGATCGTCCCATTATACAGCTATGGTTGGTATTCTTCAGTTGCTAGTCTTGTTGGTTTTCTCCAGCCAGAGAAACGATGGGACGCCCGAGCATGATGGCCTCATCAATTTTCCTTTATTTCTTTTCTTTCGAGACAAGTAATACTTTTACCGTCCCAAAATATAAGCTATTACTAGATTGTCTTAAGGAGACTAAAGAATATAAATGAAAAAACAACATTGGTCTTCATTAATACGAGAAAGACTTAGGAGAGTAGAGCTATTGGTATGTGTACAATAAACACAATAATATAAAAAAGATAAAATAGCTTATATTTTAAGACGGGGAGAGTAGCTATCTTTCGAGAGTAATTTTTAAAGTATATATGTAACGTATAGTATTAACTCGATCCAAATGTTATTGTTGTCACCTACACTGGTCATGCACGTTTCGATACTCTAACGTGACTGGCCCTGTTCTTTCCCACTTATTTAAGCAGCTTATTTTCTCGTTTTTTATAAGCACGCTTTTTAAAATGCTAAACGGCGTGTTTTTTGCAAAAAAAATTTTCTATATAAAAGTATCTCTAAAAAATCAAATAAATCTATTTTTCAACTTTTTAATAGTTAATACTTAATTAATCACACGTTAATGATGTTTTTCGTTTTACGTGTGACTTATAAACTAAAAAATAAGTCATCTCAAACACCACAAAAACTGTCAGATTAGTTTCACACCAACTGGTGCTTTGTAGCCAGGAGTAGAACTAAGGTTTCAGACTTCAGAGTCATCAGGTCTTACATCTCGTCGAGAGGCGACACATATTTTTTCAGTGAGTTCCATCGCGAAGAAATATCCATTCTCTTCCCACATGCATTCAACAAAATATTTATATTGTAGAATAGTGCAATATTAGTAGTAGAAACTCCCTTGGTAGTAATAAACTGCTTAGCACGGCAACCGATGTATGTAAACAAAACAACGTTCAACTTGAACTCTGCTCATAGTCGTCGTAGCCCAACGCAAAATTAAAACGAAACGACCAATCACGTGCAAAGCTATAGCAGAAGTTCTACCACTACTGCAGCTAAAATAGCTGCACCGATCCTTCGCATGAACGTGTACGGCCCCTGATTGGCCATGGTTTTTGGAAGATATGATTGGCCATGATGACGATCATTACTATTTCTTGAGTTTACCTTTGCTGGATTAGTAAAAGTTTAGTCGCAAGTGGCTGCTAGAGTACCTTGTGATCCATTTATGACGTTGTGGTTAGTTATGCCAAGGTTTGAGTGCAGATTTGGATCTGGTTCGGTTATATTAAAGTTTGTGCAAATAGATTACTAGCTATAGCTAGGGCTCTCGGTTTCTGAGCAACCCAAGTGATCGGTAATCAGAATTTTTCTTACCCTTTTAGTGAAGATTATCTCTAGCTGTCGGTATTACGGTTTATCATAGTAACCGGGAAGTTATCATTAAAAAACTATAAAATTACTTTAAAAATTATAATATTTTAAAAGCTGAGAAAATTATTATATATAGTAACCATAATAATTATAAAATAATCACGTGATATTGCAAACTCTCCATATGCATGCTGAGGGTAAACCCAGCTCGATCCGATCGATGCAGGTTTGGGCCAAGTACGAGTCGGAATAGGGGTCTTTGACCCTTGTTTAGCCTATCAACCCCGTCCCAGGTCGAGGCTGATTAGCTTCTAATTAAACAATTTGCCATCATGTGTAAACGCACGGTGACCGGGCCCACGAATCAGTGACTCTCTCTAGCTGGACGTGACAAGTTGCACACGTACGCTATCTAGCTATAGGCAGCTGCATAGGATCGATATGTAGGCCTATTGCGTGCACTTCATTAATTTTAGAACTAGTATGACACTGTTACGACGGTAACCATGGCTTGTGCAAGCTGAGAGAGCCGTGGACCTAATGGCTTAGCGGACCAATCAGGAGAAGGTAGCTGGAAGAACTGACCTGTAGAGGTGATCATGTGAGTGATAGCCTATCAGAAGCACCAGATGAGGAATACGTCAAACACTTTGGGCTTTGAGAGAGCTGCCAGATGTGATATGATCGAGCCTTCGGCTAGAATACGACGAGAGAAATTAAGTGCAGCAGCTTGGTACAGTAAGACGCGTTCGTTTGTACTTATAAGTTTGGTTTATAAGCTGCACGTAAAATAAGAAATATTATTAGTGGATAATTAATTAAGTATTAGCTATTATAAACTTAAAAAATAGATTTATTTGTTTTTTCAAAAATTCTATATAATTTTTTAAAAAATATCTTATTTAACGTTTTGAAAAGCATACTTACGAAAAACGAGATAGTAAACATAAACCAAAAGCACAAACAAACACCACCTAAACTATGATCTAATGGTTGGGCAGTTAGACCGCGCACAAGCGCGCACTATGGCTGAAGCAACAAGCATAAGGGCCCTATAAAACGAAGTAGCAGTGTCCTAGCTAGGTCCTAGAGCTGATTGTACGGAGGAGAAGAAGATTAGCCAATGTAACGTCTCCTGCCCTGTCACCACCTGCAGTGATACCAGAGAGGAAGCGCTACAGGAGATTGGCGTGAACCAACTCCCACGGAACCACGATGTCGGTACCAATCCTAAGAAACCTTGCTGGTACCCGCGGTTAATGAAGATGTACCACATCAAATAGCTAAATAAATATATATATATATTATACCTTTATAAGTTACGACTTCGGGTAAGCCCTGAGAAGCAACCTGCAAACAAAACAACACTAGCGGAATGACAGCGCAGCGAGAACCTAATCCACAAGCAACGGCTTGGGACTAGGAAAGAAACCATAATCTTCACTTTAACTTCACTCTTGCTGCATGAAGGGAAAAGAAATAGATTGAGTACTTACGTACTCAGCAGGTCACGGAAAACGTGAGATATGCAAGCTATCAAAGACAGGCTGGGGTTTATTTCGTAAACCTTTTCTTTTGAAAACATTTTTAAAAACCTAAGTGTGGGTTGTCTCAATATGAGTGGAAGGAGGCTCACGTCTCGATCCTGTCCACGAATTGTTTTTCAACAACTCGAACGGACGAATCAAATTTTAATTGATTTCAGGTAATCTTATACCGCCTGTCAGGTCTCGATAGCGGTTCAGTGGGCCTGCCCACAAGCAGCGTTCCACCGTGTCCTCATTTATTACTTTATTTTCACTTTCGCCCACTTAGGACGTAAATCTCATTTTTCACTTCGGTCCCATCCAGGACATCATTTCATCTCATCTCACGGCTCCTCGAGCCATTCATAACTCATCTCGATGGCTCCCCAAGCCATCCATATTCTCAACTTACTCACAAACTGCTCCCACTCAGGAAGCCTAGTCTATGATGCCATTCGACATCCCGGGTCACACAGTCCCGTTTCAGACCACTTAGGTCATCCATCAGCCACTAAGGCCGATTTTGGTAACGGTTCCCATGTCACAAATCACTTTCGTACACCATTAGCAAACAAATCTACGCTAGAGAAATCACCTCACATTGCCCGTAACCGTGGGCGCGGTTGTTTGAACAGTTTGGTATACCTTTGCAAAGGTTGTACGCTTTACCCACACGACGCGAGCTTACTCTCACACTGATCAGGTGGGGAGGTTCGCGACAGGGCCTTTCCAAAGCCTTCCCAAGAGAGCACGCTGCCCTATAAAAGGGTTCTCTCGACCAAGTACCAGGAACTCACTTCCTGTACTTAGGGACGGGGGTATATCGCCCTCTTGGCACCCAACCGCTCTCATATTTATTAGCAACCGAAAACCATCATGGGAACACTAATTACTCAACCAGGGGTGTCCCATTCCACCCGTGTGGTCGCACTTTGAGATGCTCGGATGTAATTCCCCAAGGAATCGGTCCTTATATGCGAATACGAAGTGCAACCACACAGGTGATCACTTTGCACCGCGGAATTTTCGCAAATAAATTTTGTTTCGCAAATCCGCCGACACCACATGTAGGGTTTTTAAATCTTTGGAAACCCAAAATTTTCCAAATCGACAAACAGTGTGATGTGGGTAGAACCATCGGAATCCATGCTCAGAGAGCACGGTTACCGAGGTACTACGAGGTGGAGCGACAAGGAATAGGATACCAAAGAACTAAGGTTTTATGCAACTACCGGGCAGGTCCGTCGGTTCGACACAAACCGAGACCGATCAATTTATCGTGCACACTAATCATGCAATTATGCAAACAAAATATTTTTAAATTTAGGAGCAATATATTCAAGGAGTGACTTGCCTCAGACTTCGTCTTCAAACTTCACGAGAATCTGACGTCCGATGAATTTCCGAAGCGTCGACTACGTGCGAAACGAGAGAAAAACACACAAAACTCTAAAAATAATATACTATTTGTAACGACCCGTTTTTCTTTTCCCGCTAGTTTTCGTTTTCCCGAGCTCCCTTCCTATCCTGTCAGCTGTGCCCCAGTTTTTCTCCCCAGCCAGCCGACTACCTTCTCCCTTGAGCCGAGTAGATTGCTACTCAGTCCTTGTATCCTGCCTTTCCTTTGTTTTACTCGGACCTCCTTGCTGCCGAGTAAGCACTGTGAAGTGGCCGACTACCTTGTTGAGACCTGTTGTTTCCTTGTCCCCCAAGTTGCACCCGCCCTTTAAACGCCGACTACCGAAGTGGAGAAGAACCAGTCTTCACCTGCACGCAGCACCGCTTGGACCGATGGACAATAACCTGCTGCATCGCTTGGACCAGTGGTCAGTCCGAAGCCCTGTCAGTGAGATTTCTCCAACCTGTCCTAGCCTTGACCTTAATGTCTCATCGCAGCTACAGTATCTGACCACGCCAGACTCCCAAGTCAAGCCCTGCGTGAACATCAAATCCTTTGTCAGTTCACCTTGACTTTTTCTCCCTACCCGTTGCCCAGCTCCACCGTGCCTCACCCTTGCACGCTGGCTATATATTGAGCCATCCATACTCCTTCTTCCTTTGTTTTGCAAACCGGCCAGCTTCAGCTCTGCTAAGTTCTCATTCTCCTCTCAAGCTTTGGAGCTCTATCGCCCGGATTACAAACTTGGTTCAGCCGACTGCCACCTTTTCTGCATCCGACTACTCCTTGATCCTTTTTCTTGGTGTTTTACTTCTCCTGCTTATCAGTGTTTCCTTTCTGCTTGTTCAGAGCCTGAACCGGTGGACGATCCAGAAGCCGCCTTCGCCGAAGAAGACCCCTCCTTGGAACAAGGCAAGCCTCTTTGATCATATTATTTCCCATATATGCAAAACTATGTTGTTTGGAAAATATATGCATGCTTAGTTTACACCTTTTTAAACTGTTGGCCTCGGTTTACAAGCGAAACCGATGGACCTACCCAGTAGCCGCACATATTTGGTAGGATGTTGATATAATTCTCCCTTGAGAGCCCCACAAATGGCACGCTAGCATCCTATCTGAGGATACAATGCCGAGTAGAATGGCTTAGCTCTGCAACGTTGTTTGTCGTTTGGGAAAACATTGGGTTTTACTAAACTGATTGGAAAACCCGATACCTTGTGTATCGGTGCGTTTTGTGAAATAAAGACAGCTTTTGAAAATCTTGGTGTACAGAGACAGTGCCTGTGTGGCATGGCTATGTATTACCGATAAGGACCGTTTTCTTTGGGGATTCCATCCGAGCATCTTACAGTGCGACCATACGGGTATTATGGTATGCCCCTGGCCGAGTAAATAGTAGGTTTAGGGAAGTTCAGTGCCGACCACTGAATCCTGTGTGGATCTTTCGGCTGGCATTGGATAACCCTAGACTGGCTTTGGAAATGGCCTTGTCACGAATTTCTGGGTACAGGCCAGTACTCGGTGTAATTTTCGTGTCGGATGGGTAAAGCGCACACCCTCTGCAGAGATTAGCAGAACTGTTCGAACAGCCGTGCCCACGGTTAAGGGCGATGTAAGGTGATTCCCATAGCGTAGATTTGTTTGCTCGTGGTTTGTGAAAATGGTTGATGGAAAGGGAACCGTGACCAGAGTTTGCCGAGTAAGCAAACGGAAGGCCTGTGTGGCCAGAAACGGATCTGTGTGATCCGGGGTGTTAAGCACCATAATCAAGTGTGTAAAAAGTAAACAGGATGAAGATCATGCTCCCGGGTTGTAGCCAGGGCAGCAAAACTTAAGCCCCCGGGTTGTAGCCAGGGCGGCAGTTGTGCAGTTGTCTTCGGGTTGTAGTCAGAAGACGGATTGATCAAGCTCCCGGGTTGTAGTCAGGGCAGCAAGTTGATCAAGTTGTGCTACCGGGTTGTAGCCTGGGAAGCCAAATGAGCTAGCTGGTTGTAGCCAGCGTAGCGGGCATTAAGTGCCATGAACATGCTCCCGGGTTGTAGCCAGGGCAGCAATGTTTGAGCCCCCGGGTTGTAGCCAGGGCGGCGGATGAGCTAGCTGGTTGTAGCCAGTGTAGCGGGCATTAAGTGCCACAGCTGAGATTTGGTTGTAGCCGAGTCTCAGGGTCAACGAGTGGTTGTAGCTACTCAGGAGATACAGGGCCAACAAATGCGAAGTAAAAGATGATATGAACATATACTCAAATGCTTGATTCACTAAGTGGCGAGTTGTTGAAAAGCAACTTGCGGAATGGATCGAGGCGTGAGCCTCTTTCCGACAACAAAATTTAAACTCACTAGTGTTTGCAAATAAAGGAGTTTCTAAAGGCAGTTTTTCGCAAATAAAACCCTTAGCCTTTCTGTCTAGCCAACATGGCATCTTTCCCGGCTTGCTGAGTACGAAAGTACTCACCTTGTTCATATATGTATAGTAGGTTTTGGAGAAGAAGACGAAGATCCGACTGCTGCCGAGTTCCTCCAAGACCAGGCCGACTACGAAGA